>JAEQBH010005224.1:0-416999 GCA_016808115.1 Tetrastigma voinierianum | reverse complement strand
TTGTTGTCATTGGTTGTTGTTGGTTGTTTCGGGCCGTGGCCTCTCCTGTTTTTGTGGAGTGTTATGTCCGTTTTTCTTTCATTCGGGGCTTCAGGCTCGTATTCTTTGATTGCGGTGGGCTTCGCTGGGAATAAACTTAATTATCCAAAAAAAAAAAATGTCCTAACCGACGAGTGGTTGCCCTAATTGAAGAATATGAAGATGAGGAAGAAGATGTCGTAAGAGGCAATTGAATCGACCATGAAGATAAGGATGAACTTAATATGCCCACCATGGACTTCCTTAGTTGTTCAAGGAGTCTTAAGATAGGGCAGCCGCTAGTGAGGAGAGAATTGGTTGCGGTCCAATGTCTTTTTACACAAAGTGCACATCTGGGCGACGTGGTTTGTTTGGTTATTATTGATAGTTGGAGTTTTCGAGAATTGTGTTTCTTGAGATGGTGCAAAAGCTTGGATTTGAAGATGGATCCACATCCGAAACCCTATAAACTTTAGCCGGCTTCAAGAGGGTAGGGATATCAAGGTAAAGCATAGTGCCTTGTCTCTTTACAATTGGAAAGCACTACCAGACGAGGTATGGTGTGATGTTGTTCCAATGGATGTTTGGTCACGGCTACTTGGGAGGCCGTGGCAATATGATATTAGGAAGGTTGGCTGGTGATGGGCTTCAAGAACACTTACACATTCCGCAAGGATGGCCACAAAATCAAGCCTTAGCACCGCTGAAACCTGGCACTGCTCCATCCTCCAAACCGCCAGAGCAAAAATTCTCACGTCAAACCGAACCGAGAAAGAAACCTGAGTCGTCCATTTAAGGAATGATCGGGGATATATATATATGTTAAGGGAAGGAAGGGCGCGCCCCGCCGCACAAAGAAACCCAAAGCGAGAAGGAGATCCCAAATAAAGCAGAGCCAATTATGCGTAATTTGTCGATGTAGTACCTGAGGAGATTCCACATGGGTCGGCCTCTATGAGAGATATTCAACATCAAATGTAATTCCTGTACTGTGCTCCTGCTTTTGCCCAATAAAACCTACTATAGGATGAGTCCTAAAGCACTGATGAAGAGCTTACAAGACAAGTTGATGAGTTGCTCAACAAAGGGCTTATTCGAGAGAGTAAGAGCCCTTGTGCGGTTCCTGCCTTGCTAGTACCAAAGAAGGATGGATCTTGGAGGATGTGTGTTGATAGTAGGACAAATAACAAGATTACTATTGACGATTTCATTCCAAGACTCGAAGGATTTGGTCGATCAACTCTATTGCACGTCTATCTTTTCAAGATTGATTTGAGGAGCCGGATACCATCAAATTCAGAGTGAGGGAAGGATATGAATGGAAGACGGCCTTTAAAACTCGAGATGGACTCCTATAAGTGGATGGTGATGCCATTTGGACTATCCAATGTCCCTAGCATTTTATGAGGTTTATGAATCATATCCTGGGTTGTATGCATTGGAAATTTTGTGGTGTATACTTTGATGATATTTTGATCTATAGCAAAAATTCAATGGAGCACTTGGAGCATTTGAGGCAATTGTTCTCTATCCTAAGGGGAAAGAACATTATTGTCAACTTTAAGAAGTGTGACTTATGCCGATTGTAATCATGTTTCTTTGGTTATGTGTGGTTACTAAAGATGGAATTGAGATGGACCAAGCAAGATGGGAGGCGACATTTAACACAACTCCTAGCTCTATCCACGACGTGAGAAGTTTTCTTATGGGCTAGTCTCTTTGCAGGAGATTTATTCGTGGATTTAGCTCTATAATGGCTCCCAGAATCGAATGCTTGTGCGGAGACAAATTCAAGTGGACTAGTGTTGCTAAGAAAGCTTCGAGTTGATTACAAAGAAAAGTAACCTAAGCCCCATGTTTGGTTTTACCGATTTCAACAAAGTCTTCAAGTAGAGCGGATGCATCTCAAGTTGGGATTGGTAGCCGCCCTTTTCGATAAGTATTGGTGCCGCCCTTACCAAGAAGGAAGACTCCATCGCTTTCTTTTAGTGAGAAGTTAAATGAAGCAAAAGGAAGTACTCCACCTATGACAAGGAGCTTTATGCTATCTATAGAGCTTTATTTCATTGAGTCAATACTTGCTTACAAAGTCATTTGTGTTTTCAGATCATGAAGCACTAAAATTCATCAACCACCAAAGAAGACAAGCTGAAACTAAGACATGCGACATGGGTGGAATTCCCACAAGCTATGATAACTTCACAATCAAGCATAAAAGCTAAATTATAACGTCATATGATGCCTTGGAGTAGGAGACATGCCCTAGTGACTTCCCATGCAAGTCCAAGTAGTTGGATTCGATGTGCTGGAAAGAACTATATGAGGAGGATGCCGATTTTTGTGAAACTGAAGGTATGCGCTCGACAAGCCTTTCAAGGATTTTTTGTAAGGATGGACGGTTTTCTTTAAAGGAAACACTCTTATGCATCCCATCTTGTTCCTTGAGATTGAGTATTTTCACTTGTGCTGCATGGTGGAACATTAGGAGGACACTTTGGTGAAGCAAAAACCTTAGCTCTAGTGAAGGCAAACTTCTTTTGGCCTAAGCTAGAGAAAGACATTACTAGATTTGTCAAGAAGTGTGTTGTGTGCATGATGGCTAAAACTCATGGAAACAATGCAGGACTATATACACCATTGCCAATTCCAACATGCCATGGGAGGAGGTAAGCTTGGATTTTGTTTTGGGATTACCAGACTCCACAAAGAAACAAAGATTCGACTCGTGGTCGCTGGATGTGTTTTCAAAGATGTATTCACTTTGCACCATGCAACAAGTCTAATGATGCTTCGCGATAAGCTGTCGACTTGTACTTCAAAGAGATTGCAGCGTCTACATGGTATTCTAAGACTAGTGGTTTCAGATCGAGACTTAAGTTTCTTAGTCACTTTTGGAGAACTCTCACAGGGAGAAAAACTCGACTTCTTTATCATAGTACCTCTTATCACCTCAAATCGATGGTCAAACCGGTTACTAATAAGCTTCTCGGGAAATTCATAAGGAGCTGTGGAAAGAATCGTGGAACAATGGGATTTGATTCTACCCCAAATTGAGTTTGCCTACAATAGGTCCATGCATAGAACTCCGCTGGGAAAAGCTCATTTCCGAGGTAGTCTATGGATTACAACCGATTGGACCTTATTAAATAGCACCGATCCGACCATTCAACACTTTAGTGGAGATGCTTGGAAGTTGGGAGCCAAAGAGATCAAGGAAGTTGCATGAAGAAGTTCGCTTGAAGATTGAGAAGAAGAATGCCAAATAGTGGAACAAGCAAATAGACGCCGTATGTTGAGTTTGAGGTTGGCTAATTGGTCAAAGTACACCTTCGCAAGTGATAGGTTTCCACCGAAAGTTTGAAAGCCTGCCAAAGGGTAGATGGCCCTTTCAAGACATATAGAGAAAAATTGAGAGAATGCTCACAGTTGCAGCTGCCGACGAATATGAAATTTCTCCAATGTTCAATGTTAAGGACTCTTGAGGGCTTATCACGGTGAAGACTTGAGGGCAAGTCTTTTTTCCCAGCTATGGGGGATTGATGAGCTTCTATAAACACACCGAACATTGGGAATTCAGCCCTAATTATTGAAGATTTAGATTGGGGAGGTCAAGACGCATTGAATACATGTGAAAACTCCTTTTTTGGACCTCATTTGGGCCTTGGAAGGCAAAAAACGTGGTCGACTGGACAAACCCCTCGATGTGGAGTCACATATTAATTTTAGAAAGTTCGGGCTTTTTATTTATTTTACTAAGATTTGCTTTGTTTATTTTAGAAAGTTTGCTTTATTTATTTTAGAAAGTTTTCTTAGGAGTTGCTTTTGTAATTTAGAAAGTTTCTTTCCTAGTTAAAGTAGTTGCTTTTTTGATTTATATGAGGCTATATATACCCCCATAATGTAGTCTTTGACAATCGGCCAAGTTTAATAATATTTTCGTATTTCTTTAAGAGTTCCTTGTTCTCTTATCTCGGGTGGATTCCCTTAGATCTAGGTTCGTGGCTTCGCATACCTTGGTGGATTCCTTGGTGGCGAAGTCTTTGTCCGGCTTATCAATCAACCCGTCCATAGTTGATTGTGGCGCCTTCACTTCATCATCCATCTTGTGCGGATCGTTTCATTAAACCGGTAAGTAACCACTCTTGTGCAAACTCTACTTTCCATCATCATCTCATCTTTTCTCTAAACTTTCCATAACCATATTTTCAACTCAACCCCAAAACTTTCCAAATCTTGTTCCATACTACCAAAACCTTCCCTAAAATACCCCCTTCCCCTTATATACCATAAATTCACCTTTCTTAACTTAGAAAATCTCCAAAATTCAGTCCATAACCTATTTTGGCCCAAGAAACTCCCCCCAAACCCATATTTTGATTCTACCTTAAACTGGATCATCCATCACGGTCCCAACCTTGCATCACCCAAATCCGCTCTGGCTTAGTAAGTAATCGGGCTTTAAAGGCTTTCGCCATATACCCCTGACCGTGCTCGCCTCAGGCGTTGAATTTTCTCTTTTCCTGCTTCTTTCTTTCACTTCTTTTACTGAAGACACATTGGCCTCATGGGGGTCCTTAACCTATTAAAGGTGGTCAATGAAACTAGGTAGGTTATTGCAAGGCTTTAGGGTACAGGGCGCGCCAAAGTTATTGAAGAAACTGATGTGAAATAGTGTGTGGTTAGCTAAAGGTGGAAGAAAAATGGTCGAAAGCAACAATAGTTCAACTGATCATCCACTCAACTAGGCATGGAACCAATCTAACATCAATAGAATTGGATAAAGTTTCAATTTTTCAAACCATAGGTTAGGCAAAACACAAAAAAATAGGTGCAGTTTTTTAACAAAATAAGTTGTATAGTATAATAGCTTCACAAAAAAAAGAACACCAGTAAGCCACTGAACATCACAAAATGGGCTTGCTCAAAATAGTAACAAAAACATAAGTGCAAAAGCCACTTCCTTCACTAACTCTCCCCCCCAACCAAATATCTCATTGTCCGCAATGGAGCGCGGATTGGAAAGTTAAGGAAGGAAGTGTTACCTCCTTGATGAGATGTGATCGTTGTTGGATAGGAGACTTTGCAAGCTTTCCATCGACACCTTATTCACTCCGTTTGGGCTTCAAATGAACAAGTTAGAAGAAGAAAAGAGAGAAAAAAAGTGACCAGTTGGATAATTTTGAAAATTTCACTTTCATAAAAATTTCAAAAGTGTTCTTTCTGGTTAGATTTAGATTCTACACTCTCTAAGCTTTCCAACGGTACCAAAAATGCCTAAAACGGAGTTCAGATGAAAAAGTTATGAGCGAAACAAAATAGGAGGCAAAACATGAGGCAATAGCGAAAATTTTCGCTACCATAGCGAAATTTCGCTATGATAGCGAAAATTTCACATAGCGAATTTTTTTTTTTTTTGAAAAATAAAATAAAATAATTAATAATAATATTATTACTAAAAATAAAATAAAAACTTTTTTTTTTTTGAGAGAGATTTTTTTTTTTTTGATAAAATGAAAAATAAAAAAAAATTTATTTTTTTACTTCACTTACTGTGCAAAATTTTGTCTTTTAGCGGGAACCATTCGTACAGGATTTTAGCTACATAGCGAAATTTCGCTATGTAGCGAAAATTTCATCTCCCAATTTTCGCTATATTTGCAAAAATTTCGCTATGGTTGCGAAATTGCCCCCGCTCTGCTGCTTGCTATTTCTTCATTCCTGTTTCTCTGATCTTCATTTCTGCTTCAAAATTTAACTCAAACTGCAAAAATTAATACAAGAAAAATTAAGAATAGGTAGGGGGCAGGGGTAATGATGGGGTGGCCTTTGTGCTGGGTGCTTCAGGGGTTTTGGGTTGGGATTGTGATGCGTGTGAGAAGGTGATATGACCGAATCAAGAGGGGGGTGTGGGTAATGATGAAAATCAAAGCACAAAGGATCCATGATGCTAGAGCATTTACAACATACATTGGGAATTCAATCTTAATTTTGGAAAATTCAGATTTGGGAGGCTGTTTTGAGTTTATTACTATTTTGATTTGGAGTTGGTTTATTTTAGAAAGATTTGTTCTCCAAGTCAAAGTAGAAGTTGCTTTATTTAATTTAGAAAGTCTGTTTTTCTAGTTAAATAGGAGTTGCTATTTCTTTTTTTTAGAAAAGGTTTGCTTCAGATTTGGTGATGATTTGCAGCGGATTTGCTGCTATTTTGGAGCGATTTGTTGTAGATTTGGAGATTATTTATTCTAGATTTGCCGCTGATTTGTTCTAGATTTGCTGCTAATTCTATTACCAAGCCTTGTCCTAAAATTATATAGTTTCCTTTTTTCTCCTTCATGGATATTTTTAGTGTGTAGTAGTTTAGAAAAGTATGTTAGTTTCCTTTCTTGTTTTTGGCCAACATTTACTTTCCTTTGTGGCCGAATATAGTTTCTATTCTTCATATATTTTTCGGGCCTATTTAAAGGCTTGTTATCCTTGTATTCTTAAAGTTTTAAGCATTAATAAAATTGAGAGTTTCAATTTCTTTGGTTCTTTGAAGAACTCCTTGAACTTATCTACTATTCCGTATGTTCATCAAGACTCTATCGCCTGATCTCCATCACCGATTGTGGCGTCCTCACCCATACTGCCCTTGCTTCCATATATAACCCGGTCAAGGTCATCCATCCAAGCCAATGCTAGAGCAGTTCCGATCTAACTCGATCACGGGTCTCCTCACAAGTTGACGGGGTTCGTATCACACTACATCAATCCGGACTCTCACACAGTCCCATACCCATGTCATGCTTTAAAACAATTTCACAAAGCATTCATCCACATGGATATTTAAAAACATCATGTACCAGTTAATTCAATGAATTCCATAGATATAAAATATACACATTTATATATATCATTAGAAAATCACACAGCTTCAAGCATGAATGGTACAGACTTCAGCAAACCATGGTATAAGCAGGAGAAGGTTACAAGATCCCTACCTTTCCTTTGGATTCAAAATCCACAAGTTTCCCAAGGAAGTCAAAACCGAGGCTACCCAAAGGATCTGCACTAACAAGTCATAAGATTTCTAAATCTCAAACAATCCGGTTACATAAAATTACTCCAATCGGGTTTATTACTACTTCACCACTGAATTATTATTATTCTATACCTAACGTCATAAACCTTGATCCTTCAAGAGCAATCTCTTTTACACTTACTAATATCAACATTTAACACCCCTTATTAGGGTAACACAAATGGCACACACAACACTTGTACCTTGTTTCATCCTATCTCAAGACCCCCTTTTTTTTCTTTTTTTCTTAACTACCATCTGACCAGCCATACACGTTTTTTGTTCACTATGGTCTTCCTCGACCAGAAGTTCTCCTATCTCTTAGCTTTCCATAAGCCTCTTAAACGTGTCATCTGGACCTCTCTGAATCAAGAGTTATGGTTTTTACACTCCGACTCCTCCCGAGACCATTTCCTGTGGATGTAATCTGTGTCCTCACTTCACAAACTCGGTTTTTTACAATTTAGGTTCCACCAAACACACCTTTCATCAAATCTAGGTTAGGATGTAATCCCAATAAAAACCCCAGAATATAACCAAAGTCCATAAGAAATACAACTAAAGCCTCAAAGATCATGTTTACATACCTTAGTGAACTTTTTCCACCAAAAACCAAGCTTTCTTTCTTTTTTTTTTTTTTTTTTTTTTTTTTTTTTGGATAATTAAGAATTTATTTCCAAAAGGGCAAAGCCCCACAAACAACTTCATACAGAGGCTGCACCCAGAGAAAGGAAGACTGGCTGCACTCCCAATATTTAGAGATGGATCACAACACAAGACAACAAATGCCAACAGTAAAACAACTGGGGTCATCAACCCAGCCCACACCCCGGGCAAAGGAAGACAAACCAACACCAGGCCCCACATACAGGCCAACATGCAAACCAACCACTATTACCAAGCCCACACCCCGGCAGCATGATTAAACCAAACCCCGCCACAGCCGGCAAAGGCAACCAAGGCTGTACCCAAAGAGTAAAAACCCACAAATCGTGGCACCGGCACCAAACCAACCAAAGGAACAACCCAAGGCACAACCCACAATCCGGGCACAAGCAACCTAGTGTTGGCACAGTGACCTTCACTAGAATGCGAAACCGACATAAGCGGGTCATCTGCCACGTCCGTATCTCGAACATGAAATGTAATCACAAATGGGATACCCTGTAGGACCCCGAATTAACTAACCACTCTACGCAGAAAGACCATCTTAAATGGACAATGTTGATGTACCTGCTTTAATGATCACAATCCCATCCCAGAAACCTCAACACCTAGAGAAAAACCCAAACCGCCTACAAACCCCGCCCCACCTAACCCCAGGTATATTCACCGCGCCTTGACCCGCATCGACCGAGACGATGAGATCCAAGAATTAGGACCCCAGCAGCAACCAAAGTCCGAAGACACTTTCGACCACCCATTTTCCGGCCGGGCTGCCCGAACGTCGTCATCCTCGTGTGATGTCACTGAGTTCTGGGTCATTTCCTCGGGAAACCCCGACCTCCAATGAATCCTTCAAACGCATCCGATAACCAGACGACTCACTGGAGCATGATCGCAATCCCGTCGCCATCGCCGGCGTCTGGGCTCTGAACCGAGTGCATAACAAGCCCGGACCCAATATTCGGGGTAAATCGAATACCGTTAAGACGTTCCTCACTTGATCCAACCCGAAATCACTAAAAGATCCCTCATCGCACTGGCTTGCCTGGCCGAGCGAAGACCAAAAACCGGACCCATGATTTAAACACGAGATCCTAGCATGTACCACCAGAACCTAATCCAGCCCAGCAAAGCGCCGCCGAGAACGCCCAAGTGAAACCCAATACTCCATTTTCCGCCTATTAACGGATCCGGATATCTAGCCTTAGGACCCATTTTTAGTTAGTTCGACGCCTCCAAACGTTGTCGCCCTGGGCAGCTGCAAGAACACCGGAGTCTCCGGGTCGGGCCATCGATGACCCGGCACCACGCGTGCTCAAGTCATCTCTTACACCTAGATCTGGAACATGATGTTCCAAACCCAATAACTCCAATCTCTCAAGAACCATGACCCTAGATCTGGCCATTTCCATCTGCCGTTCGGAAACGGGATGCATAGCTCTCTTAGAAGAATCATGTTTCCTAGAAGGGAAAACGGAAATCACTTGTTCACAAGAACCGGAATCGAAAACCACAAGATGGTTAGCGACAGGAAACCCATCTCGGGAGAGAGACGGAGAGACCCCTTCTCCCATCCCGAGGGAGTGTCTCTAGCTCCTCCTTCAAGCCTTTTCTCCTCCTTCAAGTCAAAAACCAAGCTTTCCTTCAAGCCTTTTCTCCTCCTTCTCTCTAGCTTCTCTCTAGAACTCTCTCTCACTTTCTAAATTTCCAGAATTTTCCACTTACTAGCAATAAGTTGGTCTAGCATCCAAAACCAAGAGAAATTGGTTTGCTTGGCACATGGCAAGTTTCCTTCTCATGCACTCGCCATGTGTCAAGATCTCCTACCATGCATATATGAGGTGTCATGCCCTCATGAAGCCATAGCCTGGCTGCTGATATTACACTTTTAGTCCTCTCCACTAACAAGCCAAAGTGGTCCTTCAACACATACTTAATTACAAACCCTAACAAACCACTAAACTTACCTAATTGCATAATCGACCCACATGCCATAAAGTGTAAAAATGCAATCGAACACACTTTGCTAATCCTCTAATTAAACCAACCATTAAGATGGCTAACTTAATCACAATTTAAAAATATCATAGAAGTATGTTGCATTTGTTCCCTAAAAATCCTTACTTGAATATAACAAAACATAGTACCGTGCAAGTTACATTCCTCCTTACAAGAATTTCGTCCTCGAAATTAAACTGAGACTAACCCGTGGAAGAGTTCGTGATACTTCTTCTTCACATCAAGCTTCTAGTTCCCATGTAGCTCTCTTCCACTCCACGTGTTCCCATAACACTTTCACTCAGGAAATAATTTGTTCCGCTGAACACGTTCCCGCATCTAGAATCTCCCTTGGCCGCCTTCATATTTCATATATTCTCTGCACCAAATTTCGCCAATCTAGTATGTGCGTAAATATCCGCCCATACTAAGAATAATGAAACGCGGAATACATCATGTATCCCAAACAACCGCGGCGAAGAGCTAACTGTAAGCTGCTACCTCTCCAACTCTTTGAGAATCTAAACTCCGACCAATGTACTCTTAGGGGCCGCCCTTTACCAAAATGAAATATTCCCTTGCGAGGGGACACTCTCAAAAAC
This sequence comes from Tetrastigma voinierianum, assembly GCA_016808115.1. Classification (NCBI taxonomy): domain Eukaryota; kingdom Viridiplantae; phylum Streptophyta; class Magnoliopsida; order Vitales; family Vitaceae; genus Tetrastigma; species Tetrastigma voinierianum. Next base: position 406,655 of record JAEQBH010005224.1, on the reverse strand, counting down.
ACATGGTCCCCTTAACTCGAAACTCTAAGGGTCTCCTCCCCGTGGTCAAGATAACTTTTCTCGCCTCTCGCTTCCGTGCTTCCAAGAGCCTATCACTCTGATCACCCTTATCTTCTCCTTCGGGCTGCTTGCACCAACTCGGGACTAATCAAAGTAGCCTCTCCCGATTCAACCCGAAGACATAGGCGATCTAATGGCCTACCATAAAGAGCTTCCATACTGCCATCCCACACGCTTCTAGAAACTATTATTATACGCAAACTCAACCAGGCAAATGGTCCATCCAACCTGAAGTCTAACACACATGCTCTAAGCATATCTTCCGTAACTGACCACTCTCTGTGATTGCCCACAACTGAGGGGGTGAAATGACGTACTCAATCCTAACTCCTGCTCCCAAAGCCTTTCGAGAAAGATCAGGCTGCACCGGACGAAACCCGAAATCCTTGATCCGACACAATGGAGAGAGGTACACCATGCAACCTCACAATCTCCTCACATACAACTTGGGCTCAAAGTAAGAATAGAGTCATGGTCCCATTGCTTAAGAAATGTGGGCCGATGAGTCAATCCTAATAACAACCACCTAAACACCATCTTTACTCCGTGAGTCTTGGGGTGTCTGTAAACACGAAGTCCATCGTCACATGATCCCATTTCCATTCTCATGACAAAATAAACAGAATAGCCTGCGGTCTCTCGGTGCTCAACTTTCACTACTGGGCATCGCTCAAACACTTTATACTTCCAAAACTCATATGTCTCTCTTCATCCCATGCCACCAAAATCGGGCGCCCCGGGTCGTGGTACATCTTTGTCTCACCAGATGTGCCCGGACCAGAGTGATGAGCTTCCTCATCACCTCCCTCTCAACCGGTGCATCATCCAACACAAACAATCTGTTGAGGAAATAGATTCCTCCATTTGCATGAATGCTCCACCCTTCAGGTGCATCACCAGCTACCACTTGCGAGCGTGTACCCTCAAGCTTCTTATCACTCCTCTGAGCCTTGATGACTCTTAGAAAAACTGTTGGCTGAGCTACCAATGTATAAAAACATGCCTTAGGCTCATCCCCATCAAAGCACGGGTGGAACTCGCTGATGTAATCATACATCTTCCACTCATAAGCCATCAAACCCGAAAGGATGTCTTTTGATTTTCTACTCATGGGCATCAGCAACCACATTTGCTTTACCCGGATGGTATTGCAAAGAAAAGTCAAAGTCTTCAAGTGTCTCCATCCACCTTCTCCGCCCGGCATCTCAAATCTCCTCCCCGCTGCGAACATATACTTCAAACTCTTCCGCAGAACACTCCAAACTTCACCATACAAGTAGTGCCATAACTTTTTTGGACAATTAGTGCCTCCATAACTTTAGGGCAAACACCACTGCAGCAAGCTCTAAATCATGCGTGGGGTAATTCTCTTCATGTTTCTTCAATTGCCTAGAGGCATAGGCAACCACTCGACCTTTTTGCATAAGTACACACCCCAAGCCAACTCTCGAGGCATCACAGAAAACCGTGTACTTTTCCCCCACTCACCGGAGTAATCAACATCGGCGCCGTAGTCAATCCTTTTTTCTCAAATTCTCGAAAGACTCCTCACACTCACATTCCGGCCAAAGCTCACTCCTCGCGTGTTAGTCTAGGTCATCGATTACAATCCTGAGAAGTTCTCCATAAATCAATCCAGAATAAACTGCCTAATCCAAGGCGCTGATCTCAAAGACACTCTGATCGCCTCTCATCACGCCTCAACCTTGCCTGATCCACTGAAATACCTTCCTTAGACACCATGTGCCCTAGGAATTGGATTTCTTGTAACAAGAAATCACACTTCTAGTTCGCAATAACCGATTCTCTCTCTCGTTATCTTAGCGCCAACGCAAATGCTTCTCATGTTCGGGCCGAATTCTCGAAATATATCAGGATGTCATCCACAAACACTACCACAAACTGATCCAGATACTGACGATATATCCTATTTATCATATCCATAAAGGCAGCTGGAGCATTAGTCAATCCAAAAGGTATGACAACAAACTCGAAGTGTCCATACCTCGTGCGAAAAAGCGCTCTGATATCCGAGTCCCGTACTAACCGATGATACCCGTGCATCTGGGGATCAATCTTCGAGAAGTAACAAGACCCGCTCAACTCGATCAAACAAATCCTCAATCCGAGGAAGGGTACTTGTTCTTCACCGTTACTCTATTTAACTTCCCAGAATCCACACATAACCAGAAGGTTCGCTCTTCTTTTCACGAACAATACCGAGCACCCTGCGAGGTACTTGGCCTGATGAACCCTTTACTCCGCAATTCTGCAAATGCGTTCAACTCCTTAAGCTCAACCGGCTTAATCCTAAATGGAGTTATTGGAAATAGAGGGACGCGACTGGATACAAATCGATGAGAATTCCATCTCTCATGGGGAGGTAATCCAAGAACCTCATCAGAAATACATCAAGAAAGTCACACACTGGATATTAATCCACTCCTACCTTCCTTTACTCTCCCTGCAAGATAGTAAAAGCGAGGTGTCGGGTCTCATTCTTTCTCATCCACTTTTCCACCCTATCAATGATCGAAATCCGATCTGCCTCTAAACCAAGATGTCACACGCGGACCCACAAACCAACTGAAGGTCACCTTTCTTCGAAAACAGCCTAGACTGCATTTACGTGTGGCTAACCAATCCATTCCCACACCACGCTAAACACCGCCATAATGTAGGGAGTACTAAGTCACCACGACTTCAGATCCCCCAAACATTCAAGATTACAAACCACGCATCCCCACTTAGCTTCCATCCCGCCACCCATAGTGTCTCATCAAACAAAGGACAAGAGAGTGGCGCAATCTCTAAGTCCAAAATGGAAGCAAAAGAAGTAGATATAAACGAACTTGATGCACCCGAATCAAATGAACATATGTGCCCAAGTGCTATAACACAAAACCATACCTTCCAATAGCACATTAGGGCTCGATCCCGAAATGTCACAAATAAGACTAAGCTCGAGACCCGCCCGAAGTAGATGCGCCTTCCCTTCCCTCGAATTCTCCCCTGAGGTCGTCCTCCTCGAACACGCAATATTTACCGGGTCGGGAACCGACCTCGAGGAGGCCGGGTGTTCCGCTGTCGCGAACTTAGTGGCACCACTTCTCAAGTGTCTCTCGTCAGCACTACACTCATAACACGCACGGCCCCATGTCCCCAACTCGTACTCCCCCACCGGCTTGTCCCCGTTGTGCGGCAACCGACGCGGACCGTTTCATCCTTTTGGCGCTTAGCCCTTATCCCTTGACCTTAAGTCACCAAACCCGGGAATTTTTATTTCCTCTCGTAATTTCGTTGTTCTCTCAATAATCGGCTCGTACACCACCTTGAACCCGTAGGTGCGGCATGAAAGGGAGCCACCGAGCCCGAATGTCTGCACCAAACCTCCGAAAACTCGTTCTACCTCATTTGCTCGCTTGCCACCACATGCTGTGCATACCCCGACAACAAGAGTAAACCGGAGGCATACTCCGGCTACAACCATAGCCCCCCGCAGTGCACAAACTCCGATCTCTTCACACCATGGCCTCAGAAAGTATCACAAGAGTAACTCCGAACCGAGTCCACCCCATGTGTATGTGGCCACATCATGTGTGTTCTTAACCATATCCCACCAACTATCACTCGCCCTCAACATAAAGGACGCTAGGAGAAACTCTCCGCCTCCTGTGGACTTGCAAGACATCCAAGATCTTCTTTCACTTCCTTTTAGCCAATGCTCACCTCAAGGAGTTCACACCACCCCGAAAAACACCGGGGGAATAAGTGCCTTGAAATCCGATCAAACCGCAGACGCCCATTCTCTCCTGCCTGAATGACCCTGGAGGTAACGCCACGCCTCTCCAGCCCCCATCCTCTTGAACTCCGGTGAAGCAGGATCTCACAGCTGTCCGACCCTTGTCTGCCCAATTCTTCTTTCCTATTCATTGTCTATATATAAAAGAATAGACAATCACTTATCACGATGTCATGGTAAAAGAACCATTAATAACTCTAGGGTTCTCAACATCAATTTATTATAGATATGCAATCTTTACCGCTATTGACCTAACTGTCTTACCCGATTCATAACAATTGCACATGGTATAAGAATCATTACACACTAGCAAATACTATGGCAAAAATCCAAACAAGCATTATAATATCTAAACTCATTATATCATGCTTGTAATCACACCAACATGTTATCACATAATCTCAGGTAAACATGTTATCATAAAATACCCTTCACTAGTTGTCGCTGCTAGGAAGCCTTATACCATGCCATGTATGAAAATCATATCATCACCCAATAGCACAATCCTAGCACTAAACTGTAAAAGCTCCCATCATCATAGCTGTGCGTGCCTAGGAATCCTATGTGTACCTATTGAATTTTCCTTTAATCTCCCAAGGATTTATCCCTCGTCTGATAGAACAACCCAATGAACTTTCACTCTCACGCGCACTATGTTATCACCACTTTTACGTTTCAAACCCTGAGTCTCTAACATAGACCTTTCCAAAACCAACACTTGCATAAAAAGGGGCCAACTAGCCCTACACACCACATATACTTCAACCCTCAGATTTCTTCAAAACCTGAGTCCAAAACTCCACTTGGAGTAATCGCCTAGAAATGTAATTAAAACTCAACCTGTGTCTCAAAACATATATAAACATATCCGTGACCGAGGTAAGTACTCAATGCACCTAAGCACTAAAACACTTACACTTGATCAAAATAATATTTACACAAATCCCAAAAACTTTGGCCAAAGGCCCCAAACTAATCATAAGCCAAATGTACAATGACCCATGATCAATATGAACTGCCCAAAATATACAAGCAGAACCTCCACACAACCACTAGATGTTCCTCAAAATGTATGCCCAACCACTGAAGATGCGGTGTCGACGACAATTCCCCCAACCTCCAAAACCCCGCAAGTCAAACTCTCAAGTCATGCAACCGTCCTCGTACCGCATCTAAGGCGGAGGGAATTAATGTATGAGTTCAACAACCTCAAGAGCGAATCCCATAACAAGCCATGCTTATAAAAACATTTCAAAATACAAATAATTCAACACATCTCAAAACATGGTTATTTTCAATTAATAGGTTGATGTGGAAACAAATGGATGCAATACTACCACCATCTCGACCCTCATCACGAATTTCGCTTTCACCTCGGGATCAGCCGATCATCCCCGAACAACGACAAATTGTCGGGACTTACTACCTGTGGATATGCCCACATCCCGTATACCCATTAAAATTGCTCTGGACTTACCACCCAGGATATGCCCACATCCCGTATATCCGTGACCTTTCGACTACAACCTGTGTGGACTAGCTCATACCCGTGTCCACTACATCAATCCGACTCTCACACGTCCCATACCCATGCCATGCTTTAAAACAATTTCACAAAGCATTCATCCACATGGATATTTAAAACATCATGTACCGCTTAATTCAATGAATTCCATGATATAAAAATATACATTTATATATATCATTAAAAATCACACGCTCAAGATGGAATGGTACAGATCAAAGAACCATGGTATAAGCAGGAGAAGGTTACAAGATCCCCTACCTTCCTTGATTCAAAAATCCACAAGTCTCCCCAAGGAAGTCAAAACCGAGTTACTCCAAAGGATCCGTAATTAACAAGTCATAAGATTTCTTAGCCTCAAACAATCCGGTTACATAAATTACCCAATTGGTTTATTACTACTTCACCACCCGAATCACACATATTCTTATATACCTACCGCTATAAACCTTGATCCTTCAAGAGCAATCTCTTTTACAACTTACTATCAACATTTAACACCCCTTATTAGGGTAACACAAATAGCACACACAACACTTGTACCTTGTTTCATCCTATCTCAAGACCCCCTTTTTTTTCTTTTTTTCTTAACTACCATTTTGACCAGCCATACACGTTTTTTGTTCACTATGGTCTTCTAACCAGAAGTTCTCCTATCTCTTAGCTTTCCATAGCCTCTTAAATCAGGGTCATTCGACTGAATCAAGAGTTATGGTTTTGGCACTCCTCGACTCCCGAGACCATTTCCCAGTAATGACCGTGGTCCTCATCATCCTTATTTTGACGAAATTATGGGAACAAATGGTTTCATAATTTGGCCATTAATTTCTTCTCATGAAGCTACGCCCCATGTGGCTACTTTGAGAGGGATTTTGAATCACTCCATTTTGCATCAATATAACTCAACTTACGACTTCAAAATCTGAACGCTTCCGTAACATGGGACAGAATCTATATCTGACTTTCAACCTCAAATTCATGCCTGATTTAGTTCTTGGGTTACTTCATATTCAAGGGCTAGGTCTGCTTCTTCTCCAACTCGATCCAGCTTCTCTGAAGTGCCCAGCCAACTTATGGCCAAAACACTATCATGGGGTCAAGGGAAAGTCTTGACAAAGACCTCCTCGACACACACACACATGCCATCTTCACAAAACCGTTTTTTACAATTCTAGGGTTCCACCAAACACACCTTTCATCAAATCTAGGTTAGGATGTAACTCAACAAAAACTTAAGTATAACCCAGTCCATAAGAAATACAACTAAAGCCTCAAAGATCATGTTTACATACCTTAGTGAACTTTTTTCCAATTAAACCAAGCTTTCCTTCAAGCCTTTTCTCTCCTCCTTCTCTAGCTTCCCTAGAACTCTCTCTCACTTTCTAAATTTCCATAATTTTCCACTTACTAGCAAAGAAGTTGGTCTAGCATCCAAAACCAAGAGAAATTGGTTTGCTTACACATGGTAAAGCTCTTCACACCTGCCATGTGTCAAGATCTCCTACCATGCATATATGAGGTGTCATGCCCTCATGAAGCCACATAGCTCACAAGACATTACACTTTAGTCCTTCCACTAACAGTTTTTCAAAGTGGTCCTTCAACACATACTTAATTACAAACCCCAACAAAACCATCAAACTTCACCTAATTGTATAATTGACCCACATGCTACAAAAATGCAATCTAACACACACTTTGCTAATCCTCTAATTAAACCAACCATTAAGATGGCTAATCTTAATCACAATTTAAAATATCATAGGGCATAAGTTGCATTTGCTCCCAAAATCCTTACTCGAATATAACAAAATGATATATCAGTATGGCATGAACCTGTAAGATCGCCAACACCAAAGTATGCACATCAAAGGAGTTCTGAACCTAGGCGTGAGAAATAGGAATGAAAATAAATGCCTACGTTGAAAACAAAGAGAACCATCTGGCTTATCTCAAATCCTAGCTGAATTCCTCCTCTTCAAGGAGGAAGAGGTTCACAAGCATCCCTTTGAGTTGTCATCCCCAAAGGAGGTTTGGTAGTCACAGCTGAGAGGAAAATGGGAGAAAAGAGGGAAAACGGGAGAACTAGAGCCCTAATTTTATCTCACAAGAAAAACGTCCCTTCTTTAACAAATGTTGTATACAAATGGCTTATATAGCTACCAAGACAAGTGAAAATACCAAAACAACAAAACATTTAACTATTACAAGGACTAAATGGAAGAAACAGAAAATGTAACAAAAAAAACTGAGGCGTGAAATGTAGGAGAACAAGCGCTGGAGGAACAAGCCATAGGAACCAAAAAATTCGCAATGCCCATTTTTCTCGCATTTTCCCGCGCCTTCTTTCCTTTCCTCGGGTCTCCGATTCGCACGAGCTTGACTCGAATTCTTCGTGCTTGGATCGCACTCAACAATTTTGGCACTATTAGCTTGCAAAATCGTAAAATTTTGCTACAAAATGTGATCGTAGGATAATAGGGACCTTAATGTAAATTAATTACAATGATTAGTACACAAAAAACACTCAAAACCTATAATAAATAGGGTTCAAATTAGCACTTTTTGAGCACTAATCACCTGCCCTGCTAGTACCAAAGAAGGATGGATCTTGGAGGATGTGTGTTGATAGTAGGATACCAACAAGATGGCATTATTGAATATCAATTTCCCATTCCAAGACTCCGATGATTCGCCGGATCAACTCTATGGAAGGCCCATCTTTTCGCCATGATTGATTTGAGGAGTGGATACCATCAAATTGCAGGAGGGAAGGGAGATGAATGGAAGACGGCCTTTAAAACTCGAGATGGACTTCTAAGGAGTGGATGGTGATGCCATTTGACCATCCAATGCCCCTAGCACTTTTATAGGTTTATGAATCATATCCTTAAGCCATGCATTGGAAATTTTGTGGTGGTATACTGGCGATATTTTGATCTATAGCAAAATTCGATGGAGCACTTGGAGCATTTGAGGCAATTGTTCTCTATTCTAAGGGAGCAACGATTATTTGCCAACTTGAAGAAGTGTGACTTCTATGTCGACAGAATCATACTTCTTGGTTATGTGGTTACTAAAGATGGAATTGAGATGGACCGAAGCAAGATAGAGGTGATTACTAATTGGCCAACTCCTAGCTCGATCCATGATGTGAGAAGTTTTCATGGGCTAGTCTCCTTTTATAGGAGATTTATTCTTGGATTTAGCTCTATAATGGCTCCTGTAACTGAATGCTTAAAGGGAGAGAAATTCAAGTGGACTAGTGTTTCTGAAGAAAGCTTTGAGTTGATTAAGAAGAAAGTAACTGAAGCCCCATGTTTGGTCTTACCTGTTTTCAACAAAGTCTTCGAAGTAGAGTGTGATGCATCTCAAGTCGGGATTGGTGTCGTCTCCTTAGTCAAGAAGGGAAGACTCACGCTTTAGCAGAAGTAAATGAAGCAAAAGGAAGTACTCCACCTATGACAAGGAGTTCTATGCTACATACGTAGCTGCCTCATTGAGTCAATACTTCTGCTTTATTAAGTCATTTGTGCTTTTCTTAGATCATGAAGCACTAAAATTCATCAACCACCGGCACAAGTTGAATCGAAGACATGCGACAAGGGTGGAATTCTTACAAGCATAAAACTTCACAATCAAGCATAAAGCGGGTGTTCATAACGTTGTTGCGGATGCCTTGAGTAGGAGACATGCCCTAATGACTTCATGCAAGTCCAAGTAGTTGATTCGATGTGTTGAAAGAACTATACGAGGAGGATGCTGATTTTGGTGAAATCCTAGCGCGCGCCGACAAGCCTTTCAAGGGTTTTTGTAAGGATGGATTTTGCTTTCTTTAAAAAAAACACGGTATGCATCCCGTCTTGTTCCTTGAGATTGAGTATTCTGGATGAGTTGCATGGTGAAACATTAGAGACACTTTTGCGAAGCAAAACCTTAGCTCTAGTGAAGGCAAACTTCTTTTGGCCTAAGCTATAGAAATACATTGCTAGATTTGTCAAGAAGTGTGTTGTGTGCATGATGGCTAAAACTCATGGAAACAATGCGGGACTATATACACCATTGCCAATTCCAAATATGCCATGGGAGGAGATAAGCTTGGATTTTGTTTTGGGATTACCTAGAACACAAAGAAACAAAGATTCGATTCTGTGGTCGTGCGGATGTGTTTTTAAAGATGGCTCATTTTGAAAATTGTATGCAACAAGTCTAATGATGCTTGCATGTCGACTTGTACTTCAAAGATTGCAAGGCCTACATGGTATTCCCAAGACTATGGTTTCGTGATCGAGACTCTAAGCTTTTAGTCACTATTGAGAACCTCGTGGAGGAAACTCGGGGACTTTTACCTGCTCGCACTTTATCACCTCGATCGATGGTCAAAATGTAAGTTACTAATGTGGCTTGGGAAATTTGCTGCTGAGCTATGGGAAAGAGCGTGAAACAATGGATTTGATTCTACCCAAATCTGAGTTTATCACAATAGGTCCATGCATAGAACTGTTGGGAAAAGTCCATTTGAGGTAGTCTATGGACTACAATCGATTGGACCCATGGAATTCGCACCCCATCCAACTATTCAACAATTTAGTGGAGATGCTGAAGTTAGAGCCAAAGAGATCAAGAAGTTGCATGAAGAAGTTCGCTTGAAGATTACACAGACGCTAAATATGTGGAACAAGCAAATAGACGCCGCAAGTATGTTGAGTTTAAGGTTGGCGAATTGGTTTGGGTGACACCTTCGGCAAGATAGTTTCACCAGGAAAGTTTGGAAAGCCTGGGCCAAGGGTAGATGGCCCTTTAAGATTATAGAGAAAATTGGGAGGAGAATGCCACAAGTCGCAGCTGCCGACGAATATGAAATTTCTCCAATGTTCAATGTCAAGGGACTTGAGGGCTTATCACTGAAGACTTGAGGGCAAGTCTTTTTCCCACCTATGGGGATTGATGCGTGAGCTTCCGTGAAACACACTCAAACATAGCTGGGAATTTCTAAGCCCTACCATTGAAGAATTGACTGGTAAGTCAAGACGCATCAATACATGTGAAAATCTCCATTTATGGACCTCATTTGGGCCTTGAAGGCAAAAACGTGGTCGATCGGTAGACAAACCCTCGATGTGAGCCATATTTATTTTAGAAAGATTTGCTGCAGGATCTTCTGGAGGATTTGTTTTATGATTCTGCTGTATTTCTTTTAGAAAGATTTCCTCCAATATTTTATTATATCCCTTTTAGAAAGATTTGCTCCAATATTTTTTTTTTTTTGATAATTAATGCGATTTCCAAAAAGCAAACCACACAATCTGTGTTAAATACATCCAGCTCAAAGCCCAAATGAAAGTGAAAACGGACGGAACCTCCCCTAAAACAAGGAGAAGGCCACAGTCCAACAAATCCAAACAACAACCAATGACTCTATTTGATTTATATCCCTAGAAAGATTTGCTCCATATTTTATCGGTCCTTTTAGAAGATTTCTTGTTTTATTTATTAAAAGTTTTCTTTTAGGAGTTGCTTTTGTAATTTAGAAAGTTTCTTTTCTAGTTAAAGTAGAAGTTACTCTATTTGATTTAGAAAGTATGAGACTATATATACCCCCTAATGTAGTCTTTACAAGGTCAAGTTTAATAATATTTTCTTATTTCTTTAGGAGTTCTCTTGTTCTCTTATCTCTTGAGCATCCCCTCGGGGGACGAAGTTCGTGGCTTTCATACCTAGGAGGATTCCTTGGTGGCGCAAGTCTTTGTCCGACTTTACTCAATCCAACCGTCCATAGTTGATCGTGGCGCCTTCAATTCCGTTTCACTATCTTGTGTGGATCGTTTCATTAACCCTAAGTAACCACTTCAGGTAAACTCTACTCTCCTCACCATCTCATCTTTCTCTTTTAAACCTTCCTATAACCAATTTTTCAACCTCTACCCAAAACTTCTTCACATCTTGTTCCATACTACTAAAAACATTCCTAAATACTTTCCCTTATATACTTAATACATATCTTTTTTTTTTTTTTTTCGACAATTAAGAATTTGATACTCAAAGGCAACGCCCAAACTTTAAAGAATACAAAGATCCAGGCCCCAGGCCACAACCGGGCAAGAAAATTCACAAGACCTCCCTATAATAGGAGCAGCAATGTACTCGAACAACACAAAGCCACCCAACAAAGACACAAGCCCACAATCCGGCAACAAAAACAAAACAAGAACCCGCCAACAACCCGCAAGGCAAAGATGGTCCCAACAATCACATATCAAGCATGCAACCTACCGTGAGATAAAATATTTATAGGGAAGGACCATCTCCTCACACATCGACCGCTTTCAGACTATCAACAACCTTCTCTCGGGAGACCGTAAATACAAGTCTAACATCATCACAAATGAGGCGAAAGATAGTATCACCGAGCATAGTTGTTCTCATGAATTCCTACCATTTCATGACCCCATAAGTGGTAGATAGTAGCACCCCAAGCACCTCCTTGTAATAGAGTCGTATGACTTTCCTCATATAATTACCCACAACTTGCTCTCCCAATTCCTTGAGTTCTAGAGACCCCACACAACCATAGAATCCCTCCGCCAAACCACCGTGGAATGGCAACCGAAGAATAAGTGGTTCCTGTCTTCAACATTAGCACGACAAAAAACACACGATATAGAGCTGGTGAGTCCCCACTTGAGAAGCTTGTCCTGAGTAACCAATCTGTTCTGTACGGTCAGCCAGACAATGAAAGCATGCCTCCTGATAGCTTGAGGGAACCAAATCGAAGAGTGCCAATTAACAATCGGCTTCTTTGGTCTAAAGTGGTTCCAGGCAGAGCTTACAATGAAAACCCCAGACGGATCTAGAGTCCAAGAGATAATATCTCCTAGAGGTGACGACATGGTATTTCAAGTACAACCGCTCTTGATAGCAATAAGGTCACCCGAATTACGATAGGCCAATCTCCACCCCTTCATCAATAACTAGCGCCCACACTTAGCAAGTACTATGAATCGCAGAGTCATACAAAGATCCGCCTCACCATGGCAGGGAAGGAGAGGACCAACCGGCTCACAAATCATGCGATAAAAAGTCGCCCGCACCGTCACCCACCTTGTGCATTATGAGGGGTCTGATCCTCTCTCTGTCGGGAGGATTTTCCGCCAACTCCGTGAACAACTCAGGACCTTGCATTCCGCAGGCCCCGTCGTTGCATAAAACCTCCGCACCGACGCGCCACTCCACAAGGAGTCCTCTTGTAGAACGATTCCGCACATGCTCTGCAACATTTGAATCATTCAGCCTTAACACGTCCGAGGGGCCTAAACCAGCCTCCTCCTTTCGGGAAGACACGATTCCCACTGATCTTAGCACGACGAGCATTCCTGAATTTCCTGACTAAGAAGCTACCGAAGACTCCGCTTCAATCTTAGAAATAGTATACTTGGGGATAATAAATGTGCCGCACCAGCATAATTAGACATCAGAGTAAGACCGAAGCAACACCTAATCGCCAGCTGATAAGTATAGAGACTGCTGTCCAAGACCGACCTCGGCCGTAATTGAATAAGAGGCACACAATCACCGTGGAGTGAGCCTTAGAAATCCGAGAGGCAATATCTCATAGGAAACTCCGCCCGACCAACCCTCTTGTGGTGTTCAACAAATCATTCCTTAACTCATCAGACTGGGCTAGGGAAATGTACTTTTCGCTTGCTCACATGAAGCTCCCCAGAAGCACGTTAAACCTCGCTTTTTAATTGGCCCATGAAGACTAACACCGTGGATCACATCCCAATTTAAAACAAAACATATCATCTCGTAAAGCATAAGTGAGTTAGCGATGTCTGATCTCTGGGGCGGAATCCAAACCATGACTATCGGCGCCATAGCTAAGGATCCGAAAGGCCTATCGAGCAGAGGGGATGAATAAAAAGATGATACGGTCCCTGTTTTAACCCGCTAGCAAAAACCCTAAGCTCACCATTTACCTAAATAGAGAAGCGAAGTGGCAGTGATGCAAGCCATAATTACTGGCAGTGAGTGAAGCTCCACAAGAGAGGATACTCGAGATACAACCCTAACTCGTGTCGTATGCCTTCATGATACCAACCCTTAGCGCATGATCTGGAGGAATCTGGGCCAAATTTTTCCCCACGCGGTAGTTTAACATACACCCTGTTAAGGACATTGCCCAAGAATGTCTCGACCTCGTACAAAAGCCGACTCCGTGATGGGTCGATAATGTCCTGAGACACCGTTTAATTTCTCAAAGAATGATTCTGAGATGCACTTATAGATGGTGTTGCAACAAGAAATAGGCTCATAATCATGATAAACTGTGGTCAGGGAACCTTAGCACCAAAGCAATAATTGCGGCACTAATCTCGCAAGGCGGCCTGTGATTCAAAGAAGGGAACTCATACCGCAGACACATTCCCAATAATACCCTGCTTCGCCTTGAAAAACCGCGAGGAGAAACCCCACCCGCTGGAGCTTTGGAATCATCAATGGAGAAAATGGCTTCCTTTGATCTCTCTTCATGGGAAATTGCTTTATCCAATGTGATTCATATGCTGGTGTGGACCACCCAAGCCTTCCAATCTACCTACTTACTCTAAACGCTTAGCCGTGGGCTCATCGAATATAAATACTGGAAGTGCTCTTACAGCTTCTTCCGCTTGATGGCAAATCCGGTCTTCACCCTGCAATGACGGCTATGTAATAACCTTTAAAGACTCCGAGCATTACGTAGCTTTGACAATTTTCAGGAAGAATCTTAGTGTTCGTCCCCTAGCTGGGCTTCTATCGAATTTAGATTTTTGTTTGAAGAAACCCTCCTCAAGCAGCCGCTAAGCTTCTCATGATAATTCTTAAGCATCTCTTCATTTTCCCCAAAGACGGGATTGTAGGGACTGCGGCACAGCATCGGGCCCGCAAAGGCCTCTCCGCGCCGCCACACGCGCCAACCTACCAAAGGACGTGAATTGCTTTAAGGATGGCCTTCACACTCTTTCACCGCGGTCAACTAACATGGAGTACCGAAACTTCATCAATTCCACGCTTCCTTTACAAGCTCCAATGAAGTCCTGATGATCAGCCCAGTAATAAAAGCAATTTGAATGGATAAGCTGTGCCCCTAATCTGGATTTATCTTTAAGACCGGGTAACCAAAGGGCAATGATCGATAACCTGTGGGGAGAACTTTCGTGAACGATTGGGAACATATCCAGCCGCATTCATTTGAAGGCATCCGGGTCTAACTTCCTAGCTACGGAAAGCAACACCGCCGACGCTCATCCGGCGAACACACACACGAACGGAACATCCAAGCTCATGGGAAACAGCACTCGTGGAAGTCATTCAGACGGTTATTCAACATGTTGCCTTCCTTGACCTTTCACCGCTTAAACCTCGTGGTATTGAAGTCGCCCATAATCAACCGGGGCGTTTTGCCTACCAAGTATTCACACCATAAGAGATGCATGCCAGAGCACTCTTCTATCCATGAAGTGTTAGGAGGCGGCATAATTCACCGAGAACCAAAAGGAGATGCTGCCTTCAGCCACAAGAAATGCGCCATAGCTCGTCCATGGGAGTGAATATCAATGCCGACCTCTCGTGGTTTCCACAACCAGATTCTACCTAGCGTGTGCCATGCTCATAGCTATGGAAAAGTCTCCACCCCAAAAGAGAGTTGGAAAATTTTGTCCCTATTAGAGCCCGCCAGCACCCGAAGTCTCCAATGACAAATAAATCAAGATCATGGAACTTTTACAAAAGAACGCACTTCTCTTTGCTTCGAGGGTTTGCTCGCTTCCTCTTATGTTCCAAGAGGCGAACTTAACCATTGGGGAAGAAGTGGAGTCCCCCTATCATTGGATCCCCGTGAATTAGCCAGTTCCGCTTTCACTTCTTAAGTTTTCCCGACAAAGGCATGTGCGTGAAGTCTAGCTCATCAACCCTTTTTATGTGCCTGAAAGTGTCAATAATGGGGGAGGTATCCGAAAATTCAGTGTTAGTATTGGATAAATCCAATTACTTCCACATTATTAGACCTCTCTCTTCTCCCTCGCTTTGCGCTGTATTATGCAAAATGTGTTTCCATGCAACTTGAGTGGGACGTCAACCTCAATAGCCACACTAGTGCCCCCTACGTCCAACCTACTTCCAGCTTCTGCATGCATTACAGGAGGATTGGATTCTGAATAAGTGGATCTTTCACCACGCATGCGCTTACAAGAGGGAATAGCTTCGCACTAATGGTATTTCCACCGCATTCTAAACTCTTCACCATCTCAAACAACTTCTTCCCAATAACTACTCAAGCTTAACGTTCTGTGAACACGCTTCATTCCTCTTCTAATGATTAATTTACTGTGTTATGGCCAAATAGCTTGCATTCAGAATGCCACATTTATATTCAAGGGTATTCGACCCTTGGTCAGAATAACCGGCCATTACCCCCGCTCCAGAGCAATGTATTTAGGGAATTCACAATCAACCCCAACCTCTATACAAATTCTAGCAAAAGATAATTTTGCTTGGTTCTCAAATACGGTTTGATCAAGGCGCAATGGGGCGATAAAGGTTGGGACCGTGATGGATGATCTAGAAGTTTAGGTAAGTCAAAATATGGGCTCAGTAGCCTTTGGGTCAAAAAAAAGAAGTTATGGACGAATTTTGAGATTTTCTAAGTTAAGAAAGGTAAATTATGGTTTATAAGGGAGAGGGTATTTAGAAAGGTTTTAGTAGTATGGAACAAGATTTAAGTTTTGGGTTGAGGTTGGAAAATTTGCTATGGAAAGTTTAAAGAAAAGATGAGATGTGAGGAGAGTAGAGTTTGCACAAGAGCGGTTACTTAATGCCTAATGAAACGATCCACACAAGATCGTTAGGGATGGATGGCGCCACAATCCAACTACGGATCTGTCGATTGATAAGCCGACAAAGACTTCACACCAAAGGAATCCACCAAGGCATGAGAAGCCACGAACTCGTCCCTGGCAAATCAAACCCAAGAGATATAATGTACAGAGAACTCTAAAAGAGAAATCAAAATATTATTAAACTTTGAAACCGATTGTCAAAAGACTACATTAGGGAAATCTCATACTTTCTAAATCAAAAAAAAGCAACTTCTACTTTAACTAGGAAAAGAAACTTTCTAAATTATATTATCCAAAAAAACTTTCTAAATTACAAAAAGCAACTCCTAAAAGAAAACTTTCTAAAATAAATAAAGCAAATCTTCCAAATAAATAAAGCAAAACTTTCTAAAATAAATAAAGCAAATTCTAAGATAAATAAAACAAACTTTCTAAAATAAATAAAGCAAACTTTCTAAAATAAATACATGGCATCTAATATCGTGGGTCATTCAAGTCTCACCACGTTTTTTTCGCTTTCTCCAAGGCCCAAATGAGGTCCAAGCAAAAGGAGTTTTCATGTATTCAATGTGTCTTGGACTCTCCCCAATCCAAATCTTCAATAATAGGGCCGATATCCCAATGTTTGGTGTGTTTGCTGCATGCTCCCGCATCAAACCCCTATAGTTGTGGGAAAAAGACTGGCCCTCAAGTCTTCACCATGATAAGGCCTCAAATCCTTAACCTTGAATGGGCAAGATGATTGTGGCCACCGACACCTAAACCCTTGTAAGCATTCTTTATGATCTTCTTAATAATCTTGGAAGAACCATCTATTCTTGTGCACAACTTGGAACACCTCTTTTTTTTTTTTTCGATAAGTAGAACACCTCCTTTATCATGTGTAATCGAATCCATCCTCCCCGTGATCAAATACTCGCCGAGCAACTCTCATATGCTGTCTTCTATATTGTTCCACTCTTTTGCCCTTTGTTGAACTTTGCTTCCCATGAATAAAAATGTTGTTGAAAGCTACAATCAAAGCACATACCTAAGATCCATCTTTTCTATGCACCAACATGGGAACTCACATAGGAAGTTTCACTCTCTTGAACAAGCCCCTTGTCAAGAAAATTATCAACTGTATTTCTAAAACTCTTCATGCTCCTTAGGGCCTTCATAGAGGCTTAGTTATTAGAAAAACTAAACCTCGGCATAGCCTTATTTGATGTTGAATACTCTGGTTAGGAAACTGTGTGGTATTTCTTCGTGCATTACATCAACAAATTCTATAATCGATTTTGCTTCTCGTGAGAATTCCTTTTCACTTTCTGGCCAAACAACCAAAGTCAGTCGATCCTAAAACATCTTTGTTTGATTTCTAAATCAAAATGATGGTAGTGAACTCTTCTCCTCATCTTCTGATGCTAGGTTCACTACTTCTTCAACATCCAACTGATTTCATTAAAGAGTGATTTGTTCTCATCGCCTTCTCTGGACATGGTTAGGATTCCCATCACTTGTTCAACATCTTCTTCCTCGCTTCATCTTCCTAATAAGCCAATCGCTGTTAGACATTCGAATCACATGCCCCAACCCTTGGCATCTTAAAACACGCTCGACTTAGAAGCCACTTTTGTAGTGCTTCACTCTTTACTTGAGGTGGGTAGTTTTCCTACCACTGGGATTCCAAGAATTAGAACCTCAACAAACCCTTCATTAGCCACACTCTTAGTTGTGAAGAGTTTCAGCATTTTTTAGTCCCAACTTTCAAAGCAAGTTTCATCACACTAAGACTATTATATGGTTGCAAAAAAATAACTCTAGCAATACTAGATCTCAAAACCAAAGAATGTAGCAGGCTATATGGTTTCACTGTACCCCTTGATAATCAAGTATAAACTTAGCCGACAATTCTCCACACTCAAATCTGCCATGAAGTTCAATTGAGGTAGATGGGTCTCTTACAGTTAAAGGGAAGCTACCTTTGCCCTTTCTTCATCTTTCCCCCAAGTTTGAATCTTCTTTACCATCTCTTTCTTACGTTGTGTCTTCATGTTTCAATCAATAAGGCATTCTTGCACATCTTGTAGTCACCAACTACCTTTTTCAATGCTCAGGGAATTTATAACATCAGACATGTTCACTGATATTGTCAACTCAAAATCATCGTGATCCATCCTTCCCATCGACTCTCGAATGTTAAATTTGATTGAACAAAGCCTTCATCATAGTTTACCTATGCCTCTTATAGTAATCTTCATTCCGTAGTAGCAATCAGCTAGCCTCCCATGATAATCATAGTCTCAGACATAAGATACCCTTGGCTCAGCCTACAAGAAACCCTTCTGTTGACTCAGGCTCAAAGCTCTTCATAAAAATCCTGGTTTTTCCTCCCAGCTAGTGAACTGGCACTAAAACTGTATTCAGAGATCTTGTCTCTAGATCTACTGCTCGCTTTAGATCAGCCATCAATCCATGAGCTCCGATACCACTTTGAGGCCAAATCTTCCAGATAGATTGATCTAGAAGTTTAGGTAAGTCAAAATATGGGTTTGGGGTAGTTTTCTTGTCAAAATAGGTTATGATCTAATCTTTGGAGATTTTCAAGTTAAGAAAGGTAAATTTATGGTTTATGCGGAAAGTATAGATGGTTTGAAATGAACAAGATTTAAAGTTTTGGGCTGAGTTTAAAATTTGTTATGAAAGCTGTTAAAAAGATGAGATGTGAGAGAGTAGAGCTGTCACAAGACGGGGTTACTAATGGCCTAATGAAACGATCCACAAGATCGCATGATTGTTTAAGGCGCCACAATCGGATCCGCCATAACGGTCGATTGATGTTCTGACAAAGACTTCACACCGCGAATCCACCAGGCCAGGCCACTAACTCGTCCTGCGGAATCCACCCAGATAAGCAGAACAAGAGAGAACTCTAGCAGAAACTGAAAATATTATTAAATCGAACCGATTTGTCAAAGATTTCACATTGCAGTATATATACCTCCATACTTTCTAAACTAAAAAGCAACTTTTACTTTAACTAGAAAGAAACTTCTAAATTATAAAAAACAACTTCTTACTCTTTAACTGCAGTTAAACTTCAAATTATAAAAAGCAACTCCTAAAAGAAAACTTTCTAAAATAAACAGCTAAATCTTCCAAATAAATAAAGCAACTTCTTCTAAAATAAATAAAGCAAACTTTCTAAGATAATAAAACAAACTTTAAAATAAATAAAGCAAACTTTCTAAAATAAATATGGCGCTCCACATCGTGGTTTGTCCAAGTCCGACCACGTTTTTTCATTCTCCAAGGCCCAAATGAGGTCCAAAAAAGGAGTTTTCACATGGGCCACAAGTCTTGACCTCCCCAATCCAAATCTCCTCAATAATTAGCTGATATCCCAATGTTTGGTGTGTTTGCTGCATGCTCGCATCACGATACACATTCCTAACTTAGCAAACTTTTACAAACTCGTCCATAACCCTCGTTTTCTTGCCTCTAGAAAAACTACCCCAAACTCCATATTTTGACTTACCAAAACTTCTAGATCATCCATCATGGTCCAATCTCATCATTAAGTGTTTATAAGTCTTATGTTCGTTTTTCACAATTTTCGTTTTTTGTGGTTTGTGTATTAGGATGTCTCGTTAATTTCATGGTTTTGAGGTTTGTGTTAGGTAGTCTGTGTGAGTAATGCAACATGATTGCCAATCAAGGATCTTTTTTACCTCTCCAAATTTTCAAACACACAAAGGTAAGCAACAAGAAAGGATCTTAGGTTTGTTAGATGCTAGAATTCATATTATGCTTGATAGGTAGGGAATGATATATAGTCCTTGGTGTTCAAGAAACCAATTCCAGATTAGTCTACCACACACTCATACATGTGATCTCCAGGGTATTCCTAAGCTTCGGACCCGACTTACTATTAACGTTCAACTAAACTGGGCTTTCTTGAACACTCCAAAGTGATGGGACACTATATGAGACGAATAAGCCCATCTATAAAAAAATTTAAAAAAAATGAAAAAGAAAGTGTGAATAATAAGTGGATCTCTTAGTCTAATCCCAGCACAAATTTGTGGGTTTTTCTTAAAGCTCTAATGTCCCAGTTTAACCGGCCGAGAGCCATTGACTCACTACCTGCTACATGGGATAGAGATTATTTCCCACAACCTAGGCCTTTAGGTTGCATTGAGTATTCGTGAAGTTTCTTGAGGGAATTAGAATGCCCCGGTGCCCTTAACCAATTGGTGGGGAGTCACCAACGAATCCCCACTAAAGGAACACTCAACTAAAAACTTACGGGCACTAGGATTTCGTTCATGAGTAGGTAGGTTAGTATGAATAAAAATGGTGCGTTCTTATCCTTTTGTAGTTAGACTCTCCCAAATATTTTTTTAAAGTTGAATTCAAGTTTGGGGTCCCAGACCCAGTTATATGTTGATATCATGCATCAAATGCACATATCCCTGGGAAAGGCTATCGAAACCTAGGATCTGTTCGCCTAAATTCCTTCAAAAGTCAAACAACCTTAAGGATCCCTTTGAAATTAAAACAGAAGATAAGATTTTCTGTGAGTTCGGTCTATTTTGGATCCTTCCTTTTGGCAAATATATACCACACACGCTATCAGAGTTTAGTATGTTATTTTCTGTGTGGCTTTAGAGTTTGTGTTCGCCAGGAAGTAAGAAGCTAAGCCAGGTGTGATGAGTGCCCAAAAACACTCATTACAAACCCGGATTGAAGCAGATTTGGGATCAGCTTCTACATATATATATTAATCTCGTTTTGATTACTTTTCTAAATATCAATGGTAGGAAAAATGTCAAAATGTTGGAAATGGAGCCCTATAGAGTCCCGAGAAGATTGGTGCAGAACAAGCTCTAAACGTCAGCGACGTCTAACGCTTCTTCGCGATGTTCCAACGTCATATAACGTCGCGGAAAAGCTCAACAAACCTTATCTCAGAAAGAAGTTATGTGCTGAATGAGAACTAAATTCTTGGCCCAAAACGCCAAGGCGAATTTGGTGAACCCGGGCTCTAATAAAGGAAAAGGAGACTTGAAGGTTTATCTTTAGAGGAGTTATATCTGAAGAATCTATGAGGACCGTCATTCTCCTAATTAATAAAGTTTTCATCCTTATTATTAAGTCTTCGTTTATTTTGTAATGGAAACGTAACATCATGAGTTCAAATTTCAGGGTTTAGGTGTCGTAGTGAACTGAGTTAAGGAATACTATGTTAAAGGTTAATTTCATTAATTCATTTATTTTATATATATATTTGTTTTACCATTAACTCTATGTTTCTGCTTGAAATCAATGATATTAATTTCTTTATCAATCTTAATATGTATGGCCTCGTAAGATTTTATAAAGTGAATGAAGAATTAGACATGTGGGTTAACCTAATAAACTTGGTAATACAAGATTATCAATAATTAGGAGGCTTAGGGGTTCTCAGAATTCCATGCACCTTAATGCTCGGGCAAGCTAAGGAGCAAGAAACCAGTGACAAAGGAGCTGAATGAGCTTCGTGAAGGCTTTAATTACAATAGATAAGAGCTTCCTTAGAGTAACATGTGTGTATTAGATCGAATCAAGCTTACAAAAAGCAGAGCCTGCTGGCTAGGATGCTCTGTGAGCAGATTTCTGGGGGGAGGGGGAGCAGATGCTCTCTAAGGAAGAGCATCCTACTTATCGTCTTCACTTTGAGTGCTAAGGGTCACAATATCATGGTCGGGCCAAGTGATGGCTTCCGTCCGCCAACACTGAGCGCTTTACTCCTTTCCCAAGGGCTGAACTGTTCCTAATGGGTGATAAAACAAGATCGCCACTTGATACCAAGCAGGTATCGCTCCTAACATCAGCACTACTGGGATTTTTCTTGATTTGTCTGCCATGTCTGTCCCGCGAGATCCGAGTTCACGGTCGTGCTCAACACTCCGGTTCCTCGACGGAGCCCTTCAGATTCGACGAGGTAGATCTGGCTTTCCAGCCAGCTCTTCCACCCGAGTGTTTCCACTTTGCCAGGTACGGTCTCGTCTCGGATCTCATTTCTGATCTCCGTTGATTATGGAGGAAATCAGCATCGGATTCATTTCCCGTGTGATTTCTAGTTCCCTCGACCGGGCGCCTCTCCGATTCGACCTGATCTCCTCACTTGTTTTCCACGCCGCCTACGTACGGGTAGGGTCCCATACCGCCGCCACTGTGGTGCAGTGATTTCCGCCGCCCGCTCGTTGTTGATCTCATAATGCTTCGCTCGCTGGTTTGACGTCTCATGCCAAATCGCCGCTTCAAATTTCGCTAAGAGCACGTATCCGCTCATTCGCTGACCGATCGGTAGTCCCGCCATGGCCGAAGACGGCGCCGCGAAGCATCCCTAAGCATTTATCACCTAAAGTATCCATGCCGCGGGTTTGTTCATGATTCGATCCGGACGCGTGACGACCACCGCCTGGGCCGCTTTTCTTCTTCGCGGAGAGATATGAAGGTCGTATCGACGCCGCTGGCAGATCAGCCAAGAAGGTTTGAATTGACGGGCGGCAAATTGTTTCGCTCTATTTTATGCTATAATTTGGTACTCATCCGAGTGGCAACCGTAATTATTGATGCGTTCCCAGGGCTCAATTCTCTCGTGTCACGCCAGGTTGCTCTGCGGCCCCGGTTGTGGGTCAGGTTTTCCCTGGGTCAGTCCTCGTTTGGCTCATTGCCAGGCCTCGCTGGTCACCTCGTTGGTATCCTATCGCCTATGCCTGTGCCGGCTGGTTTTGTTGGTCTCTCCTTTGCCCGGGGTGTGGGCTTGTTTTATTTGGTTGGTTTGCCTGTTAGCCCCGTACGTGGGGTCCGTGCCGGGCTCCACTATCCTCCGCCCGAGATGCGAGGGCTCGTGTATTTGGTTGCCTGGCCTGCATCTGGTGATTTTTGTATCGGGCTGATGCCCCTCTTCCTATGTTTATAGGGGAGGTGTTGTCCGTGTTTCGTTCTCTCTGGTGGCCTTGGCTACTTGTATTCTTCTTGGTTGTTTGTGGGGCTTTGCCCTTTTGGTAATAAATTCTTAATTATCCAAAAAAAAAAAAACATGTATTAGATAATGGAATGGAACCGCAGCATTACATAGTAGGACTGTCCAACAACACCAACACCCTAACCTTTTTGCACCCTTTGATCACTTTTAATAGTCAAGCATATCAAGCATTAGTAATAATTTAATCTAGTTTTACTCCACTCCTAAACACCTCAATCATGGCTCACCATTAAATAAGTATTATAATTTTGGTACTTAGCCCGCTACGATTAAGGTTTTCCCTGTGGATCGATATCCGTAACACTATATTACTTGATGAGCGTACACTTGCGCGATTAGGCAATTTGCACTCTTTATTTCATATCCACAAAAACACAATCACATAAACGCCTCAT
Organism: Tetrastigma voinierianum; assembly: GCA_016808115.1. Taxonomy (NCBI): domain Eukaryota; kingdom Viridiplantae; phylum Streptophyta; class Magnoliopsida; order Vitales; family Vitaceae; genus Tetrastigma; species Tetrastigma voinierianum. Next base: position 382,978 of record JAEQBH010005224.1, on the reverse strand, counting down.
CACTGTCCATCATGAAACTAAAAACGATTTGGTTGGCTCTCCTATCAAATTGTCAAGGCATGCTCAATAAGATGTGAGAAGTATACATAGGGACAAAATCACAAAGAACCTCATCATGATACTTCCCAATTTAAAATGACACAAGAACTTGCTTTTGCACCCTCACTTCCCTATTATTATTCAACCACTACAACTTATATGGTCTTAGGGTGTTTAGGTTCTGGTAATTGTAGTTTCTCAACTAACTGGCAACATTAGTATAATTGTGACACTCATTCCTATTCGAATTCGGGACATGTGTTCGAATCCGACCTGATGCTCGCTTACTATGTTCCTTTTAAAGTTTAAACTGTTTCATTCATATAATATTAAACATTTAACTTACTATATTCTCGTGTAGCACGGACATAAAATATATACAAGCTACATATATGGAAGTGTTCAACGTTTACAATATTTACATTGTTTACAAAAGCAACAAAAATACATGTATATTAGACCAAATGGTCTCTTCTAAGGCACCTAGTGATGTGGTCGGGTCTTGGTTGCTAATGGAGTAGTCCCACTTCTCGCTTTCATTCGTAGACTCATTAATTCATGAAAAACTCATGCTAAACTTATAGCTTAGTAGGAATTAATACATATGGACGACCTCTAATAAGGGTCATCAAACTTTAAACAACTACATATAACTTAACTTTTTTTTTTTTTTTTTTGATAATTTTTTTTTTTTTTTGATAAGTAAGAATTTATTTCAAAAAAGGGCAAAGCCCAACAAACAACCAATGACAATACAAGAAGCCAAAGGCCCCAAAAAACCCGAAAAACGGACAGCACCTCCACTAAAAACTAGGACATGGGCATCAATCCAAAACAAAAAACACTAGAAACCCCAAGCCAGCAGGACATGCCCCACTGAAGTCAGGGAAAACCGGAGAGAAGGCGAAAACCTTCCCCCCCAGAAGGAGGGGAAGGCAACAACCACAACATAACAAACCACCAACATCAAACCAGACCCCACACTCAGGGCCAACAGGAAAACCTACCAAAGAAACCGAGCCCACACCCCAGGCAAAGGAGAGACAAAACCACAACCTGCCCACAATCCGGGCAAAGGCAACCAAAGGTAACAAAAGAAAGCCCACAACCCGCACAAAATTCAACCAACCAAGGGAACATCACAATGGAACCACACAACCCACAACCCCAAAGTAATAAGTAACTATACATCAACGTGGGTAATCAGCCATGACAAGGATTGAGCACAGGAACACAAAGAATCTTCCAAGTGTCTAAACCTCGACTCGTCACTAACTTCGCCATGACGTAGTAAACAAATACACCCATAGACCCACTGTAGCTAAGTGGGGAAGAAGCCAGAGGAATAACATAAACAAGACCCAAACAGCATCCTCCCGAACCCCTTGAACATAACATCCTTCCCACTGAAGGCCCAACACCGATGGCAACTCACCGAACCGGTCCCAGCAACAACCCCCGAAAGTCCCAAGCAACCAAACCCCCCAATGGAGCAACCCATGGAAACCCCACACCAGCGGCCCCAACAGCAGCTCACCTCACCGCCGGCAGAACACCTTACCGGCTCCCAAAGAGATGACCAACAGATCACTCCACACCAGAAACCGACCCGAGCGTGGTGGAGCTCAACGGCCGGAAGCAAGGAACCCATTGGGCCAAAAAACATATCGCCATTTAGAGTAAGGCGGATGATTAGTCCCCAAAAAGTGCTATTTTGAGTCCTATTTAAGATAGGTTTTGAGTGCTTTTTACGTACTAATCATATTAATTAAGCCGATTGACATGTGCAGGTCCGTTTAGTACTAACGATTTTGTTTCGAGGTTGTTTTTGGTAGTTTTGTGTTTTTGGAAACCTCAAAGATCACATCAAGCTTGGCATCAGAATCGCGGATGTTTTATGTCGTAGTTCGTATGGATCTCTGATTTCATCGGAGCGGATGAAGAAATGTCAAGCCGAAATGAAGAAATGTGCCGACTGATGCGTGATGCACACAGAGATCAGAATTTGCTATGGCATAGTAAAATTTCAGCAAGGATTGCGAAAATTTAAGAATGGTAGCGAAAATTTCGCAATCCTAGCGAAATTTCTCGCTATGGCCACCCGCTATGATAGCGAAATTTCGCTTATATAGCAAAATTCATCATGCATAGCTTAAATTGTCGTCCTCCGATTTTGATCCAAATGACCCCTGCTTTTGTGTGTAATTCCCATTTGCCCTCAATGTAACTATTTACTTGGTTATTTTGGTATTTCACATCCCTTGTAAGGCTATATAAGCAATTTTTATAACAATTTGTAACCCTAACTTTTACAACTTTCAATCCACGTGCCTTTCATTTTAGGTTACGCTTTCTCTTCTCTCTTCTTTCTCTCATTTTCGATCGCAACCAAACACACCCTTTGAGACACTCATGGGATGTTCGCTGCTTCCCAAACCTTGAAGAGCAGGGTTGCTAGTTGGTTATCATGGTCAAGTGTTCTCCGTTTTAAATGAAGTAGGTACCGTATTATGTGTTTCAAACTTTCCAAATTAGGGTTTAATGGGATATTTAATGTATTTCCTTGGTCAATACTTGGCATGCTTCGTGGTTCAATATTCTTAATGGTAGATACAATCGACATCCATTAGATGTCATTTACGTAACCACTCGAAAGTAGGTTAATGCTTGTTTTTAAATCAGAAACATTAAATGTTCAAGAAATGCTATGGTTCAACTAGGAATGTTTTTAAGGGTTAGCTTTGTGTTAAAGAAAGATCCGGTTTGGCAATGACTATATGTCATTTGCCCTAACGCGAGGAAATAACCCGAGGACACCTTATAACCTCATTTTATCAAGCTAGTGACACAAGCCTCAAGGTCTCCATTCCACACCTTATTTTAAACTCAAGCTTCGCTAACCTAGTGACAAATAACAATTCCACACTTTTCAATGCTAATCCAAAAAATCCAAATGAAAGCCTCACCATTTTTGGAACGAAAGATACATCATTTAAAGATGAAAACTATCCCATAATTAATCCAGATCCAGAAACAAAGAAATTGACACAATAGATGAAAGAATAAGAAACAATTTTGAGTTGATTCTGATCACTGTCTGCACATCCAAATGTTTCGCTGCTCAGATGAAACAAATCCAAGTTGCAACAGATGTTGAGAGTTTATGCAAACCATGTCCCTGTCATTATTTGTTATCTTTACTCCTTCTTTTGAATCTATTGTTTGACCACCAGCTTTTTTTCTTACCCAAATATCATCTCCAAGCCGTTTCAGCGCCTGGGTCGTCTTACTTCCTGGTCAAACGATCCTTTCAAGTCTTTGCCACTGCTCACCCAGGCCTGTAAAGAAAAGCACAATAAGCAACCCGTCAGATAAGGACATCAAAGAAAGAGACCATAAAAGAAGAAAACCAATTGAAGTGTGCTGTGTGTCGCAGTGCTGCTGAGCAAATGGATCCTCTCACTAGAACAAGAAAGCCGCAGCGCCTCCGTCGAATCCAACAAAGAGGCAGTCAACGAGGAATCACGCATCTCCCGGGAAGTTATGCCCTTCTCATCCGCTGGTTCTGGCAGCGAGACGGCGCAAAGATCCATCCAGCTCCTATCAACTTTTCTGCGGTATGCGGGAAATGAAATCCAAGGGCAAGATTCGTGATCTTGAGTAGTGGCGGCAATTCCCAAGGGTTGCGAGCAACCGAGGCGGAGCTCTGTTAGTTGAAGCGTACTCCTGGCCCCCTCGTTGACAAAAGCCAAAATAGTATGTCACCATTCAAAGCCAGAATGGGCCAGTCAGTTTGGTCTAAAACAATTTTAAAGAGTTCTCGCAGCAACAAGATCAACAAGAAGAATGTCTGAGAACATCGGGTTCAAAAGTCTTAAAGATAATCATAGAAGTTATGCTACAGAAGTCCCTTAGAATGGTCAACTCCAATCCATTGAATGATCACACTTAATGATCCCGATATACAACCCAAACATGAAGAACCGGCTGAAAACACGCAGACTTATGATAAACCATGTTAACGAACAAACAGTCAAGGTGCCTTATAAGAATCCCAACCCGATCATTTCTTCTTAACTCCAACCATATAGATGGTTTTTCAGTAAAACTTCCAAGATTAAAGTTCAAAAAAAAAAAGATAACATCTATACAAGGTGGAAGAAATGAAGAAATATTATAACAGGTGCAAGACAAGACTCATCCCACGCGTCGAATCTTATATTGACTTGCCAATCCATCTATTACTCCAGAAGAAACACGGTCAGAATTATGTTCTCTCTGCCGCTGAGATTTGGCTAATGGGAGGTTACGCCAATGTCGCAGGCAATACAAGCCATAACCCACGCCGCGGCTATGGTAATACATATAATTCCAATTTGAGGAATCAATTCTAATCTCTCTTGGAAACCTAGCCTCCCGTATATAAATCATGGTGCTAAACAAAGTTTGCTCTCACCTCAACACTCCGCCCACCTTCTTCCCCGTTGAGCTGTGCACCTCCGACTCGTTAGTTGCAAGAGGCAATTCAGGAAGAGCAAAAGGAATCAATGTACAATTGGTCTTCAAAGAATGGATAACGGAGCACCCTCGAACAAGAGAATAGGGGATGGCTTGAAAGCAACCTTAATCGAAGATTGATAATCTATGCATTCCATCACTGTGGATTTCAATTTGACTGCACAGGAGAAAGGAAGATTCCTTCCCAAACACCGCAAATCCAAGGAGTCCATGAAATAGGTTCTTCCAAAGAACCCAAGGATGGATGAAGTAAAGGCTATCATCACTTTGAGGGAGTGGAAAAGAAATGAGCAAATCAAAGGCTCATGACCTCGAAGAAACATGAAAGAAAATGAAGTTGAGCTTGAAAGGATAATAATCAGAGAAGATTCAATGAAGAAAAACATGCCCCCTCCATTTCCTCAAGCACTTAGAGGCAAGAAAAAAATCACAAACCAAGCTGAAATTTTGGAGGTGCTAAGGCAATTGAAGATAAATATCCCACTGCTTGACATGATTAAGCAGGTCCCAACATATGCAAAATTCCCGAAAAGACCTGCGGCACAAACACAGAGGGTCAAGTATCAAAGAAAGCCTTCCTACTGCAACAAGTCTGCTATCATTCGTGAGCAAGACCCTGAAATACAAGGGATCTGTGGATCCACCACATTATCGCCAACATCGGAGGGACTTGCATAGACAAAGCACTATTGCATCAGGGCCGCAACCTACCGCCATATTCAATATATAAGCAGTGGGTTTAGGGGAGCTTAAGCCTACCAACATCACTTTATCATTAGCTTATCGATCGGTAAAAATTCCTAAGGGAATAGTAGAGGATGTGTTGGTGAAGGTGGACAAATTCTACTACAGAGTGGACTTTGTAGTGCTTGATACCAAACTGACGTTAGGTCTTAACTATGTGCCAATTATCCTCGGGTTATCATTTTGGGCCACTTCCAATGCGACACCACCGTCTAATGGAGTCATGCAACTCACATTTGGCAACATGACACAGGAGCTCAATATTTTTCACCTGAGTAACAAGCACAAGCCAGCGTAAGATGACATGCAAGGATCTCGAGGAAGTCTCGTCGATTGGTCCAAGCGCAGGAAACCAAAAGCTCACAACCCGCAGCGGAATCAAAAGTAAAATGAAGCAAATGGTGGAGAATGGATCACACCCGCCTCACCTCAGAGAACCAATGATCCGCCCAAAGATCACCAAGTGAAAAGAAGCTCAAACAAAGGAGTTTGTGAGCATGAGGCATATGCAAGACACATCACCGCAATGGGCGGCGAGCTCCTTCTCCTGGATCCTCCATGAATGAAACCAGTGTAATTGAGCTGGTTTGGTCTTCACTGAGACCAAACTGCAGCTCAAAAATTTTGATTTTTGCTTAAATTGGTCAATTTTCAGTTTATTCTATTTTTAGTAATTTTTCTTATCTTAATTTTAACTAAATATAAAAATTTCTTAATTTTAAGTATTTTTATTTTTATTTTATTTTTACTTATTTTATTTTATTTTAATTTACCTAAATTAAATTTTTGTTGTTATTCGCAGTTGGAATGAAGGGTGCATGAATTTCAGTGAATGGCGAAATTCATACCGTGGCTCTTTCTGGGCTTCGACCTCAAATAGCCTAACTATTTTATAAAAAGGGGGGGCCCCATTCATTTTCATTCCATTCCGATCACATTCCCCCTGAGTCGCCCCTGCCGTGAGCCCCTCCTTCAAAGCCCCCCGCACCGCTGCTTCGCCCCGAGCCCGTGCCCGAGCGCACCATAGCCACCAGCCCCCGTGACCGCCCGTGCCCGTGTCCGCCGCCCGAGCCCCGTCGCCGCTTGAGCCCGGCTCTCGCCCGAGCCCCTGGTCCGTTGCACCTCCGCCAGCCACCCACTACCGCGCTTCCATGGCCTAAGCCGCCGAGCCCCGGTCCATCATACTCATCACCTACCATTGCCGCTGTCACACCCCCACCGAGCCCCTCGCTCGCACGCGCACGACCGGACCACCCATGGTCTGTACCCTTTGGTGGTCATCGCTACAGCCCAGTGGTCCGGCTCAATACCCCCGAGAGACGATGTAGCACCTCCATCGCGATGTCACTCTCCTGAAAGCAGTCGCTACGACACCACCGCATTGGTCTCCTACTCTATATTGGGGGGGCTGAGGCTCAGCTCCGAGCCCCCACCCCGGCGATCGGGACCGCGGGACCTCGCCTCTTCTCCAAGACATCCGAGACCATCGCCGAGGGCTCCGCCTAGCGGCCCGACATCAGCCCTAGCGAAAGCCTTCGAGGCTCCAGGCCCGAGCCGTCGCCTCCTCCAACCGGGACGAGAGTCTGTCGCCCCAACCACGCCATCTTCGAGGATCAGCGAACGATGTATACCGTGATCCGATCCCGTGGAACGTAGACTTCTTGCCCTGGATTTATATGGAAATGCATACGATATTCCAAAGATGACCGCGATCTGGATGAGACTGACAGCGGCGGATTCTGCCAGTATCTTCTCCCGCTCATGACACCGAGGCGCCTTTATCCCCTAAGGCCAGTTCCCATCACACTATGACATCCCGTGGAGTGCCTATCCATTGAGATCCTGGCTCAAGATCGACTACGCCTTGTGGCAATCTCGGAGTCACGATATTACAAATTCCGCTCGGGCCCGCGCAGGTTCCGACGACTCCACCGACACCTACAGCGGGCCCCAGCCCATCACAACAGAGATGGTTTTGCTATCTCGCTGTGGATACTACTCTGGTTGGGCCTATACTATTCACAGAGCTTCCCCGACGCATGCCCATGGACCACGTGCCCGAACCAAATTTATTCCGCTCAGCACTATGTGCTCTGATAGGGGAGCCATACTGAGGCTCCATACAGATCTCCGAGGGATCTCTGCTCGCCCTCCAGCTCGTCATGACCGCTACATTTTGCAGGGAGAAGGTCCACCACAAGGACCTGGCTCGAGCGGAGACTTTTCCTTTACTGATGTCGAGATTGCTGAGCCAGGTCCTAGAGCATCTGGGGTCTCTCGAGGAGCCACACAGAGCGCTGATCGCCCAGGCCTCGTGTCTTATCCAATCGAGCGATCTCTAAGGCTGCTTTTCGATCTCCATTATTCTCCCAAATAGCCAGAGGAGGCAAAAGCAGATGATGTGGCAAAGGACCCACCGAGGGGAGAGCATCCTATTTTAGAGGTGGAGGTGGAGGTGGAGAGGATCCCAGTTCCAGATCTCTCCAGCCCCACCTCCTACCGTCTGAAATTTCTACTGACACTGCTGGCCCATCCTATACCTCGCAGCAGTCTCCAGAGCATATCCATGTCAGTTCTAGGGAGCTTGCTGCTGTTATGGATGTTGTCTGCGCACTTGCTACTACACAGGCGTCGTTAGACCAGCGGATGGCCCGAGCCGAGGTCACTAATGCCAGCACGATGCAAGGTCGGACCGTGACTCGATGATCCGTAAGTTTGTGTAAGTCAAAATATGGGTTCGGGGGTAGCTCTTCTTTGGGGTCAAAATAGGTTATGGACGAATTTTAGAGATTTTCTAAGTTAAGAAAGGTGAATTTATGGTGGCACATATGGAAAACAGGTCTAGAATAAGCCTATAGTATGAAAATAAGATCAAGTTTTCAACAGTTAAAATTTAGGTTAAATTTTAGAGAAACATGTATTGCAGGAGGAGAGTAGAGTTTGCACAAGAGTGGTTACCATCGGGTTACTCGAAAAGATCCACAATAAGATAGATCGATGGAGTGAAGGCGCCCACAATCAACTATGGACTCGGTTGACTGATAGTTTTAGACAAAGACTTCGCCACCAAGGAATCCACCTAGGTAATGAAGCCACTCTAACTCGTCCCCAAGGAATCCACCTTAAGAGATAAGAGAACAAGAGAGAACTCTTAAAAGAGAAATCTGAAAATATTATTAAACTTGAACTGATTGTCAAAAGACTACATTAGGGGGGTATATATAGCCTCATACTTTCTAAATCAAAAAAGCAACTTCTACTTTAACTAGAAAAAGAAACTTTCTAAATTACAAAGAACAACTTACTAACTAGAAAAGAAACTTAAATTACAAAGCAACTCCTAAAAGAAACTTTCTAAAATAAATAAAGCAAACTTTCTAAAATAAATAAACCAAATCTCCTAAAATAAATAAAGCAAACTTTCTAAAATAAATAAAGCAAATCTTCCTCCAAATAAATAAAGCAAACTTTCTAAAATTAATATGGCGCCCACATCGTGGGTTTGTCCAAGTCTCGAATTCACGTTTTTGCCTTCCAAGTGGCCCAAATGAGGGTCCAAGTGAGCTTTCATACGATTCTAACGCTCGACCTCCTAATCCACTTCTTCAATAATTAGGGCTGAATTTAATGTTTGGTGTTTGGCAGATGCTCCCGCATCAAAACCCCTATAGTTGGGAAAAAGACTTGTCCTCAAGTCTCACCATGATAAGGCCCTCCAAATCCTTAACCTTGAACGTAGGTAAGATATCATAGCCACGGACAATTTAACCTTAGCATTCTTATGATCTTCTTAATAATCTTGGAAGAACCATCTATTCTTGTGCACAACTTGGAACACCTCTCTTTTTTTTTTTTTTTTTTTTTCGATAAGTAGGAACACCTCTCTTTATCATGTGTAATCGAATCCATCCTCCCGATCAAATACCGATAACCTTCATATGCTCGTCTTCATATTGTCTCCACTTCTTGCCCTTGTCAATCTGGTTTCCTCATGAATAAAAATGTTGTTGAAAGCTTGGCAATCAAAACACATACTCCAAGATCCATCTTTTCATGCACCAACATAGTGTGAACCATAGAACTTTCACTCTCTTGAACAAGCCCTTTCACAAGAAAATCATCAACTTGTGTTTTAAACTCTTCATGCTCCTTAGGGCTCTTCATATGTAGGCTAGCTTATTAGGAAAAATCAAACCCGGTATGAGGTCCATTTGATGCTGAATACCCTCTATAGGTAGAAACCGTGGTGGTATTCTCAGTGCATTACTTCAATAAATCTTCCTATAAATTGATTTTGCTTCTTGTGAGAATTCTTTCACTTCGGGTTTCTTCAACAACCAAAGTCAGTCGTGATTCGAAACATCTTCATTTCTAAATCAAAATTTGACTAAGAGGAACTCTTCTCCTCATCTTCCTCGGGATATGGTTGGGATTCGACTACTTCTTCAACATCCAACTTATATTTTCGACAGCCAGTTGATTTATTCTCACTGCCTTCGACATGGTTAGATTCGATCACTTGTTAACATCTTCTTCCTCGCTTCATCTTCCTCAATTAAGGCAATCGCTTGGTTAGGACATTCAGAATCAATATGCCCCAAACCCTTGGCACTTAAAAACACGTCAATTTGTAGCCAATTCGAGTGCTTCACTCTTTAACTGAGTGTGGGTAGTTTTCCTACCACTAGGATTCCAAGAATTAGAACCCTCGACAAACCCTTCATTAGCCACACTCTTAGTTGTAGTAGAGTTTCCATACTTATTTTTAGCCCCAACTTTCAAAGCAAGTTTCATCACATTCAAGACTATTATATGGTTGCAAAAATAACTCTAAGAATAGATCTCAAACCAAAGAATGTAGCAGGGCTATGCATATTTCCTACTTTTGCAAGTCTCCTTTGATAATCAAGTTTACAAACTTAGTCGAATACTCCTCCACACTCAACTTCGTTGCTTAAAGTTCCGAATTTTGAGGTAGATGTCTTGGCAAGAGTTAGCCGAAGGTACTTCCTTTTAGTTCTTTTCTTCATCTTTCCCAAGTTTGAACTTCTTACCATCTCTTTCACGTTGTCTCTTCATGTTTTTCCACCAAATAGAAGCATTCTCGCACATCTTTGTAGCCACCAACTTCACTTTCACGTTCAGTGGGAATCATAATACTCAAGCAAAGACATGCTCCACCATATTAAGCCAATCCAAAATTCATCACCAGATCCTTCCATCACCTCCGGGAATGTTAAATTTGATCAATCTAAAGCCTCATCATACTTATCATGCCTCTTATAGTAATCTTCATTCCGTAGTAGCAATCATACCTCCCATGATAATCATAGTCTCGTACATACATACCTTTAGCTTTCTTGTGCCCCAAGAAACGTTCAAGTTGACTAGGCTGCAAAAGCTCTTCATAAAAATCATATTTTTCCTCCTTGGCTAGTGAACGACTCCAACCGTGATCAGAGATCTGTCTCTAGCATCAAGCACACCGCTTAGTTTATGACGCCCATCAATCCATGAGCTCATACCACTTTTTGATGCAAGGTCGACCGTGATGGATGATCCAGGTTTAGGTGTTTCAAAATATGGGCCTGGGGTAGTTTTCTTGGGTCAAAATAGGTTGGTGGACGAATTTAGAGATTTTCTAAGTTAAGAAAGGTGAATTTATGGTATATAAGGGAAAAATGGGTATTTTAGGGAAGGTTTTGGTAGTATGGAACAAGATTTGGAAAGTTTGGTTGAGGTCAAAATTTGCTATGGAAATTTTAGAGAAAATATGAGATGGTGGAGGAGAGTAGAGTTTCTGCACAAGAGTAGTTACTTACCGGGTTACCGAAAGATCCACACAAGATAGACGCATGGAGTGAAGGCGCCACAATCAACTATGGACGGGTTGATTGATAGTTTTGACAAAGACTACCACCAAGGAATCCACCTAGGTATGAGAAGCCACGAACCATTCTCAAGGGAATCCACCCAAGAGATAAGAGAACAAGAGAGAACTCTTAAAAGAGAAATCCGAAAATATTATTAAACTTGAACCCGATTGTCAAAAGACTACATTAGGTGGGTATATATAGCCTCATACTTTCTAAATCAAAAGCAACTTCTACTTTAACTAGAAAAGAAACTTTCTAAATTACAAAGAACAACTCTACTTTTTTAACTAGAAAAGAAACTTTCTAAATTACAAAGCAACTCCTAAAAGAAACTTTCTAAAATAAATAAAGCAAACTTCTAAAATAAATAAACCAAATCTTCCTAAAATAAATAAAGCAAACTTTCTAAAATAAATAAAGCAACCTTCCTAAAATAAATAAGCAAACTTTCTAAATGACATATGCCCATACATCAGGTGGCTCATTCAAGTCCGACCAATGTTTTTTGCCTTCCAAGGCCCAAATGAGGTCCAAAAAAGGAGTTTTCATATGTATTCAATGCGCCTCTCGACCTCCCCAATCCAATTCCTTCAATAATTAGGCTGAATTCCCAATGCTCGTGTGTTTGCCAGATGTCTCGCATCACGAATCATGCCATGCTTCTTCTGATCATGAGCCACCCTGCCTCCCGCCGCCGCCCAGACAGAGCCCGCACGTACCCCACTGAGATCACCACAAGAGCGTACCTCCTTGGATATGCCGGGCAGCTCACGCAGCTACAGCCTTCAGATCCACCTGCATCTACACCACCACGAGAGTGAGGTGGTCGCACTCCCTTCGCTAGCTTTCCGATCCCTGCCTAGTGGAGACATGTTTTTACTTTGTCGGGGGAAAGTTAGAGTTGGTGTCTTCTTTTTCGATAATTAAGAATTTAACTTCAAAAAGGGCAAAGCCCAAACAAACACTCAAGAGCACTACAAAGCCAAAAGGCTACAAGAGAAAACTAAAAACGGACAGAACCTCTCCTAAAATTATAGGAAGAGGGCATCAGCCCGATACAGAACCACCAAATGATCCACAACATAATGGAATCAGCAACCCACACAACAACCAAACCCCCCAAACAGGGCAAACAAGCATACCTACCAGAGATAACACAAGCCCACGACCCGGGCATAGGAAACAAACCAGAGAACCGCCCACAACTCGGGCACAGCCAACCACACAACCAATGAGGAAACAGGAACACACAGCCAACCAATGGACCAACTCCAAAGGAGACTACAAATCCGGGCTAGCAACCTAGCATTGACACAGAAATCTGATCTTCAGATCACTAGAATACACCGATGGCATCCACAATAGAAACCAATGTACCACTCAACAACAATACATGACAGTAAGTAACCAACCCCTAAGACATACCAATTGTGAATTAACTAAGCACCATCGGGAAAGACAAGTCCCAAACATGGACAATGTCAACGGAAAATGCCACAACATTCTTTCCGGTAAACAGGCCCAAAACCGGTAACAAAAGACCCAAACCAACCAAAACACCTGCTCTCGGACCTCATTCTTCAACGAGCCTTGACCCAGATCGAACGACCCGATACCTCTGAAGGATTAGGACCCCAGTAGCAACCAAAATCCGAAAACATTGTCGATGTCGCCAGAATTCTGTCCAACATGGTAGTGACAGTCACCGGAGCTCTATCTCTTTCGTGGGAGACCAGAACCCGACTTCCATTGAGAACTGCAAATGAATCTGGAGATCCAGAATCAGATGAAATCATTTCAACATACCCCGTCTTCGGCGACGAAGACGGCATCGTGTGAAAACCGAACCCCGGGATCCATGAATTTGATATCACGAAAATCCCACTCCGATCTCGAACTCGTGCAGATCCAGAGTCCTCCCCGTCACCGAGCCCAAGGCCGACCAAGAGAGAACCGGATCCAGACTCCATTGTTTGGGTATCACAAAACCCTAAGATGCATCCTCCCGCGTAGATCCACGCAGGAAAAACAGGAGATCAATCTCCACAAACCCACTACCGAGATGGAGCACGCCGGCTGACTTTGACCCACAGCTCGCTGAACAACACTGAACCGTCACCGCCCAATGCCGTCAGTCGCTCCCGGCTTAGAACAAACACGAGACCTACCTCCCGATGACGATGGCAGCGGCTCCACCATAGTCGGCATCAACTGCTGCAACGAAGATGGTGACGTCGGAAAAATCGCCAATCTTCAAATCCCGTAATCATGAACTGGATCCCAAAGATCAGACTCCACCGTCACCTTAACCCACCCCCTGACTAGATCTGAGCTACGAAAAACAAGGGGAAACTCCCTTCTCGCGCATTCCTTTATGTGCAGGATGCTCACAGATCTTGTAAAACATATTCCCTTGTAAAGCGGGATCTAACACACTAAGGATCCAGCAGCTGGTCCATTTTCGAAAATTCAGATCTGGAGGAAACCCCTTCAGTCAATCATCCCTTTATGGGTAGAGGGGGAACCCCGCTTTTGGTACCGCGCGGTCGAGCCCTTTATGGAAGCCCTTTATGTGTTTGTTGGGGCCTTGTTGCCTTGCCCGTGCTAGATCCGTTTGTTTCTTTCGGGCCTTGCCAGGCTTGTTTTGTCAGTTTTGTGTTGTCTGGCCGTTGCCTCGTCCTAGATTTTAGGGAGGCTGCCCGCTTTTCTTGTTCGTCTTGGCCTCAGCCCTTTGCTTTGTATTTTGTCGGGCGTTGCCCCTTGGTAATAAATTCCACTATCCAAAAAGTTCTATCACATTTTGTCTTGTTTTTAGCTTATCTAACCGCCATTTATTTGTATAGATCAGATAGATGCATGTATTAGCCGATAGTAGGCAGTGATATTTTTGTTATGCTTAGCTATGTTAAGCTTGTATTAGCCACTTTGGTTATATCAAAAGCTTTATAGCAATACTTACTTATTTTCTACACTTTTGCAAATCATTGTTTGTGCCTATATCTTTGTGTTTCTACTCTTGCCTTAAGTTGAGGAATTGAAGCCTGTATGCCACCGTAATGTTAGAATGGGGCTGACTAAGATTAAGTTTTTGGTCGATTGAAGTTCCAACAGATTCAACCTTGTATATCACCTTTAGCTAATCACACACAAAGGGGCACATCGCTTTACCAATAGGTTGTGAAGCTATATACCTCTTTCACTTGCAAACCGGTTTAGATCCTGCTGAGATCGCATCTGTGAATAGGTTTGTGAAAGATTCTTACAAAAGGAAGACCAACAGAAGTCTCCAAAATGAAAGAAAAGAAAAAGCAAAAGAAAAAGAGAAGAAAAGAGAACTGGAAAGCCATGACGCTGCCTTGAAACCAACACGGTTCGAGGGCATATAGAAAGCCTTAGCCTTCCTGCCCTAAACCACCGCTCGAGCCACCGGACTGGTGCTCATACACTACAGACTGGGGTGAGTTAGGCGGTTGGTGGCGCCGACTGTCATTCTAAGTCCCAAGTAGCCCTGTGAGGAGCTCAGGGTCTGGTGAGATCCTTACTTGATGCCCTAAACCTTAATTGGTTGGGAGTCATCGGTGGACCCCCGTTACACGGACTTTGGTGAAGTCAAGTTTTCAGCATTACATCCTACAATACATTCGAAGTATGAAATAAGAGTGTAACTGAATCTATTTAGGTTGGTCTTCATTTTAAGGTCCTGGCAAGAGCTTGGCCGGGGGAGGGAGTTTGGAAACTGTATTGGTTCAAACCGTTACCTTGAAATACCCTAGATTTAGGTGGAAGTTTAGGCTGACTTCCCCGAATTGATGTTGCTCCTAACAGTCCTATTTAAGATAGGTTTTGAGTGCTTTTGCGTACTAATCATATTAATTGCCGATCGATTATGTGTCCTGCTTAGTACACGATTTTGTTTCGAGGTTGTTTTTGGTAGTTTTATGTGTTTGGGAACCCTCACCATCATATCAAGTCAGCATCAGACCGTGGATGTTTTATGTCGAGTTCGTGATGGATTTCGGGGCGATTTCATCAAGCTCTAGATTAAGAATGCAGTCGGAAACAAGAAATGTCAATTGACGCAGATGCAATACAGAGATCGAATTCTCATGATGGCATAGCTTAAAATTTTCAAGGATTGCGAAAATTTCGCAATGGTAGAGAAAATTTCGCTATGGCCAAATTTTCGCTATGATAGCGAAATTTCGCTATCATAGCTAAAATTACCGTGCATACGAATTAAATTTTCGCTATGTTCGCACTTTCGCTATATAAATTCACTATGCATAGCGAAATTGTCGTCCTCCGTTTTTATCCAAACGACCCCGCTTTGAAATTCCCATTTCGCTTCAATGTAATCATATTATTTCGTTATTTGGCATTTTAGATCCTTCAGCGGCTACATGCTTCACTTTATAACAATTTGTAACCCTAACTTCGGCTAACTTTCAACCACACACCTTTTTTTTTTTTTTTTTTTTTTTTATAATTAAGCGTTTATTTCCAAAAGCAAACCACACAACCAAAGAATACACTGAGCCCAAGGCCCAAATGAGAAACCACAGAACCTCCCTAAAACTAAGGAGTATGCCACAAATTTTAAACAACCAAACACAACCAAGGACAACAAAACAAAAGAACTAAACTCACTTCCACAACTAAGGAGACACCAGACACCTCAGAAGCTCCAAACTTTGACACTGATGGCAACCAGTGGCCCAAAAGAGACCAGGACCCAACCGGCCAGTCAACCCATCAACAACCAAGAGAACCATCAAGACCAAAGATATGAAGCGGGAAGGACCTCTCACAGATATTTGCTCATTGTGGATTGTCCAACTACCTTCTGGAAACTAGAGATTCTCAAACTAACATCATTGCTGCATTTAGGATGAAAATAGCATCGCTGGAGAATAGATGTTCTGTAGATTCTGTCAGTTATTCCGATGCCTCCATAAATGATACACGCAATCCTCTTGGTAATAGAACGATGATTTCCACTTTAGAAGCCGTACCCATAAGAATTCATTCTCCCGACCGGCGTGCAGATTTCCACGTAACCTTAGAATTCTCGACGAATACCGGCGGTGAAATGGCACCCCGAAAAACAAGTGATTCTGTCTTCAGCATTTGCCGGCCAAGCAGTGAGTTATTGTTAGTCGGACCCCACGAGAAGTTTGTCTTGCGTAAACTAATCGTCACAGATGAATTGACATTCATCAGCATGTCACGATAGCTTGGGAAACCATATCGTGTAGTGCCGGACCCATGCGGCATTTTCGATCGGTGGTTCCGAGGCGGAGATAAGCGAGTGAAGATCCCGGATGGAGCAGAGTCCATGTAAATATCTCTCTAGTGACATCTAAATGATAATTATTTGTGCTCTTGATTTCAATAAGGTCGTGAGTTCATACAGAGCCAGTTCCATACCGTCCCGATAGCAATCTGAAGCGATTATTCTTAATAAGCGAATCATATACAATACGTTCTCCCGCCAGTGCCAGGAGGAGAGGATGGCGAGTTAGAATCATATACTAAAGATAATACTTTACCATTATAAACATGATTGATGAAGGGTCTCATCTTATCTTCAGCTGCGAAATTTTTCGCCGGCTCGAGCAAAATCGAAGGAGTTTTGGCACAAAGGCTCCAGCGTAAAATACAACCTCTCTGCCCACGCCACCCATAAAGGGTCATACAAAGCAGTTTCCAAATGTGCTTCTAACATTCGTATCATTAGTCTTTGATCGCGCCCAGCGGACCAAAAGCCACCCTCCTCGGCCCGAACACACGAGAATCCCAATGACCTTAACAGTGAAATTCGGTTTAGGCCTGACTGTGAAAAAGTTAATTCAATTTGTGATTATAGTTTGAATAATGACTCTTTGATCTGCATTTACTCATTTTTAGATTCTGATTTCTCTTCTCTGTTTCTTTCTCTCATTTCTCGGTACATAGGCACCCACTGGGATGACAACTGAGGGATGTTTAGCTAAAAAGCTGAAACCCCTTGAGGAGGTTTGCTGGTTCAGTTGTGGTGGATTGCGGAGTGTTCCTGTTGCAAAATGGCGAATCTGCATTTATGTGTTTCAAACTTTCCAAATTAGGGTTTAATGATATTTAATGTATTTCCTTTTGGTCAATACTTGGCATGCTTCAGGGTTCAGTGTATTCTTAATGGTAGATACACTGACATCCATTAGATGTCATTTACGAACCACTGAAAGTAGGTTAAATGCTTGGTTTTTAACTGTAGAAACATTAAATGTTCAGTAAATGCTATGGTTCAACTAGGAATGTTTCCAGGTTAGATTTAAAGCTAAACAAGAGATGGTTTTAAGCTGATGACTATATGTCATTTGCCTAATCTTGAGGAAATAACCAGGGACACCTTTATAGCCTCATTTTATGTTGATGACTGACCTTCAAGGTCTCATTCCCTGTATTACAAAGCGTTTCAATTAACTATTGACAACAACACTTTTCAATGTTAATCCAAAAATCCAAATGAAAGCCTCGCCATTTTGAACCATGTCTGCATCATTTTGCTGAATGAAAACCCATCCGTGTTGACCTGGGCCACTCTCTGGTAGCTTAGCTACGTGATGGGAAGAAAGAAAATGAAGCTAAAATTTGTTGATTCGGATCCTTCTTAGTGGAAGGCAATCGACGGACCTGCAGTCAACTGTAGTTGCCCACACGGGGGCCTAATCCCACGGATTAGAGATTGGTCTACGCTCCGCAATAGGTTGTGGATCGGTTGGTCTTTGGCTCGTGGCCTTCAAAAGCCCCGATCATCGGCGTCGTCTGGCGCTCACGAATCGCGTCTGTGCCTTACGCCATCGTAGGAACCAGTGGCCGACAAGTTTATTTCAGTGAAGGATGCGGAGATCAGGTTGCGATCCGCTCATGAGAAACGATTAAGGACCACGGCGGCGGCATCGGCTTCTCGTGGCGCCGGGCGTCCTCGGCGTCGCCACTTGTGCGAAGGCAGGAACCACTTATTCTTGGTTGCCCAGATTAATTTGGTATTTGGCGGAGGATTCTATAAGTTGATATTGGGGTCTGCAGAACTGCGAGGAAATTGGAGAAACGAACTCTTGTGGAGTGGTGTGAGGGAAAGTCAGCTCGGCTCTATTCTGAGGAAGATTGCGTGGGGTGCTACTATCCCACCATTTGGGGTCATGAATAAGTGAATTCATGAACAACTATGCTCCGGTGATACTATTTTCCACCTCATTTGTAGTGATATTGGGCCGTATTTGGTCTCGAGAGGGTTGTTGATAGTCACCGCGGCTGGGTCGATGTGTGAGAGATGGTCCTTCCTATTGTGGCTATCTCACAGTGGTTGGATGCTTGATTTGTGATTGTTGGGGCCTTGTTGCCTTGCGGCGGGTTGTGAGGCGGGTTGTGTTGTTTCTTTTGCCGGATTATTGGGCTTGTGTGCTTTGTTGGTGGCTCTGTGTTGTTCGTGTTGCTGCTCCCATATTTATAGGGAGAGTCTGTGGTTTTCTACTTCTTTGGTTGTGGCCTCGGGCCTCGTTCAACTATATTCTTTGGTTGGCGAGTTACTTGTTTAATAATTCTTAATTATCGAAAAAAAAAATGTATGACCTAAGCGAAAGAGAGAGAGTTTATATTGATCCGAATGGGATCTGTCTTCATGACGAATGAGGCCTCGATGTCACGTAAATTGTATCTTTGCGACAAGCGTACCTATAGGCTTGCCTATCTATCCAACTACTCGATCATAAGCAGACAATCAGTTTTATGATGTTTTCTTAACCATCTTTCAGGTATTTGAAAAAGATATCTCATATACATGATAAAATCTTTGAATATCATATATACTTTTGAGAATCTTCTTATCAAATAGTTTCTTATAACTGTTTCCTTGTACTTTTCTTATAACAAAATTATACATGTATTCTCTTTAGCTTTCATATATCAAACTTATACATATACTTGTACTTATAGCAAACTTCTACTTATTCAGGAACTTACTATCTTATCCTAGGGCATTAAGTTTGCCCACATTAACTAAAGCAGAAATGAAGCGAAGAAGTGCAGTGCATTTTCCTTAGTTTAGTCTTTATTTGAACCAGTTAATTTATTAGGTTTCTATACCATCGATTATGCAATTTAGACTTAATAATGCAAGAACACAAATGCTCGGGGGTTCGAAGCATTGGTACCGATTACCGCTGGATTATAAATTTTGACGATTCTAGTGAGTGGTACAGTACCACCTATTTAGTATCGGTACGAGTTGCGACTCTACAGAGTAGTGATTTCTCCTTCTCTCACCCTTTTCTTCCCACAACTATAGTTCCATCCCACCACATCAAGCCACCATGAATCCATCGAAACACTTTCCCGATAATGGGTTAGAATCAATAAAACCCCACTTTACTCAAATTAGGGCTTTTCTTCCCGAATCAAAATCCGCAAAGGAAGCTAGGGTTTGTTTTATTACTTAACTTTTTTGATATTAAGAATTTATTACCAAAGGGCAGCCGAAAAACCAACGAAACGATACACGCGAAGCCACGGGCCACGGAAAAAGCGAAAATCGGACCAGGTACATACAAAACATAGGAAAGCGTGTTAAAGCAAAGGCGTAGGATAAAACAAGAAGCGCGCCCATCGGACACGGGCCACACAAAAACCAGGGCAGCGACATAGAGACGAAGTACTTCCTGACTTGGGAAAGACAACCATCAAACAAAACACAAATGAAATTTATCTGGCCGAATGCTGAATCCTGCAGCGTGAACCACGGTTAGTAGGTAAGACTGACTAGCAAAGGTACATAGATTACGGCGACGGCACAGGCCAGGCAAACAACCGGAACAAAACCCGAGCGGAGCTGATAGAACAAACGAAAAAGCGGACAGCACCTCCCCATAAAAGCAGAGGCGAGGCGTCATTTTATCTGAGAACCATAGCCTGAAAGCGATTGGTGCATTTCCCATAATCTGCAGGAATGTTAGTGCAATAACGCTAGCATTAGCAAGCTTGGCAGCATGGTTTTGTTTCCTCAGCTTCTTGAGCTTCCTCTTGGACAACGGTAAGGACGAATAGTCCAACTCATCAATTCTCTTGACATGTTTGAAAGTTTCACAATTAGGAGAAGAGTCCGAGAATTCAGTAATACTGGGTAAAACTGGCCTGGAAGAATCCAACGATCCTTGACCACTTAGATGGGAAACAGCACCAGTAAGTGAGGAATCCGAAACACCCGTTATAGTAGGACGTTCAACGGCTATATCTAGAGGGTCGGCATCATCACTTAGAGCAAGACACTTAAAAGTATTGCCAAACAGCCTTAAAGGATTATCAACAACATTAACCTTGTCGTGACATTAGGCTTAATCTTGAAATACCAAACCATGCTCTCTAGGAGCGACCCGGCAGCCGATCTTCGTGATTGTTCGGGAATGACAAACACGGTGGTGGGGACGGGGAGTTGGTGGGGTTGACCCGAACTTATGGATTTGGCGCTGAAAGGTGAAGTCTGATCTTGGGTTGAAGATACCCTTTGAGCTTGAGTGGGATGCGGTGGTGAGTTCTCTCTAAGCGGCGAGTGGAGGGGTCGTCTTGGTGGGTGTTCGTCGGAGATCAAAACCTTCGTAGACCCCAACGATGGTGCGGATGTGCGGGTTACGCGGCGTGAGTCCAGCTGCTGATCCGTTGGCGGGTCGGAGGTCCCGTGCGGATCCCGGTTGGTGTTACTCTTCTGAGCTCATACCCAGTACGATCCGACTCTGAAGCTCTTCGTTCGTCTCCCTCTAGTCATGGAAATTGTGCTTAACCAGGCAAAGGCCCAGTGTGCGAGGGAAAGTCGTTCCTCATGGGTCGGGTTCGGAGGGATATGGGTTGGGTAAGGGTTCTGCTAGTCATGTTGAGGCGCATCTTGACCAAAGGGTGGAAGGTAATACCGGGATTGGGTTGGATTCAGTCTTTATGTATTTGGGGCGTAAATTTGGGGCTAATGGTGAAAGGAAAATCTAGTCAGCGGTGTAGCGAGAGGTTACAAAGGATGGTGATTTGGGGGAAGTGTTGCTCCCGGTGAAATCTGGAAGAACCTATCTCTATGCACGAGAAGCGGTGTTCCTCTCTCGATTCTATAGTCCACATATTCTTTGATGGGAAGATGGTTGCCGGGCCTCGTGAGACGATAAATGAGGTATTGATATGTGGAAGAACTGTTTAATCGGACAATTCTGGATAAGCGTCTGGATTCCCGGGTTGTGCGCTCCTAGTTAGCGAGGCCCGTAGGTAGAAGGAGATGCTGACATTTCCACAGCGAGAATGGTTTATACTTCTTTAGGTCCCGGGGACCGGAGGCCGGGATTGGGTTCCTAGGTCGGGTCCATGGCACGGCGGAGACCCCTTCATACTACGTGCTTGGCATCGGGCATGGATATGTAACATTGGTTGTCCTCATCCCCCGATTTAGATTCGAGTTACAAATATCCTTTGGAATATTGAACCAGCACATGTCTTGGGTACATCGCAGAAGTCTTGTTGGTATCACTTCACCTTGATTCACTTGCGAATCGAGGCAAAGTTATCCTTTGCTAAGATTTGTGTTGAGGTGGGGGTGGATTGAATTCTGGTCGATTCTTCTAGGCAGAGGGGTAATGGCAATTTCTCAGCGATAAGAGTTGAATATCCTGGGCTCCAAGTCTTTATCCAGGTTGCAAGCGATTTAGTCATAATCACGGAAAAGCGTCAAGCTCGAAGAGACTGGCCGTAGCGCACCTACTTTCGGGTATGATAGTTTACGTGGTTGCGCGGGGATTTGTTGGGTAGATTGATATGAATGTTACCTGAGGGGTACAAAGGGAAAGAAGGTGCCTCTGGAGACTCAGTGTTGTTCGATCATAGGGCTGGGATTACTTGATGTGCAAATCGTGTCTGATCGCAGTGTGTTAGTTAGCATGGAAAATGAAGAATGAATGTTTCTGTGGAAATACGTTTGAATGTACGCGTATCATGAGGAAGAAGAAATAGCGACATCTTTAGTATCCTCGGTCACGATCCTAGCGGTGCCAGATTCTCGTGTTCCCGTCATGACACGTTCAAATATTAAGAGAGTTGATGGTGGACTTCACGCACATTACTGATTTCTAGGAAGAAGCTCGAGAAACTCAGAAAGCAGAACCTTACTATTATACGGGATCCTATGGATAAGGGCATCTGTGACTTCGATGGTTAAGTTTGCTTCATGGAACATAAGAGTTGAGCGACCCACATAAACCTGGAAGTGAAGTGCGTTCGTTTGTTGGAATCCCATGCTCTTGATTTTGTGTGTATTAAGGCTTCTAGTGCAGAGTTTCGAATAAGAAACCGGATCTTCTCTACCAATTTTCGGGTTGGAAATTGTTCCATAATTATGATCATGCTGCGCGGTAGAATCTGGATTTGTGTTAACCCTAGGAAAATTAGCATTGATATCTTTCACTCCATGGACCAAGCAATGTTGTGTCGTGTTACAAACTTCAGGGACAACTACTCATTTTGGTGTTCTGCTGTTTATGCTTCGAATAGCTACATAGATAGAAGGGAGTTATGGAATCATCTCGGTGGTGATATATGGTTGGCCAAAACCCATGGGTAGCAATTGGTGGCTAGCATGAGATTCATCGTGAGAAATACGAAATTTGGTGCGGGGATACGGTATGAGTGAATTCATGAGTGCTGTTCAATCTTGGGCGCGGATATTCCTTTTTGGGTCCTATTTTTACGTGGATGAGCCGTGCGAAGGGCAAACTTCATAGCTAAGGCTGGATCGGTGCCTCGAAATGAGATATTGTATGGATATGTTTCCCAATGCTTTAACGGAAGTCCAATCACCTGGATTGTCTGATCATTGCCCTCTGGTTACAAACCTTAATGTTAGCTCAGCCCCTGAGCGTAGGAAAAATATTCCTTTCAAATTTTTTAACTTCTGGGCTAACCATCCTGCTTTCCTTGGTATTGTGAGGGAAGCTTGGGATAGAGGGGTGCGAGGGACGCGTATCTGGTACATCACAAAAGCGAAAAGAGTGAAAGGCCTCCCTCAGATGTTCAATTTCCGCTCTTTTGGTAAAAATTTGCATGATCGTGTTGAGGTACGGGGAAGCTTTAAAAGCGGCTGTTTGCTATTGAGACAATCCCTCGGACTCCGTCTTTGTTGGAAAATGAGAAGAAGTGTTTAAGGACCTTCTATGATCTTGCCGGCGCGAGGAGGGGATAGCAAAGCAAAATCTAGAGTCTGATGGCTCAAGTAGGAGATCCCGAATCTGAATTTCTTCCATAAATCGATCAAGGCTCGGAATGCTCGAATTATAGTTAAAATCTTAACCTCGATGGGTACGTAAATTCAGTCAGTTGGCTATTAAGGTGGAAAATTTGGTAGCTATTTCAAAAATATTCTTTGTGTTGATAGCTCTATTGACCAAGAGTATTTGAATAACATTGATGGGTTTGGTTGGTCGCCGCATCATCTGGACGTTTTGAATGGTGATATTTCTCATGAGGAAATAAAGAGGGCTTTGTTCTCTATTGATGATTTCAAAGCCCCGGGCCCGGATGGTTTCTCTTCTCTTTTCTTCAAGGCAGCTTGGAGTATAATTGGAGGTGATGTTATTGATGCAGTGTTATCTTTCCGTCAGGCGATATGCTCCGTGATTAATTGCATAATTGCTGGTACCTAAGGTACCTAACCTACGAATCATGGGCGACTATAGACCAATATCCTGTTGTAACACGATTTATAAGTGCATATCGAAGATTATTCTTTGCAAAAGTTAAATCAATGCATTCACGAGATTATAAGCCTGCCTTGATCGACTTTTGTGCAAGGTCAGTATAGTAGATAACATCCTTGTACCCGGGAGCTTATGATCGGCTATCGCGTGATAAAAGGCCTCGGTGTGCTCTTAAAGTTGACATTAAAAGGAAACTTGTCTGATCGGTTGGGCTTTATTAAGGTATTTTAACCCAGAAAATGGGTACACTGGGTTCATGAATTGTAGTAAGGCTTGTATCACCGACCTTCTGCGATTTCGGGTTAATGGTGAGCTTGCGGGGTTTTGATAGCGACGTGGGTTGAGACAAGGGGATCCCACTATCGCCTTTATTATTTATCTGTTGCCATGGGCTTTTACAGATCCTTGTCGTTGGTAGCTCGCGAGACGGGTTTTGGTTTCATCCTAAATGTAAGGATATCAATCCGACTAAAGCGCTAGCTGCGGATGACATTTTCTTTTTGCTAGTGGGAAGATATCGATTGTCAAAGTTATATTGGATGGCTGAGCAGTTGAGAATTTGCTCAGTGCGAGGTAAACAATTCAAAAAGCGCCATTTTCATTGCCGGGGTAAATGGTGAAGTTAAATCTGCTCTATTGAACATCACTGGCTTCAGTTTGGGAAGGTTTCCTATGAAATATCTTGGTGTTCCTTTGATCTCATCAAGAGGAAGCGTCCCTCTGCGTGATTGCCCGACCCTTACGGAAAAATAATGGCGAATCCGGTCTTGGGCCCAGTAGAGCGTTATCATATCTTGGGCGGAATTACGGCTTATTGGTTACATGTTGCATAGCATTGATTGTATTAGTAGATATATTTCATTATTCCCAAATTCATAATTGCTAAAATTGAGCAACTTTTGACTTTACGTGATGGAAGCACAGGAAATTCTCGTCGTCTTGGAGTCGATTGGGATTACGTGTGTCTTAGGAAGGAGATTGGCTTGGGTCTGCGTCGGATCAAAGACTCGAATGATACGAATGTTATGAAGCACGTTTGGAACCTGTTTTTTAGGAAGGACTCCTTATGGGTGGCGTGGGTGCAGAGGCTGTACTTGAGACACGGAAGCCTTTGGTGTGCCAAAACTCCTTCGATTTGTTCTTGGAGCTGGCGGAAAATGATCTTGTGAAAGATAAGATCGTCCCTTCATCTGACCTGAGGTTTATAACGGTAAGGGACGCATTCCTTTGGCATGATTCACGGAATCCCGGGTTGAGTGCATCTCCTCCCTCAACTATGGAGATGCATTATTGTGTATGATTCACATTGCTCAAGAATAACGCTCTTGTGCATTTGAAGTTATTGGTGATGGTAGGTGGAATTGGCCTATTGCGAACTCTGCAGACCTTATCGAAATCAAGAACAGTTGTGTCAATTATCATTTTAGATGTCTCACAGAGAGGATATTGTTACTGGACTCTTGCTCCATACAGGAACTTCACACGGTTTGTGCACGGAACCCGATTTAGATCGAAAATGCGGTGGTGCAGCGGCATTATACGATATGGTTTCCCAAGCTATCGGGAGACATGCTTATAGTTTGGTTGACCGTTGAGGACGAATTAGTTACCTGAGACCGCTTCTCGAATGGGGTCAGGCTAAGATGAATTCATGTGTTTTTGCTAGTGCAAATGTTGAAGATAGGAATCACTTGTTTTTGGGTGCCATTTCACTTCTTTGGTATTTGGTTGAGAATTCTGGGTTATGTGTTCGGAATGCGAGTTGGGAGGAATGAGCTCTTAGCAGGTATGTGTGCTTCCTAAAGGGAAATCATTTGTTATTACGAGAGGATTAGTGGGGTGCTACCATTTATCATTTATGGAGGCATCGGAATAGTAGAATTCACGAGAACATCTATTCTCCTAGCGACACCATTTTCATCTCATACGCCAATGATGTTCGTTAAGGAATCTAGTTTCGGAAGGTGGTGGACAATCGCGTAGTAGTACATGTGTGAGAGATGGTCGCTAAAGCTTCATATCTTTGGTCTTGATGGTTCTCATGGTTGATTGATGGGTTTTTTGTTGGTTGGGTCCTTGCCTCTTTTGGGCCGACCTTATACCGTATAGCTGGAACTCAATTGTGGTGTCTCTTGGGTTGATGATAATGATTGATTCTTTTGTTTTGTTGTTGTTGGTTGTTGGTTGTTTTGGTGTGGCCTTCTGATTGTTTCTTGGGAGGTTACGTCGTTTTTCTGCTCTTTGGGCTTTGGGCTCGTGTATTCTTTGTTGTGTGATGCCTTTTTGGTAATAAACGGCAATTATCGAAAAAAAAAAAAAAAAAAAAAAAAAAAAAAAAACAGCAACGACAACGTCTTTCAACTACTGTACTTATGGGGATCCGGCCTTAAGCGGGGTGTGTGGGGTCACCCTATACCATCAACCTTGTCCAGTGCCATTGGCCGGAGCAGATCGGCGACATCCACATATCCATTGAGCCCGATACCATTGTGATCGATTCCTTCACGTATGGCAGCTTCAGCCGTATGTCGAATATCTTACAATGTGAGAACGGTTACGGGGGACCCATGGGTATTCAATTCTTCTAGTTGAGCTTACCATTTCATAGGTCGAGGCGGACACAGGGAACTCCTGATTCAAATCCACCTCGTCGTATCACCTTAAGAACCTTGAGAGGTTCTCGGTGAGAGTGTCGAGTGAAGGGGAATGCGAGAACTTGTGTGCGAAGACTAGTTGCCGTCCGGTATTCCCGGAGGATGTTAAAAAACTTTACCCCGAATAGGGAGAGAAGTGAAATTTGGACATTGAGCATTTTGCATGCTGGCAAATTCGAATGATAGTGGTCTTGAAATAGCAGGCAGATTCTCCATTACTTGATCGAGCATCAAGGGTCATGAACTGAGATATATACAACCCATTATCACGTGGTGGTAATCTCGGGCATCTCATGCTTGCCCAGGCACATCAGCAGGTGGTAGAACCACGATGCAGGGGAAGACATTTGTCGGCGCGGCGTACATCTTCCCCGAATACCCACGAAGCGGCGGGAGGGTTGATGATCATCTTCCCGTCCGGCTCTAGAAGACGGAAGACCAGCGGAGCTAGATTTAGGATGGCCCGATAAGCGGTACTTCATTTTGGGGCTCAGGCGTGTCGGCATCCCTTGGATCCTCCGACGGAAGGACCACCTCAGAAGCACCTCTATTCTTCCCATAGCCCACTTTGTGATGCCCGGCCGGAACCTTGGCGAACTGGCGTAGTGACATCAAGATCGGCCGATATGCACGCCGGCGATTGTGGCGTGGCGCTACTAGTTTTCCGTGACATCGAGAGCGACGGTAAGCTGCCTGCGGCGATCGAGGCGCGATGACTCCTTTTGGGGACACATGCGGCGATAAGCGCGCCTCGAAACTACCTCTGTTCTTCCAGGCCCACTTTATGATGCCGAGCCAGGAATGGAGCCACGGGAACTCCATCCCCTGACACCCCCCCGAGGTCAAGGTGGGAGGAGGTGTTCCACCGTCTCGAATATAACGGGGGTGAGCACTGGTTGTCGAACTCTTAATATCAATACAAAACGATAGTTTCCATACCAAACCATAGAAATCCATGCCTTTGTTCTTCTTGTCTCCTTCCTTCTTCCTTCTTCCTTCTTCCTTCTTCTCTTCTCTTCTTCTTCTTCTTCTTCTCCTCTCTTCTCTTTTTCTCCAAAACATGAAGCCCTCTACGAATGAGACGATTTGGTCTTATCCTCATTTGGAGTTAAAAATGATGTTTGGCTTAACTCATTTTAAATTTTTCCCATTTTTGCATTTAGGTCTTTCGTCTCTCTATTGATACGGACACACACACACACACATACCATCTTCACAAAACCGGTCTTTCTGATTTAGGGTTCGACGAACTCACCTTTCATCAAATCTAGGGTTAGGATGAAATCCAATAAAACCACAGAATATAACGAAAGTCGATAAATACAACTAAGGCCTCAGATCATGTTTACATACAAGAGCGCGAAATGCTCTGCCGCGTGGTGGCGACAATGAAGCGAGGTGAGTCTTTGAACAATTGTGGGTCTGATGAAGGGACAAAGTGCTCGGGAGGAGAAGCTATTCTATCCGACGGTAAATTTGGGGTAGAGCAATGAGGCGAATGCGGTAGCGACATATCGGATGCAGTACGAGGGCGCGATACCTCGGCGAACCAAAAGGTTCAGTGTCATCGGGGCGCCCGGTCATCTTCAAAATGACGAGCCCAGCCGGGAATCGTGAAGCGGGGTGGGCATGCGTCTCAGTTGCGAGGTTGGCGGGAAAATACCCGTTGTTTGGGTCGTGAAGCAAATGTTCGGATCGATTGGTAAAGCGACATCGATGAGATTCAAAGTGGAGCGTTATCCAAGAACTATAGTGGAGAGGCCCACTCGTAGCACCTCACGAGGTCGACCATCTGTGGTGACTAGCGATGAAGGTAATGGCAGTCTTTGCGAGGAAATGGGTATGACACTCGCCCCGTTCGGTCGGGAGTGGCAATATCGGCGGCCAGGTGTCCGGAGTCCCGCGAGCTCAAGGCGGTAGGCGGATTGAAGCGACCACGGTAGTGAAATTGATGGTGTTGTCGGGGATCTCGGAAGAAGGTTGGCGGTCGGCCGGAAAGCGTTATGAATGGGACACCCGCGGTTACGTGGGTATGCTTCATGGGTCGTCCGGATCGGTGGTGAAGCGGTGCCATGTCCCCATTTTCGGGCACGCTAATATTGGGAATATTGGGATTGCCCGAACCGGTTCATACGAGGTGAATCCCATCAACTCCCGCATCCGGCCCGAAATTTGGAAATCGCTTTCCTTTGCTAGTCAAACCATTTAAATCTTCACTTGAATATTTTGCTCTGCGAAATTGATGGTAAACCCCGATTCTCCTGACCCCGGCGGAGGCGGTTCTTGAAGGTGCGAAATTATGGGAAGGTTGCTTAGTAGGCCAATTTTTTGATAAAAGACTTCCTCTTCATCACAGTTGGGGCGGTAGATAGGCTTTGGGAAGCGGGGGAGATGCTGGATCTATAGCAGGATAATGGGTTGTTCTTATTCGATTGAGGACATAGAGCGGGATTGGGTAGTGATTGTGGTCCTTGTATATAAATTTGGAAGACCATTTGTAATGGCGGCCCGGGTATGGAATCTTGAACATCTGACACTTCCTTGCCCGTATGGGTAAATTTCCATAATATCCCCCTTGAGTGTTAGACGAATACATGCTTAGGATACATTCTGATCTTGTAGGTAAACTGCACCTCGATTCACACCTGAAGCGGATTCGAAATTATCCTTTGCTAGGATTTAATATAAGTAGACTTAAGCTGCGTTTTCCAAAGTCTGCTCTCACCCAGCAGGAAATGACAAGTATACCCTTGTCATAATAGAATATCCTTGGGTGCTTGATTGCTTGGGATCTATGGCCACAAAACCATACAACGCCTATATCAGAGAGCAATAGATACAAAATAGACTCTGATATAACCAATAGTCGAGGTAATGGTGGTAAGCTTGGTATGCAAGTGGGACAAAATGGGGCATTGGATGCCGACTTCACATGGAGTTCAAACGAGTCAAATCTACGGGCTGGTCCAGACGAGGACCCGGATAAATTATGGATAGCATTGTTGAAAGTATTATTGCCCTCCCGAGCGTCATCTCTCCGGATGGGCCCGACCAGCTTGAGATAAATGGTGGTGATACCTCAGTTAACACTTTTGAATGCCTTACCCTGTGTGAGGATTCAGCCTCCTTAGAGGGTG
Organism: Tetrastigma voinierianum; assembly: GCA_016808115.1. NCBI lineage: Eukaryota > Viridiplantae > Streptophyta > Magnoliopsida > Vitales > Vitaceae > Tetrastigma > Tetrastigma voinierianum. The sequence continues at coordinate 353,255 of JAEQBH010005224.1, read as the reverse complement.
GTGGAGACGTGGCATCTGAGAGTTATGGGGATCCACAGACGGTGAATGCTCGGATACATCTTTGTATGTGACACATTTAAGCTAGTAAAGAGGATTGATGGTGGATTACTCTCTGGCGGCCTTTGTCTAAGAGCAAACTCAAGAGATTGAAGAAACAACACCGTGCTTCCAAGCTTGCGGATGGTAAGAAGGTTTCGCGTTCTGCCTTTTGGTAATAAATTCTTAATTATCCAAAAAAAAAAAAAAAAAAAAAAAGAGGTTTCCAACTCTCATGATTAAGTTTGCGGCCTGGAATATTAGGGGTTTGAATGATCCCCTAAAGCAAAAAGAAGTGACCTCCTTCGTTAAGAAACAGTCCCTCAGCGTTGTTTGCCTCTTGGAAACCCGAGTAAGAATTTCTAATAAAGACAGAATTTTTGCTTCCATCCTTCCTGGATGGTGTTTGCTCCATAATTATGATCATGCTTTGCTTGGTAGGATTTGGATATGCTGGAACCCAAGCGTGGTTAGCGTTACGGCAATTCTATGCATTGACCAAGCTATTTTGTGTCGCATAGTGGTCCTAAAGGATAATAGCTCTTTCTTTTGCTCTGCCATTTATGCCTCGAATACTCAGAGTGACAGAAGTGTGCTCTGGAATCATCTCCAAGGTTGTTCGGCTTATGTGGGATCTATGCCTTGGTTCTTGTTGGGATTTCAACCTGACAGTTGTTAGTGAAAGATTGGGGTAATATGAATAATAATCTTTGCTTTATGGAGGAGTTCCATGAATGCCCTTTTCAACTTGGAATTAGATGATATGCGTTGATGGGCGTTGTTTACATGGATAAATCGCCGTCTGGGTGATCAATTTGTAGCTAGGAAACTGGATCGTTCCCTTCAGAACGAGTGCGCCTTGGACACGTACCCATGTGCTGTGAATGAGGTTTTGAACCCGGGTTGTCGACCCACTTTGCCTCACCTTGTTAAAACTTCAGTAATTAAAGTGGATGCTTTCGACACAGAGAATGTCCCTTTAAATTTTTAACCTGGGCAAATCATCTGATTTCCTTGCCTGAGTCAGATGCCCAGGATATTGATGTTTATGGAGCTCATGAGCTATTTCGGAAGCTTAGAAGTGTGAAGAAGAATCTTAAAGCTTTCAACTTTTGAAGTATTCACACGTCTCTGAGAAGATTAGGTAGATGTAGGAAACTTTATATCGCGCAGAGTTGATCTTCTATCTAATCCAAATGACTCCGGTTAGTAGTGAATGAGAGGATGTGCTTGAAGAAGTACCATGATTTGGCTCGAGCTGAAGAAGGGTTTAAAGCAAAAGTCAGTCGATGAACAATTTGGGAGATCAAAATTCTTCTTCCATAAAGTAGTCAAAGCCGGGAAATCTAGAACTACCTTCGATTCCGTTCGTTGGAGAATGGATGCAAAATTGATGACTTGGAGCTACAATCGAACAGAGTTTGTTAAGCATTTCCAATCAGTATTGGGAAGTAACATGCAAGAGCCGGCAACAGTAGATTATAACTTGGACGGTTTGGCGTGGTCTTCTAAACATCTGGATATTCTTAATAGCAGGATTACACAGGAAGAGATCAAGAGATCCATGTTCTCTATCGGCCTTGAGGCCCCGGCCTAGATGGGTTCTCGCCCTTTTTTCAAAGGGCACAGGCATTGTTGCGAGTGAGGTCTGTGAGGCGGTTGAAGATTTTTTCAGCTCGGGATGTTTGCTTCGCGAGATCAACTGCACTATCATTGCCTTGGTTCCAAAAGTTCCTAACCCTAGCACAATGCATGATTACAGACCCATCTCATGTTGTATCTTATCACAAATGCATACCGAAGATTATTACGGCCAAAAATTAGGGATGCCTTCCGGATAATGTACTTTCGGTGACTTTGTACAGGCACGTAACATAGTGCAGCATCCTCCTCCTCAGAATTGATGAAAACTATCACTTAGATTGCAGGCTTCCAAGATGTGCTCTGAAATTGATCTCGAAGGCTGACTATAACTGAGGTTGCACCATGAGTATATTATACGCCATGGGTACTCCTCCTACCGCTTGCAGGTTGCATTAAGGCGCCGCTGTGCTTCTCACATGTTTTCTATAAATTCTCCACGATGGTGAGCTTACAAGGTTTTTTGCTAGCAAAAGAGGGGTTCGCCAAGGGGACCCTTTATCATCCTTTTTGTTCCTAATTGTTATGGAAGCATTATCGAGATCCCTTTCTAAGGCGGATCTCCAGCCTAGTTTTGAATTTCACTCGAAGTGCAAACAGATAAATCTCTCACACTTATGCTTTCTTGATGGTTATTTCTATTCACAGGTAATGTGGACGATCTGGTCCTGATGGATGTTAAATTCGAGCCTTTCTGCAGTCTGATTAATAAGCGAAAGAGTGATGTGTTCTTAAGCGGAATGGATGTGATGTTCACCATTTTGCTATCAGCGACATAGCCGGGTTTTATTTGAGAATGCACTTTATGAAATACTTAGAGTGTTTCATCTCCTCCAGTTATGCCGCTCGATTACTGGCTTTCTTTGCTTCGATAAGATTGGCTGCGGGATCGATCGTGGACAAGTAGTTCCTATCCTTTGCGGGTAGACTCACGAGCTTATATCTTGGAGTTCTCTACATAGCATTCAAAGCATATTGGTGTACTATGTTCATCATCCCCATTCACATGTCATAAGATCGGCTGATTTTTAGCGGGTTTTAAGTAGTCGAGACGAGGATGTGAATGCCCAGGAACGAAGTAGGGTGGAAGTCTCTATACTGGGGAGGAGGCGAGCTTGGATTCTTGGAGTGTTGGGATTGGAGCGATCCTTACATGTGAAGCACATTTGGAATCACATTCTACGGAAAGACTCTATTTGGGTTGCCTGGGTTCGCGAGGTTATCTTTGTGAGACGAGCCGTGTCACGGATGTGATTCCCTCGCGATGTTCTTGGAGTTGGCGGAAGATTCTTCAGTTGAGGGATAGGGTGAGACCCTTTGCTCCGAGCATCAAGTGTGTAGCGATTGGCCGGGACAGCACTACATGTACGATTTTTTGGAACCCCCTTGGGCTGATCCTTCCTCTCTTTGGGAAAGGATTCTTTATGATTCATGAGATTCATAAAAATGCTAGAGTTCTTGAAGTCATAGATGGTACAGTGGAATTGGCACATTCTTGTGTCGGCTGGTCTTATAGCGCTAAAGGCAGGTTGTGCGGCTACCTTCTTGATACCCGATAGGATGTTATCTCTCTTGGACAGTCGGCGTCGGTGTTTTCTTGTTAGTTCATCATGGAACTTCCATTAGACCTCTCATGAGCCTTTGGTGCTTGTTGGCATGCGGTATGTGGTTCTCACGTTCTATTAAAGGCACTCCTTCATTCTTGGCTTGTCATGCAAAACCAGACTTAACTGAATGGCTTGCTTAGATGGGGCATCATCAACTCTATGGCTTGTGTTTCTTGTCGAGCAAATGTTGAAATGGAACCATTTATTCTTTGAATGCCAGGTTACATCCGGAATCTGGATGAGGGTTTTAAGACTCTGTGGTCAATACAGGGTACCAAGGAGGTGGGAGAACGAGCTCCTTTGGGTGATTAGTTGTAAGGGTAACTCCCTATGCTCTATCACTAAAAGGATTGCTTGGGGAGCTGCCATATATCACCTGTGGAGACAGCGTAATGCGAGAGTTCAACCCGATTTATTTACGTACGATTCTGTTTTCTATCATTTTGTAATGATGTCGGGCTCGAGAATCCACAAGCTTCCAGGAATGTAGGCGCAACCTGAATAGAGTTTTGTGTGAGAGATGGAGCTTTCCTATTACTATCTTGAAGCCCACTATAGATGATTGAACTTGTAGAGTTGGCGGTTCCTTCCCTTGTGGTTTGCTTAGTGTTGTAGTTTCACAGTCCACTGGATGTGGGATGTTATTTCTTGTTTTGTGCTGAGCTTGTGCTTGGTCTTGTGCGGTGTTATTGTTTGCTTCTTATGGTTGTTGGCTTGTGCCCGGGCTGTGGGCTGGTGTTTCTTGTTTGAGATGTTGGTTATCAGGTGGTTCTTGTTGCGGGTTGGCCAGCTCCCCTCGGTTTAGGGAGAGTCTTTGTCCAGTTTCGTTTCTGGTGCCTTTTGGCTGCTTGTATTGTTTTTGGTTGTTGTGGGGCTTTTCCCGTTTGGTAATAAATTCTTAATTATCCAAAAAAAAAAAATCTCTCTATTATTCTCATTTTAACTTATCAAAATCACCTTTGTATACTGTCTTTTCTTCTTATGTCATTTGGGTCCCTAAATTTGCTTAATTTACCAATTTTACCCTTGACTGCGGTAATTAGGGTTTTGCTTATTTTATTTTAGCATTATTTCATTCGGGAAAATATACATTTTACTTTTATTATACCCTAAACATGTTATAAAGCATCCAAGGGCATAATTTGGGGTGTTAATGCTTCCCTGCATCGATAATCAGACTCTGAGCCTTATTATTAACATGGCGAGTATGGAAAATATTTTGACATTGTTGCTCAATGTCATCCTCCTTTCACTTAGGGCACTCAAAACACACTTTGTCTGTGACTCTCCTTCCATTAGAAACTCCAAATCAGCGTCACTTGTATCATCAAGTGGTGGCATCGGCTCCTCCTCCTCTTCACTATCAATCATGATTTCTCCTCCATGCATCACCATGGTTCTCTTATTTGGGCAGTGGGTAGAAAATGACTTATGCCATGACATTTATAACATTTAATATCTTGATTACGTTGTTAGGTCTCGGGTCTATCTTTGTTAACTACAACAACGTCCTATTTCTTCTTTGTTGTTTCAACCTTGGGTTTCGAAGTGCTCACATCATCCTTTCTCCAATTTGACTTCCATGAAGATGAACTTTGCCCAAAGTTGGTATTTGGTTAGCTACCCTTCCTTCGCAATTGACGTTCCACCTTGATCATCATGTGCAACAAGTCCTCCATCTCAACATAATGCTTCTGACTCTGATGGTGGAGATGTCATGATTTAATCTATTGAAAATCTAGCTATGGTGGCTTCCGCGATCCTCCTCGACATTAGTAGGATCATTACAATCTCCATTTCCTTGTAGTATTCATTTACACTCTTTGACCTTGAATGAGACCCTGCAATTTATTATGCAAATCACAATAATAATGGTTAGTGATGAATCTTTTCCTCGCTAAAACCTATATTTCAATCCATGTCATGATGGGGTGATCTTGGTTTTGCCTTCGAATTGTTACAAGCTAGTCCCACCATATAATGGTATAATCAGTGAACCCAACCGCTGCTAGTTTGAATAGTGGTGACAATCAAACACCATCTATACCTTTTTTTCCCATTCGAAATAAGCCTAGATCATTCCTCTCTTAGAAAGATGGAATCTTCATCTTGATGTTTCTAAGATGTCGATCAACTTCTTTGTGCCTTATTGGATCCCGTTGTATTCCTCGACCTTGCATTCTCTTTTGTGGTGCAAACCTACCCACTTCCTCAACTGGATCTTCTTCATCTTCAAGTTCATCCTCAAGCTCTTCATGATTCAAGGTTTCCAGAACACGCCTATCTTGTCTTTGAGCTTGAGGAAGTACTCGTCTCAGTACCTCTTCATTTTGTTCAATCCGATCTCGCATGGCATTCATCAGAATCTCCAATCTTGCAAAGTGTTGTTGCATGGCCTATAATGTGAAGGATTGGTCATGCCCCACCTCCCTATTTGTAAGATCATTACTTGAAAACATGATCAAATTAAAGGAAATAATTATAAAAAGAAAACTCACAACACTCCCTCACGTGTTTCACTCACATTATTTCTTTTTAACTCAACATTTGACTTTTTTTTATAATGAAAATCACTCTTGAACTTCACTTTTTTTTTATTCTTATTTGAAATAGCAAAGGTAGATCAAATATCAACCCGAATAGGAATCCAAAAAATGCTCAAAATATTAGAAATTAACGAAAATCGAATGATACACTATCTTTTTTCCTTTTTTTTGGATGATTTTTTTTTTTATGATTTCCTTTTTTCTTGTTTTTTTCTTTTGTTTTTTTCGCACTCGATGAAATTTCAAACAATAAGAATTAAGACTAGATACCGTCGATGTTTGAAAGCAAGCTTTATTCGAAATGATCTGAACCCAGCACTATGTTATGCTTGAGATCCACGGTGTTGTGGATTACTCGAGATCTTCAAACACGATCTAGAATGTGGCCTGTCATGACTATATTAGATCAAGATTAAGTAATAATATAGTTGTATCTCTGTCCCCTTGGTTATATGGAACCAAAATCCATAAGAACAAAGGAAAGTAACTCCATCCCATTGATTATAAAAGAACAAAGAGTTGTAAGTTTGAACACTATAAAGAAATAACCTTAATAGGCAGAAAGTTCTCACGAGAACCATAGTAAAGAAAACCTCACAAAAGAAAAGCCAGACGGCGGGTTTCTCCTCCGTCACAGTCATCGAGGTGTGACAGCCAGGTACGTGCATGTTTTCCCAAAGGGGTCGGTTCGTGCCTCGAGAAGGTCGATGTCTGGTGCTCCGTGATGCCAAACCCATTCTTGATTTGTAGATTTTGATGTCGTGAGAGATAGCATTGTCCCATTGCCATGGTTTTGAGATCTACAGTCTTCTTGCCGTCTCGATCCACTGACCGTCTGAGTTAACTATGACGATCCCTCAGCCTTGACCTTGGGGTTGGGGAGATGGAGTTCCCGCCGCTTCGGGCCAGTTCGGGTTCTATAAAAATGGGCTTTGGGAAGAACAGAGGAGCTACGGAGGTTGTCCTCAGGTCGGGGGGATCGAGGCTGGCCTTGCGAAGGGGACCCGAGGGGTTTTCGGTGAGCATCTAGTGCCCCAGGTGGAAGGCCTTGATCGCCGTCGTTCAGATCTAGCTCTTCGTTGGTTTTCTTCGTCCCTTCTAGGGTGGATTGGAAGATGATTATCAACCCTCCTGATGAAGCTGTGGTCAAAGGTGTGGGTATTTGGGAAGGATGTATTGTTGGTCAATTTCTAGACAAACGTCTTCCCCTGCATGTAGTTTGGTCATTTGTTGATAGGCTCTGGGGCAAGCATGAGATGGCTAAGATTACCACCACAGATAATGGGTTGTATATATTCAAATTCAAGGACCTTGCTGCTCGTGATTGGGTACTGGAGAATGGGCCTTGGTTTTTCGCTGACAAGACTTGATTATCTTAATTTGGAAGCCAGGCATGGAAATGCTCAATGTCCAGCTCACTTCTCTCCCTATTTGGGTAAAGTTTTTTAACATCCCTCTGGAATACTGGACTGTAACTAGTCTTGGGTACATTGCAAGTGCTATTGGCATTCCTCTTCACCTTGACACTCTCATTGAGAACCACTCAAGGTTATCTTTTGCTAGGATATGTATTGAGGTGGATCTGAAGTGTGAGTTCCCTAAGTCTGCTCTCTAGGACCTAGGAAATGGTAAGTTCTCAACTATAAGGATTGAATACCCATGGGTCCCTCAGAACTGTTCCCATTGTAAGATCTTCGGCCATAGTCGGTTGAAGTGCCATGTTGTGAAGGAAATGGCTACACGTTGTTCATATCACAATGGTGTTGGGCCTACTAATGGCTATGTGGATGCTGTTTGACCTAATCCACATTGTGAAACAAGCCGGTGTTGTTGCTAGTATAGGAGACCTCATTGCAACCCCGATTAAATTTTGGATCAGAGCAAACCGCAAAAGGTTAATATTTGTTGATAGCCACATAAAGGCATGCGGCAATACTTTGAGTGTCTTGCTCTTAGTGATCTTGAGCCCTCTAGATATAGTCGTTGAGCGTGCCTCCCTCCGGTTATGGGTCTCCTCTTATAGCAGTTGTTTGGATCCACTCTTCTGCGGGTACTGGTTCCCATCCAAAATGGTCGGGTTCGTTGGATTCTTCAGACGGATTTACCTAGTATTCTTGAGATTCTCGAACTCTTCTCAGGTGTGAAGCGTTTAAACATGTAAGAGAATTGATGAGCTAGACTGTGTCGTCCTTGTCGTTGTCGAGAGGAAGCTCGAAGGCGGAAACAAAACCATGTTACCAAACCACTGCTAATGCTAAGCGGTGTTTTATTGGATCTTGACTCTCCTTATATTATGGTCGCTCTGTGTGCCGGTTCTTGTTTGGGTTGTGGTTTTTGTGGTTTTTTGTATCGAGTTGTCACCCTTGTCCTCTGTTTTAGGGAGAGTCTTTGTCAGTTTTCATTTGTTCTGGTGGCCCTTGGCTCCTTGTTTTGTTCCTGGTTGTTTGTTGGGCTCTAGCTTTTTGGCTCAGAATTCTCTAGCTTTCAGAAGGTAGATGTCTTCCCTGCGTGATTGTGGTATGCCGGGGTTGGATTAGTTTGGTGTGTTGGTGCCTAGCTCGGATTGTGGGTTGTTTGGTGGTTGTCTTCTCCTGCTCCCAGGTTGTAGGAAGTTATTCCATTCTATGCGGTTGCTTCTTTGGTGTTTGTATGGTGCCTGTGCTCGGGATGTGGGCTTTTTTTTCTTGTTTGTACTGTTTTATCAAGTGGTGTTTGTTTCGGGCTGATGCCTCTTTTTTTTTGGATAATTAAGAATTTATTACCAAGGGGCCAGCCGACCCGAAAGAGATCTGAGCAAAGAGGCCGAGGGCGAACGGAGCAAGAAAGCGGACTGACACCTCCTAAAATCTAGGGCAGGGCAACAGCCCGAATGACCTGAGCCCAGAGCAAAACAAGCCTAAGCCAGGAATGAAAGAACAAACGGATCCTGACCGAGGCGAGGCAGCAGGCTGACAAACACAAATCAAGCAACCAACCTACCATGAGTTAAAATATTAATGGGGAAGGACCATCTCTCACACATTGATCTGTTTGCAGGACTATCAACAACCTTCTGAATGCCAGAAATACGAAGTCTAACATCATCACAAATGGTAAAAATAGTGTCATTTATGACATAGTTGTTCTCTTGAATTCTTCTATTAGATGACCCACAAGTGGTATATAGTAAGCTATCTGATCTTCCTTGTAATAAGTGGACTTTCCCTTGATGGCGATTACCCGTAATGGCTCGTTCTCCCCAATACCTCTCGGAGTTAGAGACCTACCTGACCATAGATCCTACGAATACATTTGTGAAATTGTGGCGAAGAATACATGGTTCTGTCTTGATACCGGCTGATGCCTCTTTCTATGTTTTTAGGGAGGTCTTGTCAGTTTTCGTTTTTAAGTGACCTTTGGCTTCGTGTATTGTTCTTGGATGTTATTTGGGCTTTGCCCTTTTGATAATAAATTCTTACTTATCCAAAAAAGAAAAAAAAAATTATTATTATTCATCAATGTGTGCAGACCTCACGCAGCGACCCCAGGCGGTCAGGCCCATCGGCGAGTCAGAGCGAAACCCGGGGGCCTTGGATTTAATTCTTTTTATTTACATTTTATTACGTTTTCTTTTCAAAAGTGTCGCGACCAGAATCCCCGGCTCGACCCGAAGGGCGGATCCGAACCGGAGCTCGATTTACTCCGACGTTTTCTATTATCTTATCAAAACATTTTCTTTATGTTATTTATCTTTAGGTTTTCGATTTGCGCGGAAGCATTTTCAAATGGTAGGCCCACAAACATTTACATTTCATAAAATGCAATTACAGTGAAGGCATTCTATGCCCTTTCAAAATGATATACAAAACAAAACATTTCTTTAGAGTTCAACTATTTGTTCACAAAATATTCCATGTTCAAAAAGGAAATGATATGCATGGCGGGGTATGTACTTATACGCCGGCAGCGCTATGACTACTGCGCTTCACGATCTTGTCTTCCTTCCTAACTACTCGAAACCTGCGCATATATAAAAACTATACGCTAAGCATTTTCATGCTTAGTGGTTCTATAAAGTTCTATTTCAATATTCAATTTAACTTGGCATGCATTTAACATTAAACCATGTCTATTATATCAACATATACTCATGTTATTCACTTCCGCATGCTTTCATTTTACAATTCATTTATCATATCACAACATGCAATTTCAAGGCATCAATTCAATTCATAATTCAATTTATGAGATTTAAGCGTATACATAAAATCTCATTTTCACTCGTCAATGTTGGTTATTTCACTTTGACTATTCAAATCACATTTCTGACGGATTCCGTTTGATGAATGTCATCCTTATTATCATTCGGTAATGTGCTCACACATTTAACAATTCGGTCTCCCATCATGACGGATGACGTTTGGTGCACCCCGACATGTGGTATCACTTAAATCTTATCACCTTGATCATAGGATCTTGGTGCTTGGTGCATCCAGCGAGTGGGACATTTGCGATGCCATACTTCATCATGACGGATGCGATTAAGCGCATCACTTAGTGAGACATTGGACAGAATTTTCGAGGAGTGCCTTACGTTCACCGGATGTCGATTAAATTGCGTATCGGGCGGTTCGTGACCCATATCATTCAATTCATTTGGTTTTCAAATATCACATTTCAATTTCATATTCACTTTCGTATTATCTTTTCAAAGATATACTCAATTTATGTACTTATTTCATATACTCAATCACGTACTCATTTCATATACTCATTCATGTACTCATTTCATATTTACTTGGTAAACTACCAAAATACTTGAAATAAGAATAGAGTTAGAGAACAAACCAATTATCGATTCCTTTTTCTCCTTCGATACGGTCCTAGGTCGAGGTTTTTGTCTTCACAGCACCTAGTCAAATACAAATTCTTCCTCTTAGTGGTTAAACAAATAATCATACTAAGCGAATATCACTTCCACTTAGGAGCGACGATGCGATCGTTTTCATAGTCTCATTCTTATTTGAACCCCCATTAATCGTTTCTTAGGGTCCCTAAACAATCGGTGTATGAATACGGGACTTAACGGTGCAAAATATGCAAAAGCGGTCTTTGCTTTGGAGCGGTGGTCTAGAGCCACCACTTTATTTGGGCTGTGTATTCTTTGGTTGTGTGGTTTGCTTTTTGGAAATAAACGCTTAATTATCAAAAAAAAAAATCCCTCTTAAGTGTAAGGCCATGTTTGGCCTTCCACCCAATCCTCATTTCTCATTTTTTTTGTCTTCAATTCTTTATTTCCACGATGGTAGTTTAACATAAGGTCTTGGGTGATAAGGACATTGTCGGCAATGCTTTCAGAGCCTTGTACAAAAATTGTGTGATGGGCTGATAATGCGGGAGACCTTTATTTAATTCTCGCAGCAATGATCTTCGAGATGCACTTATAGATGGTGTTGCAACAAGAAATAGGCCTATAATCGTGCATGGAACTAGGATTGGGAACCTTAGGCTCCAAAGCTATAATTGTATAATTAATCTCGCGAAGCATACTTCCAGATTCAAAGAAGGAACTCACAGCTGCGCAAACGTCACTCCCAATAATACCCCAATGCCTTGAAAGCGCGAGGAAAACCCATCGGGGTGGGGCTTTAAGGTCATGATGGAAAAAATGGCTTCCTTGATCTCGTCATGGGAAATTGCTTTATTCAGCGTATCCATATGATGTGGGGTCCACACAAGCCATCAATCCTATCTAAATACTCGGAGCAGTAGTAATGGTTCAGCCAGACATAAAATACAGGAAGTGCCTTACGAACTGCCTTGATGGCATGGGTCTTGAGTTATCGACCATTTGCCATAGTAATAACTAACTAAGCACTTTCAGAGGCATTACGAGCTTTAATGACTTTGTGGAAGAAAATTTAGTGCAGTCCCGGTTTAAGCCTTTGAACTCTAGATTTTTGTGAAACTCTCCCTCGTGGCCAATTTAAGTCATAGTAATTCTTTAAGCAACTCTTCTCATTTCCCCGACATGGGACTAGAGGGATGTTAAGCACGAATGATTGGGCTGGCAAAGTGCCTCTCTGACATCTGGCCAGCGCTCGTACAACCTACCAAAGGATCGGAAATTGAAGGCTTAAGGATGGCCTTCACACTTTTCGACTTAACGGGTCGGTCCCGAACATGAGATGCAAAAACTTCATTACACCACGCTTCCTTTACAAGCCCGATGAAGTGCGGATGATCAGCCCGAAATTAAAGAATTTGAATGGGATAAGCTTCGGGCCGAGCCGGATTTACCTTAAGGCTGGTAACCGGAGGCAGTCGGATAACCCGGGAGAACCGGTAAACATTGGGAACATATCAATGCATTCATTTTGAAGGCATCTGTCTAACTTCCTAGCTATGAAGTTAACACAGCCAATGATTCGTCAAGTGAATAAAGGCCCCACGAAGGAACATGCAAGCTGAGGAACTTGACACTCGTGGAAATCATTCATGAAATGAGTGTCATTGACATATTGCCGGACCTTTCCTTTGCTAAACTGGTGGTGTTGAAGTCGCCCGCTAATCATCGGGTTTTGGCGCACCAAGGGCTCACACCATAAGAGATGGCGCGAGCACTCTTACATCCATGTAGTTGTTAGGCGTACCTTGCTTAGGAACCAAAAGGAGATGTTGCTTTTGGCCTGATGTGTGGCAAAGCATAAGCAGTCCATGGAGTGAATAATATCAATCTGACCTTCTCGGGGTTTCCCGCAATCCGGATTCTACAGCGGGCGTGCTCATAATTATGGAAGAGACTCCACCGGAAAAGAGAGCTGAAAGTGCATCCTGTTAGGCGCCTTTTAGGAGTTTCCACGAGACAAATAAAATCAAGATCATGGTTGGCTGCGAAAGGCAGCACTTCTCTTTGGCAGGGAGTCGTTGTTGAGCCCCTTATGTTCCAAGAGGCGAACTTAACCATTGGGAAGATGTGGAGTCCCCCCTATCATTGGATCCTGCGAAATAGCCGGGCTCCGTTTCTTCAATTTCTTAAGCTTCTTCCTGGAAAGAGGCACAGGCGTGAAGTCCAGCTCATCAACCCTTTTTATGCGCCTGAAAGTGTCAATAATGGGGGAGGTATCCGAAAAATCAGTGTTAGCAGTAGGGATGGACAGGACCACACCACACATTAGGACCCTCTTCCTCGCACAACTATTTAGACATACGAAAGGTGTTACCATGCAACTTGAGTGGGGCGTCACCCTCAATAGCCACACTAATGTACTCTACATCAACTAATTCCGGCACGCATGCGTTACGGAGGATTGGATTACGAGCGAGTGGAGTACCATTGCGCATCGCTACGGTAGGAATGGGCTCTTTGCCGCGAATGGAATTTCGGTGCGATCTTGACCCTTCTTGACTTCATCAACTTTCTTCCCGATAAGCGCCTCGTGCTTCTTTGTTCCCGGGAATTGTGGAGACTATACCCTTGTTGGTCTCTTCTTGAAGCAATGATTACCGGGTTATGGCGAATGGCTTGCATTCATACTTGACGTGAGGAGCGAGGATGTTGATCCTTATTGTAGAATAGCGCCATTACCGTCGAGAACGCAGTTTAGGGAATTCACAATCAACCCGACCTCTATACAAATTACAGCAAGGATAATTTGTTTGGTTCTCGAGTGAGTGGATCGAGTGCGGCGGGATTCGATAGTGCTATGATGTGCCCCGAGACACGTGCTTGTCGGTATTCGGAGGAATGTTATAGGGCGACTGATTGGGATAGATGATAGCGAATGTTGAGCATGTCCATTCCAGGGCTTCCATGCACGTAATATGAGCGGTCTCCCTGCTTTAAGTCTGTAGTCGGCGTCGCTAACCGATCCGTGCCTCTCAGGGTCCACGAATGCGAAGAAGAATAAACCATTCTCAGTTGTAGATATTTCAGGCGTCTATTTGCTTGTTCCACATATTTGGCATTCTTCTTCTCAATCTTCATGCAACTTCTTGATCTCTTTGGCTCTAACTTCAGCATCTCCACTAAATTGTTGAATAGTCGGATGGGGTGCTAATTCCACGGGTCCAATCGGTTGTAGTCCATAGACTACCTCAAATGGGCTTTTCTGCATGAGTTCTATGCATGGACCTATTGTAAGGCAAACTCAATTTGGGATAGAATCAAATCGCATTGTTTCCGTTCTTCCTTTGTAGCTCGCTAACAAATTTCCCGAGCTTACATTAGTAACATAGGTTTGACCATCGGTCGGGGGTGATAAGAGAGTGCTGAGCAGTAAAGTCCCAAGTTTCCTCCACGAGTTCTCCAAAAGTGACTAAGAAACTTAGAGTCTCGTCTGAAACGAGTCTTGGGAATACCATGTAGGCGCTACAATCTTTTAAAGTAAAAGTCGGCGACATACGAGAGCATCATTAGACTTGTTGCATGGTGAAGTGAGCCATCTTTGAAAACACTGTCAGCGACCACGAGAATCGAATCTTTGTTTCTTTGTGTTCTAGGTAATCCCGAAACAAAATCGAGCTTACCTCATCTCATGGCGTATTGGAATTGGCAATGGTGTATATAGTTCAGCATTGTTTTCATGAGTTTTAGCCATCATGCACAGCACTTCTTGACATATCTAGCAATGTCTTTCTCTAGCTTAGACGAAAAGTTTGCCTTCACTAGAGCTAAGGTTTTGCTTCTCCCGAAGTCCTCCTAATGTTCCACCATGCAGCTCATCACAGAATGCTCGATCTCCCCGAGGAACGAAGGCCGGGATGCATAGAGTGTTTATTTAAAGAAGAAAACCGTCCATCCTTACAAAGAGCGCCAGAAAGGCTTGTCGAACATACCTTCAAAATTCACAAAATCGACATCCTCCTCGTATAGTTTCTTTGACACAGCGAATCCGACTACTTGGACTTGCCAGAGTCACTAGGGCATGTCTCCTACTCGAGGCATCGCAATAATGTTATGAACACCCAGCTTTATGCTTGATTGTGAAGTTATGCGCTTGTAGAATTCCACCCATATCGCATGTCTTCGATTCAACTTGTCTTGAGTGGTTGATGAATTTTTATTTTATTTTTATTTTTATTTTTATAACGTAGGGGTATCGGTCCGACTACAGCGTGCATAATCTAGGGGCCCAGGAGGAGGCAAGCCAGGGTAAGAGTTCCCAGGTGTGTCCCAGGGATCTCGAGACTCAGGACCTCAGCCTTTGTGAGGCGGGGGCAGGCAATAGAGCTCCTGTGAGGGATAAGTTGATGAATTTTAGTGCTTCATGATGCGAGAGAAAAACACAGATGGCTTGTAAAGCAGTATTGACTCCAATGAAATAAGAAACACATAGATGGCATAGAACTCCTTATCATAGGTGGAATTACTTCCTTTTTTGCTTCATTTAACTTCTCACTAAAGCGATCGGTCTTCCTTGCGACTAAGAGGCAGGCACCAATCGACTTGAGATAAATCCGCAGCTCTGCCAGCTTTGTTGAAATCGGGTAAAACCAAACATAGGGCTTCAGTTACTTTCTTCTTAATCGACTGAAACAATGACCTTAGTCCACTTGAATTTGTCTCCCTTTAAGCATTCGAGTTGTAAACCATTATAGAGCTAAATCCACGAATAAATCTATAAAAAGAGACTAGCCCATGAAAACTCTCGCATCATGGATCGAGCTAGGAGTTGGCCAGTCGTAATCGCCTACATCTTGCTTGATCCATCCGATCCCATCTTTAGTAACCACAGTACCAAGAAATATGATTCTGTCGGCATAGAAGTCACACTTCTTCAAGTTGGCAAATAATCGTTGCTCCCTTAGAATAGAGAACAATTGCCTCAAATGCTCCAAGTACTCCATCGAATTTTGCTATAGATCAAAATATCCTGCTTGAAAGTACACCACCACAATTTTAGTAGCGGCAGGATATGATTCATAAACCTCATAAAGTCTTTAGGGGCATTGGATAGTCGAATGGCATCACCATCCACTCGCAAGTCCATCTCGAGTTTTAAAGCGTCACCATTCATCTCCTTCCTGTACCCAATTTGATGGTATCCCTCACTCAAATCAATCTTGAAAAAGATGGGCCGCACCATAGAGTTGATGAAAATCATGTCGAGTCTTGGAATGGGAAATCGATATTCAATAGTAATCTTGTTAGTATCCACACTATCAATCGCATTCTCAAGATCATTATTCTTTAGTACTAGCAGAGAGCGAAAAACGCACAAGGACTCTTACTTTCTCGAATAAGCCTTTGTTGGCAAACTCATCAACTTGTCTTGTAAACTCTTCATGTTCTTTAGGACTTATCCTATAGAGTAGTTTATTAAGTAAACAGGCACGTGCGAGTCTGGTGATGTTGAATATCTCATGAAGCGACCCATGTGGAATCTCCTCGGTACCATCATGAGTGCGCGGAATTGGCTCACTTCTTTGGGATCTCGCTTCTACAGCTTCGGTTTCTTGATAGCAGCGAAGGCCATCACATACGAACGACTCGATTTCTTTCTCCAACTCGGTTTTGATATGAGTGCGCTCTGCTTTGGTTTTGGGGTTAAACAATTACCCGAGTTTCAGCGGTCTTTGGAAACATGATATTGTGCCCATCCTTACTTGGGAATGTGTAGAGTGTCTTGAAGCCCAAACATAAATGACACGCCTATCATATTGCCCTTGGCCTCCCAAGTAGCAAGTGACAAACATCCATTGGAACAACATCACACCATACCTGGAATCACAGTAGTGCTTTCCAATTAGTAAAAGTAATGAGGCACCTGCTTTACCTTGATATCATACCCTCTTAAGCGGCCCAGTTTATAGGGTTTCGGATGTGGATCCATCTTCAAATCAAGCTTTGCACCATCTCAGTTACAATTCTCGAAGATCACTATCAATAATAACTGAGCAAACCGTCATAGATGTGCACTTTGTGTGAAAGACATTGGACCTCGACCAATTCTCCTCAGTACCTTACATCTTAGACTCCTTTGAACAACTAAAGAGTCCCGGTAATTGTCGGGCGCAGTAAGCTCATCCTTATCTTCATGGTCGATTCAATTGCCTCTTGATAAGTCTTCTTCCTCGGCATATTCTTCCAGCTAGGTGACCACTCGTCGGTTAGGACGTTGAAGCTATATGCCCCAGTCGCGTGGCATTTAAAGCCTTGCCTTGACTTAGAGGTGGGCTCTTGATGTGGCTTGTACCCTACCTTTACTTGAAGGGTTTTAGGGTGGTTTTAAGCGAGTACTAAGACCCCCTTGAGAGTCGAATTCTTGATAAATTCTTCTTTAATTCAATTTGTAGTAAAACCCGTACTTGTTTAGAGCCTCGACTTTTAAAATGAAGCTTTATCACATCTTAAAAGAGTGTTATGGGTACACCCAATTGAGACGATTTAGAAATTTCGAGCCTCGAACCCGGCCCAGTAGCGGGCTATGGGTGCTCCTCGGCCTCTTACCAAGTCTCGCTGATCCTCGTAATTTTCAAACTCAGCGAATACTCCTCCCGCAGTCGGTCTGTTTGCTTCAAATTCTGAATTTTGAGGAAGATATCTTTGCGATAGTGGAAGGGAAGATACTTCCTTTTTAGTTCTTTCTTCATCTTTTCCCAAGTTTCAATCTTCTTCTTGTCATCTCTCTGACATTGCCTCTTTAAATTTTCCCACCAAAAAGAAGCATTCTTGCGCATCTTGATAGCCACCAACTTCACTTTTTGCCGCTCGAGGGGATCACAATATTCAAAGACACGTTCGACGGTATTAAGCCAATATAAGAAGTCATCAGCATGCATTCTTCCTTCAAATTCCGGAATATCAAACTTTGGATTGAATATGGAACTTTCATCATTATTACGTTTCTCATAATGTGTCACGTCATCGCGGTATCGATCTTCATACCTTCCTGCATAATCGCCATTCTCTTGAATGCTTGTCTTTAGGCTTCTTGCGCCTCAAGTAATTCCGAACTTGGCTTGGCGCATAATTCCCTCGTCAAAACTTTCATCACCTTCACCTTCCATGAAGGTCTTTGTCACCATAGGATCATCATTGATAGCCATGCTTTTGTAGACGCCATTTGAACCACGATTCAAGATTAGCAATGCGTTTTACGATAGGGATTGAGAACCATGAACCATGATTAGGACTCTTGTCTCGGAACGAGAATACCCTTTAGCTTATGATCAACCATCAATCCTTGAGCTCACGATACCACTTTGATGCAAGGTTGGGGCTGAAGTGATGGATGATCTAGAAGTTTTGTGGGAATCAAAATATGGGTTTGGGTTAGTTTTAAGGGCCCAAGCTTGAGGTTATGGATGAGTTTATGAGATTTTCTAAGTTAGAATATGTATTTGTGGTATATAAGGGGGAAAATGGTATTTAGGAATGTTTTAGTAGTATGGAACAAGATATGGAAAGTTTGGATGAGGTTGAAAAATTGGTTATGGAAAGTTTAAAGAAGATGAGATGGTGAGGAGAGTAGAGTTTGCACAAGAGTGGTTGCTGCAGGGTTAGTAAAACGATCCACACAAGATAGATGGCCCAATTGAAGGAGCCCGCAATCCAAGCGTAGACCGGGTTGATTGATCGCCCAGAACAAAACGCCCGTAAGAATCCACCTAGGTATGAGAAGCCACGAACTAGTGTAGCGCCCCCAGGCAGGGGTTCGTTGACTACCGTCGACCGCGGAATACTGGTGATGTCGGTGTGGGACATTTTTCGCGAAAATCGGGCGAGTCTCCCTTGCCGCAGTGAAATCCCAATCTTTGTATAAAACACGCG
This sequence comes from Tetrastigma voinierianum, assembly GCA_016808115.1. NCBI lineage: Eukaryota > Viridiplantae > Streptophyta > Magnoliopsida > Vitales > Vitaceae > Tetrastigma > Tetrastigma voinierianum. Next base: position 334,671 of record JAEQBH010005224.1, on the reverse strand, counting down.
CTACACGGCCCGACAGGTCAAATATATCTGATATATATCGGTCGGCCACTCGGGCCCGTCGCGATACTCGATATACATACGATCATGAGTTCAACTATATATCGAAATAGATTTACCAAAAGAGTAATCAATTCTCCTTTATACGACACATATTAAATTCTAACATTCTAATATATGTATCTGCAATCAGAAGCCCTGTCCAGAGGCTTTTTTCTTCTAAACTGACCTACAGAATGGTAGTCTCTCGCACGCTCACAATGCACGTAAAGGGGGTCCCACAGCGGGTATTTAATCTTTCGTGGGAGAATCATACTAGAAGTGGGCTACTCGCCACCTAAGTACGGTCTGATGTTCCAAATTAAACACACATTCAAGTAAATGCATGATCTACTTGAGATGCATTCACTGTCAATTAGTGAAGTCTTATGGAGGCTTCTGAAGTGGAGGGTCGCGTAAGAGCGCGAGGACAATGCGAGACCCTTTATCCGCCTTGTTTAGGGATGAAGGTACGTGGTTTAGTCGTTTAAGATTTAAATGGCTAGTTACATGCATGATAGAGTGCGTGTTGCATATGCATGTGAATGATTATGATTGTTTAAAATTTCGTGACGAAATTCCTTTTAAGGAAGGGAAGATATAAGGCACGAAATTACAATTTACGGAAAAATGTGTCGTAATTTGATTCTGAAAATTGTTAATTCGGTTAAAAATCAAGTAATTTATTCTCTAGATCTCGGATGATGAAGCGGTTACTTGGGTTGGAATCGTCTCACAATCCTAGCCCGGCACGTAAAATTTTGTAAAATTCCGAGACAGTCGGAGTTGACACGTTTTTCAAGGCATCGAGTTTCGGGTGCAGTAAAATGATTTTCGATGCGACGAAAGTCACATATAACACGTACTCATGTTCCATAAGTGGTATGAGTAGAGAAATAATGAAAATGGACCAGTAGAGATAATCTTGGGAATGTCAAAAGGAAAAAGAAGGACGAAATGGTCTTTGAAATTGATTTAAGTTAGATAAGAGACCGAAAATAGTGTACATCTTCTTCTTCTCAATGTTAAAGAAGCGGCTTATGAGATGCGGGGCGAATTTACGAGTGGCTGCGTTTTGAGAGAGTTTTAGAGAGAGGGCCTGCAGAAATACGTGAATCCAGGCCGTCGGCGGTCTTCGGGACAAAAGGAGGCTGCTCACGGAGGGTGGAGTCTGCCGGATTTGAGGAGTTTCTTCAGAGCTCCTTGAGGTAGGGTTTCTCCTAGCAGGTTTTATTCCCATTTAAGTGTTTTTTGCAATCGTGTTTGAGTCGAGATAGTAGTGAGGTAGGTATGATCGATCCAGGCAGGGCCGGAGTGGTATAATTTTTAAACAAAATTGGAGCGGCAGGTGTGTGGGTCTGGGCTGTTTGGGTGGGCCCTGTGATAATTTGTGCATTAAATGTTTGCTTGATATGCATTGGAAGTAGGGAATGGCGAGTGGTGCGAGGTTCACTAAGTGGCCAGTTGATTTGTGATTTTTCGGAATGATAGCAGGGTTTCACTATTCGGCGATCATTCTCAAAATATATTTTTGTGAGAAATATGTGTTTGGTCGAGTGATTTAAATTAAATTGCTCTTGTTTGATCATTAAATACAGTAATTTAATTTTGATGTATGAAATGAGAATTTATATGACATGATTGTGTGAATTAATTTTTGTAACAAATATATGCGTGTTTATATATTTACACAGCGAACCTATCTTTGTATTGGAATTGGCACATGCATTTCATATGCCTTTGGGACATCCCAGAATTTATAAAGAGTTAGTGCATGAGATGATGCAGAAAAGCAGTTCGGAGGGTTGTCCCAAATATTAATTATCGGAGGGTAGTCAATTAAAAATGTCGATCGTCGGAGGCGGCGGGTGATATTCATCGGAGGGTAGTCCCTGAGCAAATAATATATCAATTTAGCCAGGCGGCCGATTGATATGTATACATCGGAGGGTTGTCCACAAACAAACAAATAATATATCAATCGTCGGAGCGGCCCAATTGATATATATATATATATATATATATATATATATATATATATATATATATATATATATATATATATATATATATATATATATATATATATACATCGGTCGTCACTTGAAACAATAAAGCAGAAATTCTCATACGAGGCTTGAAGCCGAGTGTGAGAGTCGATGAGGACTCGAGATGCGAGTCGGTCATGTGACATTCCATTAGGATCATGCGTTTCTTTGAATGTGTGTTTAATTGGAACATTACCTTGCACTTAGGTGGTGAGTAGCCCACTTAGGGCGATTCTCCTCTTGAGCATTAGCTCGCGGTCGTGAGACCCCCCCGCACTGCAGTGCGGGGAGCGTGCGGGAAGCGACTAGATCTGAGGTGAGTTTAGAAGAAAAGCCGGATTGGCTTTGGATTTGTGGTGTATACATATATTAGAATGTTAAATTTTTAATATGTGTTGTATAAAGGAGAATTGATTCACTCTTTTTATGTATTGGATATAGTTGAACTCATGATTGAAATATGTATATTGAGTCTTTGTTTATGGGCCAGTGGCGTGGATATATATTGCATATGTTGGGTGTTTGGGACCAGGTGGCGGGTTTATCTGAGTATTGTATTTGGTGGGAGCTCCGTCTGGAGACTGGGTTACTACGTCGAAAAATGTCGGGTCGGCGTTCGCAGTATTCCACGGGCGACGGATGCTGAGTTTTGGGGCGTCATGGCTAGATCTGAGGAATCCACCCGAGATAAGAGAGCAAAGAACTCTTAAAAAGAGAAATATGAAAATATTATTAAACTTGAGCTATCTTGAAAGACTATTAGGGGTATATATAGTCTCGTACTTGTCGAATAAAGCGAAACCTAACTATGTAGGAAAATAAACTTTACAGAATTCTGGCATTTCACAAAGAAAACTTTCTAAAATAAATAATGAATCTTAAAGGGATAGAATAAAATATTGAGCAAGTACTAAAGGGATATAATAAAATATTGGAGCAAATCTTTCTAAAGAAATACAACGAGAATCATAAAAACAAATCCTACAGAAGATTACATGTGAGAATCTTTAAATCGATATAGCGACTCCGCATCGGGGGGTTTGTTGAGTCGGCCACGTTTTTTGCCTTCGAGGCGAATGATGTCAAGGAGTTTTCACATGTGTCGTCTTGACCTCACAATCAATTCTTCAATAATTAGGGTTGAATTCCCAATGTTCAGTGTGTTTATAGAAGCTCCTGCATCAGCCGGCTTGTGGCTTTGTAATCATTTTTGTAAAATGTTTGAAGTAAATTCATTTTGACATGTCCTAATGTATTAATGAGTGAAATTGAACTCATATGTAATTTTTATGTAAAAGATTTGTAATTTTTACTTATAAATGAACACAGTGCGATCATTATGTTGCTATATTGGGCCCCGGATGGGTCATGTGATTATATAATGTACAGGTTGGTAATTGGATAGAGCTCCCCATACAAAGGAGACTCTATTCAATTTTTATTAAATTATGGATCCCGGTAAATGGGACACACGATGTGGGATCGAGTTACTCGATAATTCAAAGGTTTTCTATGGGTTGATGGGTGATCAACGGACCCCTAGATTTTGGGGCGTCACATTATCAAACCTAGCCTAAGTCCTATTTGAACAAAATAATTGATTAAGAACCCAAATAATTGATAAAGAGTCCATGAAGTGGCAAAAAAAAACTTGTCTCCCTGAAATACCCTTAGGCACTACACAAATTAACCTTAGGTATAACTAGAATGTATCTAGAAGATTGTACTATTTAAACCTTAGATCTGTCTATAAATATAATATAATTATGGCTCCCGGCTATACCATAGGTATTACTAATAGCACTTGCTTGTATTTGCAATTTGTAAACAGTGGGTACAAACCTTAGGTACAACCTTCATGAACTCTAGGTACTACACATGTTAACCTTAGGAACAAACTGCCAAGGTATTGGATAAAACCTTAGGTACAACATAAGTAAACTATGGGGGCTTCGTAAGGATGGAATGCTCTCTAGGGCAGCCATGGAATGCTCTCTAGGGCAGACCCACTAGTCAACGCATTGAAGATGGAATGCTCGGTGGTGGGGTCCGGTGCTGGTGGAGGGGGGTCCACCCATGATCGGCTTCCCAAAAGGGGGTTCTCTCAATCTTAGGCTCAGCGAGGGGGTGCGACACGGAGCCAGGTGTGGCCCATGGCGAGATCTCGAAATCGATCACATCGGCCTTGATCTTCGAGGGAGTCCGCGGCGACTCCATTGCGGCGGCTCGAAGCTGAGGGGCGGCGAAGAGGTCGTCAGGGCATACCTTGGCCGCATTTGTCGGGCCGGCAAAGCGAGTTTTGCCCAGGCGAGCTCGAGATCACGAGCGGCTCTGCTGGGCAAGCTCAAATCAAGCCATTGGAGCCCGCACAGAATCCTTCCAGCCCAGTGTAGCGGTCGTTACCTTCATCCGATGGCAGATGAGCATGTGGGAAGGGCGATTTCTGAGGGCGGGCTTGTTTGAAGTAGGTATATCCACTTTAATAACCCAGTTTTCGAAGCTACCATTAATTCGGAGATTGCTAATGATCCTCCAGTAAGATCCTGGAAAAGTCTAGTCTCATGCTGGCGGGTGGGTGGGTGCGATTCTACATCTTACTTGATGTGCGATGGTAAACATTTGCCAAACCTCCGGTGGAGGCGGTGAATGAAGGCATTGACATGTGGAAGGGATGTTTGGTAGGACAGTTTCTGGATAAGCGTACCAAGTTCCGTTGAATGCGCTCTCTAGTTAATAGGCTTTGGAGGCTGAGAGGAGATGCACAGAATTTCTCTGTGTAGAGAATGGTTTATTCTTCTTCAGATTCAGGGACCCGGAGGCTCGGGACTAGGTTATGGATGCTTTGGACCATGGCACTTAGCGGGGAGGCGGATTCATATTACGATGCATGGAAGCTGGAATGGACATGCCGTGATTCGATTATCATCATCCCCCGATAAGATTCGGGTTACATAACATCCCTCTGGAATCTTTGAATGACACTTGTCTTGGGCACATTACGAAACCTTTGTTGGAATCCGTGCACCTTGATCCACTGCGAGAGACCAAACTAAATTGTCTTTTGCTAGAATTTGTATAGGGTTGGGGTTGATTGTGAATTCCTAAATCTGTGCTCTGGAATGGGGTAATGGCGATTATTCTGTGGGATCGATATCGCCCAGAACCCGAATCTTTGATACGAGATCACAGGCTATTTGTATATGGCAATTGTCAAGTTAAGAAGAATTCAGAGTGTGGAATAATGCCACAAACCACGAAGCGATAAACATGATCTTGTTTGTTAGGCGGATATTGATGATGAAGGGAAGGGTTGAAGTCGCCCAGGCGAAAACCCATTCTTCAATACGCATACGAGCGGAGTTAAATTTCGGACGTAGAGGAAGTTGGTGTGGCTATTGAGTTGACGTCCACCCAGAGTTGCATGGTAACACCTTTACATAATGCAGCGCATAGCGAGAGAAGTCTAATGTGGAGAAGAACCATCCGTTCATATTATAACAACGATTTTCGGATACTTCTCCATTATTGACACATTCGGGCACACATAAAAGGTTGATGACAGATTTACTTTGTGCCTCTTTCGGAAAGCTTAAGAAGTGAAGAGCGGAGCAGGCCCTAATACGGGATCCGGTGTTGGGGGGGCTACGCATCTTCGATGGTTAGTTCGCCTCTTGGAACATAAGGGGCTTGAATAATGCACTCCAGCGACGAAGTGCGTTTTATGTGAATCCCATGCTCTTGATTTTATTTGTCGTGGGCTTCGGGTGCGGGCTTCCTAATGAATGAATTTTGTTTCACTATTTAGGAATTGGAGACTTCCCATAACTGAGCAACGCTACTGCTTGGTAGAATACGGTTGTGGAAACCACGAGAAGGTCGGCATTGATATTCATTCCGTGGACGGCGAGTATATGTACATTCTTGTCTTTGAGCTGATGTCTCCTTTTGGTTCTCGGCCCGGTATATACGTGTAAAATTACATGGATAGAAGAGTGCTTTGGGCGCCATCTCTTATGGTGCTGAGCCCTTGGTGGGCCAGCACCCGCCGGATGATTATGGGCGACTTGATACCACGGTTAAGCGATGAAAAGTCGGAGCAACATGTTGAATGACCTGACCATGAATGAAACTTTCACAGTGCTGTTCTCCTTGAGCTTGCGGATGTTCCTTTCTTGGGGCCTTTATTCACTTGGATGAACCGTCAAGCGGGTGATAACTTCATAGCTAGGAAGTTAGACAGATGCCTTCAAAATGAGTGCAGCTTGGATATGTTCCCCAATGCGTTCACGGAAGTTCTCCCACAGGTTATCGATCGTACCACTTTGTTAACCGGAGTCTTAAGGTAAATCCGGATTTGGGGCCCAGAAAGCTCATTCCATTCAAATTCTTTAATTTATGGGCTGATCACCCCGACTTCATTGGGCTTGTAAAGGAGGCGTGGAGTTATGAAGTTTTCGGTACTCCGTATTCGGTGACATAATTTGAAAAGGGTAAAGGCCGTCCTTAAAGCCTTGATTTAGATCCTTTAGTAGTTTGCATGAGCGCGTTGTGGCGACGAAGAAACCTTATGCCAAGCCCGAGTCTGCGTACAAACGAGTCCGCCCAATCCCAATAATGCGGGGAGAATGAGAAGGTTGTAGATTATCATGACTTAGCCATTCTTGAGAGGAGGGTTTCTGAGGCGAATCTAGAGTTCGGTGACGGCTGGACCGAACAGCTTCTTCCCGCAAATTTATCCAGCTGTGTACTGAGATGCTCTAGGTTATTCGCATGGCAAATGGGCTGCGGGCGAAGACCGGTGCCATCAAGCGAGCTGGTAGGCACTTCGAGGTATTTTATGTTAGATGATCCGTCGGTTAAGTAGAACGAGTATTTAGATAGTTTGGATGGTTTAGTGGTCTCCTGGCGTTTAACCAGTATTTAGATCGTCGATTCCCACGAGAGATCAAAGCCATTTTTTCCATTGATGACTCCAAAGCTCCGGCCCTAGATGAGTTCTCTTCCGCGGTTTTCAAGGCTTGGAATATTATTGGGGGTGGCGTTTGTGCATTTGTGAGTTCCTTCTTTGAATACGGGTATGCTTCATGAGATTAATTGTTCAATTATAGCTTTGGTGCCTAAGGTTCCCAATCCGGGTTCTATGCACGATTATAGGCCTATTTCTTGCTGCAACACCATTTATAAGTGCATATCGAAGATCATTGCTACGAGAATTAAACAGTGTATCCCATATATTATCAGCCCATCACAGTCAGCTTTCGTACAAGGTCGGAGCATTGCCAACAATGTCCTTATTACCCAAGACCTTATGTTAAACTACCATCGTGATACTGGTCCTCCCGGTGTGCGCTAAAGGTTGACATCATGAAGGCATATGACACAATTAGTTGGGGTTGCATCATGAATATCCTCTCCCGGCCTGGGTACCTACTCGCTGTTGGGGATGTATTAAGGCATGCGTCATTTCTACGTCCTTATTCGATAAATGGTGAGCTTGCGGGGTTTTGCTATGACGTGGATTAAAACGAGGGACCCATATCATCTTTTTATTCGTCACCATGATAGAGGCGCCTAGGATCCTTAGGCGTGGCGCCGTTGGGACGGGGGTTTCAGTTTCACCCCAGATGCAAGGATATCAACCTAACACACTTATGCTTTGCAGATGATATGTTTTATTTTACGGTGGGACGCATTCAATGTTCCCGAGGTCTTCATGGACCGAATTAAAGCGAGATTTGCGTGCTTCTCGGGACCAGTGAACAAGCAGAAAGTGCCATTTCCTTCTTAGGTGTCTCGATGAAGTTAAGTATGACATTAGAAGCACCCACGGGGTTTTAATGCGGGCAAGTTTTTTCTATGAGATATCTAAAGTCCCTTTGGTTCTGCAAGGCTCCTCACGGTGATTATCTTGCCTCTTCTTGAAAATTACGGCCGAAATTCGAGTCTTGGGCGAGCAAATCTCTTTCTATCTTGGCGATTACGGTGATTGCTTACGGGTATCTGATTGTATTGGTGGCTTGTTTATAATCCCCAGGTATACTATTTTAGATCGACGGTCTTGAGTAGCTTTTTATAGTGGAACCAGGGGCTCGCTCGGTCGTGTAAGATCGAAGTAAGTCAGTGTGCCTTGAAGGAGGAGGGGCGGTTGGAGCCTCGGGCGTGTTAAGAACTGAATGATTCTAGTGTCATGAAGCATGCGGAACTGTTCTACAAGAAGGACTCCTTGTGGGTGGCATGGGTGCGGAGGTTTTGTTGCGGCGAGGGCCTGCGGAATGCAAAGGTCCTAGCGGTGTTCTGGAGTTGGCGAAAAAATCCTCCGAGCGAGGAGAGAATCGGATATCGCAAGGCCTGGTGGGTGACCCGGTCGCGGGGACCTTTTTATGGCATGATTCCTGGGCCGGTTGACTCTACTCCCTATTATGGTGGCCGGGATCTTGTATGGCTCTACGCAATTCATTGTAGCAGCTCGTGTAAGCCCGAAGTCATTGATGAGGGGTGGGGTGGCACATCGCGAGTCGGGGAGACCTTGTGCTATCGAACCGGTTGTCGCAGATTATAAATGTCGATGCCTCACAGAGAGGATATCATTTCTTGGACTCGGATCCTTAAGGGTTTTCATGATGCTTCTGCACAGGACCACTTTAGACGAGAGTAGGTTGCCGACCTTGTCGATTTGGTTTCCCGAGCCATCGGGAAGCGTAACTTATTGTTTGGTTGGCGGTACGGAGACCAGTTAGTTGCAGATAAGCTTCTCAAGTGGGGTCTCATCAACTCTATATCTTGTGTATTACGTCTATTTGGAATGGAGGGACGGGGAACCACTGTCTTCGAGTTTACTTGATTCACGGTGGTATTTGGTTGAGGATTTTAAGGTTGTGTGGGTTCTCTAGAATGTCGAGGAATTGGGAGAACGAATTCTTATGGGTAATTGCCAACAAGGGAAAGTCCTTATGCTCTATTACAAGGAAGATTGCGTGGGGTGCTACTATTTACCACTTGTGGAGTCATCGGAATAGTAGAATTCAAGAGAACAACTATGTTCTAGCTGATACTATTTTAAATGCCGTATGTGAGATGTTAGGCACGTGTACGGTGGGGAAGGTTGTTGATAGTCCTGTAAACAGATCAATGTGTGAGAGATGGTCCTTCACTCTTAATATTTTATCTCCTGGTAGATTGGCTGCATGACTTGTGATTGTTGAGGCCTTGTTGCGAGCGTATGCGGTTTCTTGTGTTCTTCTTGTTTTGCGGTTTGTGAACTGTGTTTTTAGTGTTTTGTGTTTGTTCACATTTGTTACTTTGTTCCTATATTTATAGGGGAGGTCTTTGTCAGTTTTTCTTTACTGATTGTGGCAGTTTGTTCATGTGATAACTGGTTGAAGTATTTTAGTAATAAATTCTTAATTATCACGAAAAAAAAAAAAAAAGCTATGGGTCACCATATAAATGAGCTATGGTACTACCCATCATAAAGATCATTCAATAGGTTATTTGGTATTTGTTAGTTTCCATGAAAATGTAATTTAGTCAATCGATCAAGGTTCCACACCTCAACTGGTTGAATGACCTTTTGGTGAATTTCACTCAGAGTACAACTCAATCGGTAGTCGAGATTAGTACCTTGGCCCGATTGAGGTAGCTCTGCGCGATTCGATCATGGTGCTCCTTAAGTCATTTGGTTGAGTGTACGATCTCAATCTGTTGAGTGAGGGCACTCACGATTGAAACCAGCGGAGTAGGTCATTCAACCGATTAGTGTTCTAACTAATTGGTGATTTCATTTTCCATGGCAATTAATATAAAGCTCGGTCAACCAGTTGAGTTTACCAATCTCGATCGGTTAAGGTCACAACCATGTAGTAACTTTGGGTCGTACCTTGGAGGGGGAAGCTTTAAATGAGACGGATGAGTTTATGGGGTTTTCAGGTTAAGGCTTTGGGTCAGATGAGAGGGAGAGTGAGAGATGAAAGGGAGAGGAAAAGTGAGAGATGAGAGGGAGACACGATCGGGTGAGAGGGAGACGATTGATTGGGTCTTTAGAGATATGAGAGGGAGAGATGGGAGTGAGATGTTTGGATCGGGTTAGGGCTTGTGGGTTAGAAGAATGGAGACCATTTAGGAGACAAGTTTGTTTCTTTATCTAGTGGGTTCTTTGCTCCAAATTATTTGGTATTTGCTCCGATTATTTTGTTAGTGGGAACTTGAATTAGGTTTGATAAGCTTTGAACATAAATTTTCAAATATTTCATGTTAGTGCCCTTATAACATAGTTTTCCCATTTTTTTATGTTAATGTCGGTAATTGACTACGGCATTATCTTATTAGTTTGTTTTTTAAACTATTTTGATAATTTTTTTTTTGAAATTTGTATTAATTTAATACAAGACTAAAAAGTAAAAAGATTAATATTTCAAATTTTGTGGAAATTCGTGTGGCTGACTCCGGTTGAGGGGAGCGTAAATAAATAATGAAACTGATAAAGGGTATATAAGAAATAATCTTAAAATTTTAAATTTCCACATATAGGGAGAGAGAGATAGAGGAAGGAGAAGGAGAGCGAGTGAGCGCCAATTGGATTCAATCTTTGGAGTATGTGGCGAGGAGATAATGACACTTTCGTTTCCGGTAATCTTTGCTTTTCCTCCGTTTCCAATTTATCGCCTGTTGTTTGCGTTGAATTGAATTTTTGTGGGAGGTCTTTTAGGGTTTGGGCTTGAATATTTTGTTACTTTGCTTCTAGGTCGTGTTTTTTTTTCTTTGGTGTTTTTCATGACGGTTCGGGGATTTTTCTATTCTGATTGTTTCCCGTTGATGAGGTTCTAGGATTGGGTTTGAGTTTTTACCATAAAATGGCCGTAAACTTTGTGACCGAGGTTGAATATTTGGTTTTGATTTATCAGTTTTATGGTTTAGAGTGTGGAGCTCAATCCTTAAGGTTTTAAGGTTTTGGTTTTAGGAATTTTTTGGGGGGTGGGAATTGGGAAAAGAATCCTCATTTGGTTAGGTGGTCTTCTTTTTGTATTCATATTAAAAAAAAAAAATAGGGGCTTGGGCATTGGAAGTCTTCCTTAGCTGAATTGGGCTCTCCTTGGAAAGTAGAGTTGGAGAATTGTTTTAAAGGAGTTTTATGGAAGCATATTATTGAGCGGAAGTATGAGAAGGAAGGAGTGGGCTGGCACCCTTGTGAAGTGAGAGTTGATTTTGGGATTAAATTTTGTCATTACCTTCAATGGAGCAGTTCTTCTTAGAACTCTACTAACATAGATGGAATAACTCTTTATATTGATTAAATAGCCCCAAGATTTTATTCCTTATTTATTTATCCACCTATAACTTTTTTGTGTTTATGTAGATTATTTATATGGTGCCAATCCAGCACAAGTCATTTATTTTTATGTATGATATTTGAATTTAAATTCAGATTTATTATTTATTTTTTCGTGTTTGGAAGGCTATAAGGAAGGGGTGGGATCTCTTCTTTTCTAAGATCTCATTTCTGGTACCCACAGTTTTTCTTTTTTTCTAAGTAAAAGAGAAATGAAGTGAGGAAGGAAATTTGGTTTTTGCCCATCGTTTCCTAGATCGATTCCCTGTCCAAAGACGTGGTGGGTTTGAATCGCGGAGTGGAATATTTTGAAGCAAGTGCGAGCATGAAAGAAGTAGAAATGTTGTGCGAGGAAGTTAGAGAACTGAGCTTGGGGAAGTCGGGGAGGGTGGAGAGGCTGGAGTCTCCTCCGACTCCACTCCACTTCCTGAGAGAATTCGTGTCGCCCAACAAGCCCTGTCTCATCTCCAACGCTACTCTCCACTGGCTCGCGCTCTCCTCTTGGTCCGATGATGATTACCTGGCTCGAGCCCTGTCAAACGACGTCGTTTCCCTGCACCTCACCCCAAATGGACGAGCGGACGCTCTCATTCCCGCCCCTCCTGCATCCTCTTCCTCCCTTTGTTTTGCCTCTCCTTATGTCCGCCATCTGCTCTTCCCTGAAGCTTTGCGCCTCATCCTCTCTTGTGGGGATGGGGATGAAAATTCTTCTTCAAGGACTGTTGCGTATGCGCAGCAGCAGAACGACTGCTTCCGCAGCGAGTACTCTGCGCTAGCTGCTGACTGCGAGTCGCACATACCATGGGCCTCAGAAGCCTTGGGTTGCCTTCCTGAAGCCGTTAATCTCTGGATTGGTAACCATCTATCTGAGACCTCCTTCCACAAGGATCATTATGAGAATCTCTATGCCGTTGTCTGTGGCGAAAAACATTTCCTCCTCCTCCCTCCCACTGATCTCCATCGCATGTACATTCGTCAATACCCTGCTGCACACTACACCTTCTCTCAGGTCTGTCCTTTTGCTATTCTATTTAAATTCATCCTTTCTCCCTTCTTTTTTTTTATTCTTTTAATGTGAGATCCGCAGGACACTGGAGAATTGAAACTGGAACTTGACAACCCCGCTAGATACGTGCCGTGGTGCAGTGTGGATCCCTACCCTTCACCAGACACTAAAGACGCAGAAACCTCCCAATTTCCGCTATATTTCAATGGTCCTAAGCCGTTTGAGTGTACGGTCAAGGCTGGGGAGATTCTTTACTTGTGAGCTTTACTAACTTATCTGATAACTTCTCATACTGATTTTCTTTTCTTATTTCTGATAGATTTGTATGTGCTTCCTATTAAGAGCTTTGAATTCATCAAATGCTGCTGGCCAAATTCATTTTGCCAGTCTTAAACATTTGCAAAGTTGAAATATGTCGGGAGAGCATTTCTCAGAAGGTTGAATAAATGAATAGATCAGGACTGTAGGATGTTAATTGAGTATGACTATGTTGTTATTTAAAGTTTGTGACTAAGACCTTTGTGAATTAGGGATTGCTGAAGGCACATTATTCTATAATCACTAATTCCTTTTACTCATTAATTGGATGACAAACTCAGTACTATTTTGTCAAGGTTTAAGTTATTTGACCCAAAACCCTTCTTAGAATTATCAACGCCCAAAATTAGAGAAAAATTAAAGAAACCTGATTTTTAAAGTTAAGCTTCACAAACTTGTGTGCATTTTTCATGAGTTCTAGCTTCATTTTTTTATTACATATTCTGCTTTATTTCGACTTAATGAGCATCATAAGAATTAATTTGGCGACTTTTCATCCTACAACTAGAACCATAGGAGCTAATACTGGATATTACATGTGTATCTACCCCTAATTTATTGCACCCCTGTTGTTCTACATTTTGATGCATATTCTCAAATCATGCTGTTTTATGATTCTGGGTGAATTTGGAAATATATTGAAAGTAAACTTTTCCACTGACTTTACTTTATTAGCAATATGTAACTATTACTTCATGGTGTTTGGGATGGTAACACATGCTAATAAGTAGGCTTCTTGAATTGAGCTTCATTTTTTTTTCTTTTTTATCAGAAAATTTCATTATTTGTTGTGGTTTTAACCTGAGATGTTAGTGTGTGATGGTTAGTGTTAGTGAACAGTTTGTAGTTGTCTTTTCACAGGTTTGTCTGAGAATAAATCACAAATAGGACTTTGGACCTAGGGTGTTATAATCACAAATAGGACATTGGATCTAGGGTGTGATGGTTTTTTATTTTTTTTTGTTTTTGTTTTGTTTTTTTAGGGGGGTGGGGGGGTTGGAGAGGAGGGGGATAGATCATAAAGTGTCATTTTTTCTTTGGTAAAACCATAAAAAGGAAGACAAACTTTCTTTATTCCGTTTTTCACCATAAGCTTTTGCCTGAGTGTTGGTTTTCTCCGTGTGTCTTCATATGATTGTCTTTGGATTGTGCTAAAATAGCTGTTTTTAAAATGTCATTCAGTGTTTGTACATTCTTGTTTCAAATCTCTCTGATTGCCTGAGAACGAACTTGTAGCTTTCTTGCTCTTGGAAAGCCACCACACTTGGAGTTATTGTTGTAGAAAGAAGAAAGCTGAGAAGGAAATACAATTTAGATATATATGTATGTAAGTGCAGGACATAAAAGACCGGGTCAGACATAAGAGTGGTTTTATGTCTATAAACCACGATTATTTTCTGGTCTTCCTTCAGAACATGCCAGTAGGAAGTTTTATCTTATGCATTACTCAAAGGTAGGTATCAGATATAGTTATTAATATTTATTAATATTTAGGTATTTGGTATCTGTTATTGGGTTGGTTCGTTCACCCAAACAGATGATTTCAGACCAAGCTGAATATTTTTGGATCTCTTTTAATGTTTGACCAGACCTCTAATAGAAACAAATTAAATCAATCTGAATGGGATAGTTCATAGTTCATTCAGTTATCATGGTATAATGGGGCCAACTTCTACCTCTGGTTTTGTCCCTTAGTTCCAGTAAATTTTTTTTGACCTAGTAATTTATATAATTTAATACCCGGGCTCGGGGATCATTCTACTTTATTTTCTGGTGAATTCTTTGGTATTTGATGTTATTACATTGTTCTTGTCAGTGAAATACATTATTCATTGGAATGGTATTGATTATATCAGACCACATGAGGTTTATCCCCATCAAAGAAAAGCTCATAATATGTTTTTATAAAACTAACATTTGTAGAAGAGAAAGGGATAAAAGGAACACTTAAATGTTTTTTTTTTTTTTTTAATTTTCTCCCGGATTTTCCTTTTTGTGTGTTATAAAGTTGCCACAATTCATCTAGACCCTATATGAGACATGCTTTTTTTTTTTCCTTATTTTCTGCTCCCAATGGAAGCATTTTTGTTCATTTAATAATTAAAGTGTAGCCTTCAACATCAATAAATTTTCAATGAATATAACTTTTATTCAGTACTTGAAATTAAGAAAATTATGCTCGGTTAAACTCATTGCTTGAAAGGTCCTAATTTCAAATCAGACAAATGCTAATGCTTTCATTTCATCATTGAAGTGAGAGTTTGCCCAATTTCCTAATCCTTTTTAGACATTATACAAGTTGATGTATTTGAGTTCAATGTTAAGGTGGCCTACAAATGTTGAGCTTGTTACCATCCCCTATTTAATGGGTTTTGCTTAATAAGAACCCAGCTTCTTCTTCTGATTGGGGACAGAAGGGTATAAATTTACAAGTCAAAGAAGGCTTCTGTTCTGATTTGATCTGTCCTCACAAATGTGGCTATTGTATATTCTAGTATTGGTTTTGATATTCAGAAAGCTTTGACAAAATATACAGACGAGTTGTCTCTTATTTATCTATTTCATGCTTAGAAATAAAGGGTACATATTATTTTGAGTATGAGGAATTGATCAGATGGTACTTGCTTGCTTATGTTTTTATGTATTCTTTATGACATGATAGCAAATATATAGGCATTTGCAACCATGCTGAGCACCAACAGGTCATCCATATTGGTTTATTTTGGTGTGTGTCTGTATAGCTCCCTAAACTAGTAATTAGGTTTTTGAAGTTCTGAAAGAGGAAACAAAATATTTGTGATGAGCATGAAGCCTTTAAGGTTTTATTTATGAAATAAATAAGTTGGGAGAAATAACTTCCAAATTGACTGAGTTAAGAGTATTTAGCTAATTTACTCATGTAGGTAGGTTGTCTGGGGCCAAAGTTTGTAGTAACTAGTTCTTTGAATTTTATTTAATTTTTTGAAATTCTTTGTTGTTAAATGCTTGTAATAAAAATATTTTTCTTGAGGATTTATGAGTTGTAGGGAAAGAATTAAATGAATTAAGTTACTAAATCATCTTATTTTATTTTATTTATATGGCTTGATGGGCTTTCTATGGCTTTCCAACTCTGAGGGGTTGCTTAGTTGGTTCGGCCTTGAGTTTACTCTCCAATGGTCACTAGTTCGAGTTCCCTTAAGGCCATTTGAGAATTTACCCAACCGTTAATTTTAGGTCCCATGGGATTAATCTTATGCGTGCAATTTGATCCGGACATGCACATTGATTTTACAAATAGCAGTAATTGATGTATAACAAGAATCTAATGAATGATCTACTTTTTTTTTGGAATATCAAAGATTGTTTTGCTTTTATACATCTTACCTTATCCTAGATGCCTTGCTGGTATGTTCTCAAGGACAATTTTTTGCTTCATTTGAATGATCACTTACAACTTTACAAATTTAAAAGAGGCTGGTATTTATTTGGAAAAAAATATTTGGTACCAAATAGCTAAAAATAAAATATTTTTTAATTTTATTGTATGATGTGGTTCATTTTGCTGAACTTATTTTTACAGACAATGTGTTAATCATGAGGCTGACTTTATGGGGTTGATGCAGGCCAAGTATGTGGTTTCATCATGTTAGACAGACTCCAGATAGCAGTGGACGCACCATTGCAATAAATTATTGTAATAATCGAGAAGAGACTCATTTTTCTTCTATTTTTTTGTAGATTATTTTTTTGTGATAATAACACAACTTTTTGTTACAGGGTATGATATGCAGTTCGATATCAAATATGCTTACTTCAACTTCCTGCAGTCGATTTCATACCCATCAACTTGTAATCTGATGTTGGCAGGAACTGAATGTGAGGATTGTGGTTCTGATGTGTGTGAATGTCTTTGAAAACATGCACTAGTAGATGATGTTTTAAAGATGAATAAAGATGGTGAAGGTAGATAAGCAATTTGGGGTGTCATATTTTTATTTGCGAGCTAGTTTGGCAGGGACAGCAAAGAATTTTTAGATAGAACTTACCAGCACCAAGTATTAGTATGCATATGGTGAATTCAACCTCGATGGGGATTGCATCACACTGTCATTGCCGACAGAAAGCAGGCTTTTATACTGCTCCTTGCAACAAATACAAGATTGTCATCGTCAGTAACCACTGCATTCAATTCAGACTGCCGATGCCCAAACCACATGCCTATCATCCAGGGAATATGACTATAATACAACCCCCTAAAATCAACTCCACTGCATTCAACGATAATTGCTATGATTATGATTGGAAGGGCATTAAGAAGAAGAAGAGCCATACTAATACCACCTCCACTACTTCAACACCTACAGACGTTCTACGGTTGATGGATGGGCTTCGCCTTCCCATCACTCCAGATATCTACACTTCTCTCATCAAAGAATGCTCCATCACCGGCGACGCCACACAAGCTACCCAATTGCATGCTCACATCAACAGGAGTGGCTTCCCACTCAGCTCAACCTTGCTTAACCGAATCTTGCTTATGTATGTTTCATGTGGTCTTATCCACACTGCCCGTCACATGTTTGATAAAATGAATGTCTTAAAAAAGAATTCCATTTCTTGGGCTATCATGGTCGCTGCTTATATGGACAATGGTTTCTACGAAGAAGCGATATTTTTATTTGTGCAAATACTGCAGCATCATAGCACCATCATGTTGGAACTCCCCCCATGGATTTTTATATGCGTTCTCAAGGCATGCACCCACACTATGAACATGGCACTGGGAAAACAAGTCCATGGATGGTTACTAAAGGTGGGTTATGCGGCCAATTTGTTTCTCAACAGCTCCTTAATCAGTTTCTATGGAAAATTCAGATGCTTGGAAGATGCTGATTTTGTGTTTGATCAAACCTCTGAGCGTGATACCGTGATTTGGACGGCTAAGATGGTCAATAAGTGTCGGGAAGAGCATCATATGCATGAGGCGCTCATTGCCTTTATGGAGATGGGGATGGCAGGTGTAAAGAGGAACAAGTTCACATATTCTAGTGTTCTTAGGGCTTGTGGGAGGATGAATGACCATGGGTGCTTTGGTCGACTGATCCATGCCAACACAATCAAGCTTGGTTTGGAGTCAGATACATATGTGCATTGTGGGTTGGTCGACATGTATGGAAAATGTGGGCTACTGAGAGAAGCAAGAAGGGTTTTTGAGACTCTGAATGACACTAACAAGACAAGCATTGTGTGCTGGAATGCAATGCTTACTGGATACATAAGGCATGGGTTGTATATTGAGGCAATCAAATTTCTTTATCAGATGAAGGCAGCTGGCATTCAACCCCATGAATCATTCCTTAATGAGATCAGGATTGCTTGTGGGAGTACTACTTTTGGAAACAAGAGTACGGATGGGATGTAGATATAATCAGGTATTGTATCAGCGTTTTCTTAACAGTTCTACATGCATCCCTTGCCAATAGCCTTTATCCATGGGACATCATTAAACAAACATTCTTGCATACCTATTGTACAAAAACATGTGGTCCTTTGAATAAAATGTGTCGCCATGACTTAGGAGTTTTAATCCAGAATCTCCCCGGCCGTTTGAGTGTACGGTCAAGGCTGGGGAGATTCTTCACTTGTGAGCTTTACTAACTTATCTGATAACTTCTCATACTGATTTTCTTTTCTTATTTATGATAGATTTGTATGTGCTTCCTTTTAAGAGCTTTGAATTCATCAATTCTTGTTGGCCAAATTCATTTTTCCAGTCTTAAACATTTGCAAGGTTGAAATATGTAGGGAGAAAGCATTTCTCAGAAGGTTGAATAAATAAATAGATCAGGATTCTAGAATGTTAATTGAGTGTGGCTATGTTGTTATTTAAAATTTTTGAGGAGTTGGGGGTAATTGGAGGTCTTTGGGAGGCTCCCTAGTGCATTGGAGGTGCTTCCCTTCAGAGCATAATAGATTGGGCAAATTGGCCCGTTCTATGAGAAGATTTTCAAAGGTTACCGATGAGTTGGAATTGGTTGATCTGCCTTTGTCGGGAATTAATTTCACTTGGAGCAGAGGGCTGCTTAACGAAAACATAGCTCATTTGGATAGGTTCCTAGTTTCTCTCGACTGGCTGGACCACTTTGGCAACGTGACCCAGTTGACACTTCCTAGGCCTACCTCGGACCATGCTCTTATTTGTTTGGAGTGCTAAGGGGGGGGGGGGGGGGGGTTGGGGTTTGGGGTGGTTGAGGAGAGGGCTGACCCCCTTTCGCTTTGAGAATATGTGGTTGAAAGCGAAAGGTTTTTAGGATCTTCTAAAGGCGGTGGCGGGGATGTCAGTAGGGGTTTACAGCTAGCTATCCTCCGAAAAGACTTAAGAGAGACCAAGGCTGGGGAGGCTTAGAAGGTTGGAGTTTAACAAGAATCAGGCTCTTTCTTAGTTAAGGGCTTGGGACAATATGGAAGAAGAGAGAGAGAGCTAACCTTTGTTGAAGTAGAGGCTAAGGAGGCCAAAGATTCTTACAAAATGTGGGTGGCCCTTGAAGAGATCCATTGGAGGTAGAAATCTAGAGAAATCTAGTTAAGGGAAGGTGACAAAAACACTGGTTTTTTCCACCGAATGACCAACTCCCATAGTCCCACTTTAGGAAAAATGCCCTTGCGAGAATCAAAATTAATGGGGTCTGGCTTTCTGAGGTTCAGAAGTTAAGAGAAGGGGTCTCCAATGCTTTTCTGTCTTTGCTTTCAGACAACTTGGAATGGAGGTTGAGATTGAAGGTTTGCCTTTTGCCTCTTTGAGTCTTGATGAGGCTATGAACTGCCTTTTAGGGAGGAAGATGTTTTCATTGCTCTAAACGAAATGGATGATGGCAAGGCCTCGGGGCGTGATGGCTTCATTTTAGCTTTATGGCAAGACTCTTGGTATTTCATCAAGGAGGAAATCATGGAGATGTTAAACGAAGGAGTCTTAACACGACCTTCGTTGTCCTTATCCCCAAGAAGGGAGGGCTGAAGATCTAAAGGACTTTAGGCTTATAAGTTTGCTAGGCAGTCTCTACAAGCTTTTGGCCAAGGTGTTGGCCAATCGTTGAAAGAGGGTTGTGGGGTTAGTAGTCTTAGAGGCCCAAAATGCTTTCGTGGAGGGTCGCCAGATTACTAATGCTTCTTTAATCTTGAATGAGGTTATTGACTATTGGAAAAAGCGAAAGGAAAAGGGGGTGGTTTGCAAGTTCGGTATAGAAAAAGCCTTTGACAGCATAACTTGGCGGTTTCTCCTTAAAGTCATGCAGTGTATGGGCTTTGGATCCAAATTGGTGAGGTGGATTTGGTGGTGCATTTCCATAGCCAGGTTCTCGGTTCTTATTAATGGGGTTCCGACGGGTTCTTCCCTAGTTCTAGACAACTGAGGCAAGGGGAGCTAATTTCCCCGTACCTTTTCATTATGTGAATGGAGGTGCTTAGCATCATGCTCAGAAGAGCAATAGTAGGAGGTTATATTTATGGTTGCAATTTTCGTAGTAGTGAAGGAAATGACCCGAGTATCTCCCACCTTTTTTTTACAGACGATACGATCATCTTCTATGAAGCCAAAGAGGATTAACTTCTTGATCATAGTTGGATTCTTCTCTGGTTGAAGATCAATTTGGACAAGAGTGAAATTTGGTGGGTAGAAGTGGTTAACTGAATGGGCTAATTATTTGAGTTGGGTTGTCGGATTTGGACACCTTCCCTCCGCTACTTAGGCTACCCTTGGCGGAGTACGCTCACACGTCTGTGTGGCCATTTGGGGCATGATGTTGAGGAAAGAATCATAGAACACTTGCCCTTTGGAAGAAGAAGCGCATTTCCAATGGGAGGTGACCTTGATTAAAACAACCTTGCAAGTCTTCCACTGCCCGGATGTTTTACGATCGGAATGCGGCGCGACTAAGAGGTTAGAAAAATTGTAGCGAAATTTTCTGTGAGGTGGTGGGGCCCTAGAAAAGAAAACCCTCTAGTTCAATGGGAGGTGGTGTGCTCTAGAAAAGGGCTGGGAGGCTTTGGGCTACGAAATCTAACCCTATGAATAAAGCTCTTCTTGGGAAATGGATTTGGTGTTTTGCTTCAGACCCGGATTGCACTTAGAAAAGGTTGATGTCCTTTAAATATGGGGTTGATGGCCTAGGCTAGGGGTCTAGAGAAGCTCGATGCACCTTTTGGTGTGGGTTTTTGAAAGGAGATTCTTAAAGAATTGCGTTGGGTAAAGGAAAATTGGAAATTTAGTGTTGGGAATGGAACCAAAATTTTTTGGACAGACCATTGGTGTGGGTCTTAAGCTATTAGTCTTTCTTTTCCCGCTCTCTTTGATATTGTTGCAAACAAGCTTGCTTTAGTGGCAGATGTTTGAGATCATTTTGTTGGTAATGACAGTTGGAATCCTGCCTTTGAAAGGGCCTTCAATGATTGGGAAATTGATCTAGTTGCAAATCTTCTTTTCGGCTTGCAGAACGAGAGGGTGACTATTAGGCAAGATAAAGTCTCTTGGAAAGGGGCAGCAGGTGCTAGCTTCTCAGTTAGAGAAGCCTTCAAATCTCTGTCTTTGGGTGTTGTTATTTTGTTTCCTTCCAAGGGCATTTGGGTGCCTTGTGTTCCCACTAAGGTAGGTTTTTTTTTTTTTTTTTTTTTTTTTGCGTGGGAAGCGGCTTTGGGAAAGGTATTAACTTTGGACAAGCTTCAAAGAAGGGGATGACACCCTTTCAACCGATGCTATTTGTGTGGGTGCGTTGAGGAGACAGTTCACCACCTTCTCCTTCATTGTTTGGTTGTCAGTCCCTTGTGGGATATCATTTTCTCCTTGGTTGGGATCTCTTAGGTCTTCCCCAAGACGGTCAAGGAAGCCTTGCTCAGTTGGAAGGAATGGAAGTCTGTTCCCTTGTGCATTTTTTGGACAATTTGGAAAGAATGAAGCGTATAGATTTTAGGAATGGGTCGTTAGCTGTACAAAGGCTAAAACATTATTTTGTTTTTACTTTGTGGGGTTGGAATAGTTTGTACATAGGTGAAGAAATCTCTTCATTTATAGGTTTTTTGGAGTGGTTGGCTTCTAATTGAGGGGCTGGTGAGGTTTTCCTCCTTTTTTTGTTCTTTGGCTGCTTGTATACTTTGTAGCTCTTATTTTTTGCTGGTTTATCTATCCAAAAAAAAAAAAAAAAAAAAAAAATTGTGACTAATACCTTTGGGAATTAGGGATTTCTGAAGGCACATTATTCTATAATTGCCAATTCCTTTTATTCATTAATTGGATGACAAACTCAGTACAATCTATTCTGACAAGGGTTAGGTTATTTGACCCAAAACCCTTCTTAGAATTGTCAAAGAAAAATTAGAGAAAATTAAAGAAACCTGATTTTTGAAGTTAAGCTTGAGTAACTTGTGTGCATTTTGCTTGAGTTCTAGCTTCATTTTTGTATTACATATTCTGCTTTATTTTGATTTAATGAGCATCATAAAAATTAATTTGGTGGCTTTTCATTCTACAACTGGAACCATAGGAGCTAATATTGGATATTACATGTGTATCCACCCCTATCCTTTTTGCTCTACATTTTGATGCATATTCTCAAACCATGCTATGTCTGGGTAAATTTGGGAATATATTGAAAGAAAACTTTTCCATGACTTTACTTTATTAGCAATATGTAGTTATTACTTCATGGTGTTTGGGATGGTAACACATGCTAATAAGAAGGTTTCTTGACTTGAGCTTCATTTTTTTTTTTTCTTTTTTTTTCAGAAAATTTCATTATTTGTTGTGGTTTTAACCTGAGATGTTAGTGTGTGATGGTTAGTGTTAGTGAACAGTTTGTAGTTGCCTTTTCACAGGTTTGTCTGAGAATAAATTACAAATAGGACATTGGACCTTGGGTGTTATAACTTATAATAAAAAATAGGACATTGGATCTAGGGTGTTATTCTTAAGGACTTCATGGAATTAAACCATTTCCTTAAGTACTGTCCAGATGACCATGGGAGAATTGCTGTTTTCCAAAATTTCTGCTGTTATTATTGTTCGGTTATTTGCATGTATATAAATTTTGGCATAAAAACAACCAAATCCGCAAGTGCATGGATCACAAGTAATATAGTGGCTTTTTAATTAAAAACCCAAAGTATCTAACCCATAGGGAAAAAGTTGGTTTAAATGGGGATTAAATACCCCGGCTACTAAAGACCTTTCACTATCCAATCGATAAAACTGATTTTGATGATGATCAATTAGAATTTAAACTAAAAGCAAACTAGTCTAACACTTGAAAATTAACAAATAAGTGAAGCGAATTGGAAGAAAAACTTTAACGATTAATGCTAGGGCTGGTCGTATCCATTGCTGGGTTTGTGACTTAAAAACGTAAGATACCGATTAACATGAAAACATCCTTGTGTTCACCCAAGGAACACTATATGAGGTTTACACTTTCGTGTCTCCCCTCGATTTCTCACACTCCATTCCTATTCTTCGTTCGGTCTTTCTAGGTCTGAAAATGTGATGCTAATTCTATGACGAATCAGTCCCTGGGAGTTCTATTGGTCTCCTTTCGGTCCTTGCAATAGAACATCCTGGGATATGTTCCAATCGATCTCTTTTCAGTCCTTACGATCTTCACATAAGATTGCAAGTTGTCCATCTTAATAAAATCCACCTAGTTCTAGGCATTCTTAGTTCCCTAGATTTATTTGATTAAGCTAATTAGGTTTTTCCAATTGTAGAATACTAAAGGTGGAAATTAATCCCTAATGGGATACCACTAGCTGTCACTCTGGAGCCCCTTGAGCGCTAGGTTTTAATTTCAGCCTCCAACATACAACAATCAGGAAAAACCCTGAAAAATTAAAGATTCACAAGCATACAACCTCAACACAAATATGAGTGCATAAAAATCAGTCAATAAAAACCCCAAGTCCACCACCAACTTCAACAACCAGCCCTAGGGGAGATATTAGCCACTCATAGTAGCCTCAAAACCTGACAATACCATATTTGCACCAAATAAAGTATTGAAAGATTAAGAAATGAAATAGAGTTAAGGAATACAAAACAATTTGTAATCAATCTGTCAAAGCACAGGATCCACTACTTTCTGAAGATGTCCCCAGTATTTGAATCCTCCAACACATTTCATAAATGAGTTGAATCAAGTCCCGAAACTAAAGACCTAAAGAAATATAAGTCTAGAGAGAAGAACCCTAAAATTGGTAGTCTAGCCACCTCTTGTCGAGTCTCCTCCCCTTAGGTCCAAAAATAAGTGCAGTATTTATATCCCTCGGGAAATGGCTCATGATTGGGCTAAAAGTGGGAATATTCGTATTCCAGCCTGACATTCTTCGCCTAGGCGAAGACATGTGTCTTCGTCTGCTGATGGTGGTCCTACGCTTAGACGAAGGAAAGCTACGCCTAGGCGTAGCTTCCTATGCCTAGATGAACATGAGAGCTATCTTTAGGAGCCTTTATGTTGATTGCTGGGCGGGCTATTTCTACGCCTAGGCGAGAGTTGCCTATGCCTAGGCGAACTCGAGAGCTTTTCTTGCAGGTTTTGCCTCCTTGCTCTAGTTTTGCCTTCATTTCAATCAGCTCTTCTTTTGCTTGATTTTCCATCATATTACGCAAGAACATTCTTGAGGAGATGGGATAGTGTAATATATTGAATAAGGATGTGAATTAAGCATTTGAGTTATGCAATTACACAGAAAAATACACTCGGGATATATATAATTCTGCTTGAACAACACTCCCCAAACTTGCTGTTTTGCTTGTCCTCGAAGCAAAGTAAGGCACAATTTCCCAACTAAAAAAAAAAAAAACAAGGATCCATAGAGATGTAAGCATTGCAATGTTTTGCCTCAAGAATTATGCATTCTAACATTTGAATAATATTTCAAGATGGTGTTCTTTAAAACTAATGAGCTGACCACAAGCTGAACACACCTAGATTAAGGTTTTATTTTGAGTGTGTGCAGTCTCCCCCTTATTATTCCAAATGCGGTTTAGATGAAAACAGGAAAATGCATGCAGTAAAGGGTCTCTAACTCCTAAGGAATTTCCATTAATGCAGAGTGACTAAGACTTCATAGGCTTGCTTGGCATACCATTCTCCACTAATGTAGGTGATACACACTATTGGGATCAAATAGGGCTTTTCAAGCTTGTAATGTGTGTGGCTAGGGTGATGGGGTAGTTAAGTAGGTCATTTAAGTTCGGTAAGTCATTACCCAAAACACTCAAGCACATTTTCGTTTTTGTTCTTGTGCTTCATCGTTTCAAATTTCACTATATCTCAAATTGAGTCATGTAAACTCAACCCCATTAGCATCATTGTGCTTTCCATATTGCTTCACCCCCAAACTTGATTGTTTCTATCTCTTATCAACAGTCACCAAGAATTTCTACTTTTTCTGAACATCAAGGTAGGAGCAGTGCAATATTCAACCCCATTAAGCTTTCTACCTACCCCGTGTAGTGAGTTTTAGGTCAATAGCTCCTAGACCAGTTGGTCTTGGGGTATTAGGTGTTAAAGCACCTCTCTTCTTTCAATCTTTCCCACTCAACTACATGTCTTCCTCTTGATGTATGCTTTATACATGACATGTTAAGGGTAAAATAGGTTCTTGACTAAAGGGTAAAATAAAAGGATCCTGGTGTTCGTTCTTTGTTTTCAAGATAGAACATTGCTATTATGGCTCAAACAGGGTGACTATGGACTGATGCATAACCGGGTATGATAAGAAGGCTCAACCGAATCCAAGGATGGCCTATCATTTCCCAAAAATGTGATACCTAGGATTTTGCTTTAAATGGTAATTAAACAAGTTCTAAAGTCTTATGAGATCTAAACATTATGATTTCCTAATTTTTCTCTATCGCACGCATGATTGGTAAATAAAGGTACAAAGACTTGTGCTTAGTTTTGTGCAAACCTATAGCTAACGGTCAACCAATTCGGTTTTTAGATCAACTATCTTTGATATTATTCAAATATAAAGAATAACACAAATATTTATCATCATAGGCATGCCAACTATCTCAAAACAGACCCACAAAAACAAAACAAATATGTTTAGAGTTTTTTTGAAAATTTTTCAAAATTTTTCTGCATTGTGGCATTTGGATGAAACACTGATTGGACACATTGAAGCTCAACAATTCAGCACAAGGATTATATGCAATATGATCAAATAGTCTTCAAACAAACAAAAACAATCAATGAATCAAATTATTCCCACAATGCAATAAGAAACTAACTAACAAACGCACCAAAGTTAATTAACAACTAAGTAAAGCAACGATAATATCATCCAGAAGCAATAAAAATAAAAATAAAATATCCTAGAGCAGTAATAAGTATAGTCAAAGTGTTTTCAGGTGTAGTCGTATGCACCAAAAGAAAGTCATCTGTGGGGAAAAACACCCCCAAACTTAAAGCAAGCACTGTCCCCAGTGCAAAATATAGTCATGGTGAAAAGAGACTCCCCTCATGAAGTCGGCTGATCGTCGTCTGAGGAATGGTTTTCTACGGTGAGGTGCGTAGTGCTTTGGAATGGGTAGTGGCCGTCTTTGGGAAAGACGATGTCGCTCTGTGATCGAGCGCATTATCTTGACCATGTATACTATGTTCGCTCAAATATGGCCCTGCATTTCTTTGTCTTTCGCCGGCTCATCGTGAGTTTGAGTCCTAGACAATGCGCCGGAGCGTCTGGAAATCATTTCGGAATCAGCGTTTGGAATCCTCAGCTTAGCTCTCTTTTGCTTCTTCCTCATCTTCATCCTCCATATTATCCGAGGCTTCGTCCTTTGCTTTGGGTAGTGATAATGGAAGTCGATGGTGCGCTTTCTCCTTAGATTCTAGCATCGGTACTTCCGCATTTCGACAAAGCTGGGTGATGAGAGCCCAGGGGTGTATCAAGGCTCCAGTGCAACGTCCATGGGCGGACTCGATGATTCCCCTTTTTATAACATGCACGACATCAAACTTGATTCCTTGAGTGATCGCGTATAATAAGATGGTTTTGTCCTTTGTAACTGTTGTCAGATGAAGATTAGGCCTGAGTTTGGCACACAGAAATTTATACCAGACTTTTGCAAAAGGTGTGAGAGTCTTCATTTGAAATATTGTCACCTCTGATGTGGAAGGATGGCGCTTCCACTCTCCTCGGTCCCTAGTGAGGACCCTCATGAAATTTCTTTGGTAGTCAGTGATACGGAATAAAGCCACAGTGAAGCCATTTGTTGTCATCTACGGATTATAAAGGCGATTTATCGTTGCTATCTTTGAAATCAACCCATTTTCTTTTATCACATATCTTGTCGGCAGTCGCGGGTTGGGTGGAATTCGTGAGCAGTGAGGCTATCCGGGTGGAGGTGCTCACAATCGTCAGCCCCTTATACGGATGGTGAAGTGAAATATTCATTGGAGTTTGGGAAATCCCACTCAGGGACAAAGGTCCCGTTGAACTGATTTCTTCGTGATAGAGCCGCTGGGCGTCTCTAGATATGAACTTCTCCGGGTTGTCCGAGGGAGGTGGAGGTGCCCGCGATGATGATCCTGATCTCTTCCTCTTCATCGAAACTGATTTCTTTGAAGCCATTGGGGACAAGGGAAGGTGGTTTATGAACACCGGGTTTTTGGAGGGAAGATAGAAAGTCCAAATGGTGTGTGAGATAGAAAAAAAAAGACCATCGGGTCATTTATATTGCCCTAGGATCGTGCGTCTTCGCCTAAGCGAAGTGCCTTCACCTAGGCGAAGAGCTTAAGAATCTGGATCGTCGTAGGGGTACGCCTAGGCGTAGGTGTCTACACCTAGGCGGACCCGAGAGTAAATGAAAGGACACAGGGGTTCACCTAGGCGAACTTGTCTACCCCTAGGCGAACCATAAAGCTTACCATTAGCAAAATGAGGGTTCGCCTAGGCGAAGCGTTATGCCTAGGCGAGAAATCTCTACGCCTAGGTGAACCAGAGGCATTACGAGGAAGAGAGGGACTGCCGCTAGGCGAACTAAGATAGATGCTGCAGTGCCGGTAAACTCCCTCAAATTGAAAAACTTGGACTCTCTTTTGTGGTCCATTGCACATTTAATCACTAAGAACCATTTAGGGCTTGGTTTTCTCTCTTTTTGAAAATTTTAACATGATTTATTTCCACCCCAAAAACTCGGTTTCAGATATGGTAAACCCCGACTTTGTTAGCCCTGAAACACTTCAACAAACACATCAGACAAAAAAAAATAAAAATACAAAGTAAATAATATTATAAAAGGAGAATCCTTGAAATTAGCAAAAAGAGACTAGAAACAAAAACATGAAAAAGAAAAAGAAAGGAATTCTCACAAAACTTGGGTTGCCTCCCAAGAAGTGCTATATTTAGTGTCGATAGCTCGACGAAGCCGTAATGCACTGCTGGTTTGCAAAGAATGATGAAGGCTACTGCATGGCAAAGCAGGACACTTCCTCTCCATCAATTGGTTGGTCAAAATAGTGCTTTAATCTTTGACCATTCACCTTAAATTCTTGCCCGTCTTCTGATTTGACTCCTATTGCACCAAACGGAGTAATTGAAGTGACTGTAACCGGTCCGGACCATCGTGATCTTAGTTTTCCTAGAAATATCTTCAATCTGGAATCAAATATCAGGACTTTATCACCCTCTTTGAATTCCCTGTGTAGTACATGTTTGTCATGCCACTTTTTTGTTTTCTCCTTATAGATCTTGGCATTCTCGTAAGAGTCATTTCGTAGTTCTTCAAGTTCATTCAACTGAAGAAATCTCTTTGCACCTGTTTCGTTTAGATCAAAGTTGAGGTGTCGTATTGCCCACATGGCACGATGTTCCAACTCCACTCGTAGATGGCATGACTTTCCATAAATTAGACGAAAAGGGGACATGCCAATAGGGGTTTTGAAGGTGGTCCTATATGCCCATAGGGCATCATCCAGTTTCCTCGACCAATCCTTTCTGGAAGAATTTGCTGTTTTTTCCAAAATGTTCTTGATTTCTCGGTTTGATATCTCAGCTTGTCCATTGGATTGTGGGTGATACAGAAGACTTTTTACATGCCTCACATTATATTTGCCAAGAAGTGAAGCAAAAATTTTGTTGCAGAAATGACTCCCTTCATCACTTTGATTGTACAGCGGGTGCCAAAGCGGGTGAAGATGTTTTGTGGGCAGATGCACTCACCGGTTTAGCATCATTTTTGTGTGTAGCAATTGCTTCTACCCACTTTGACATGTAGTCCACCGCAAGAAGGATGTATGTGTTGCCCCATGAAGGAGGGAACAGGCCCATGAAATCGATCCCCCACACATCAAAGATTTCCACTTCATGAATATTGGTTAGCAACATTTCATTTCTTCTGGATATAGGACCAACTCCCTGACATCTGTCATAGCAATGCACGTATCGATGAGAGTCCTTGAATAGATTGGGCTAGTAAAATCCAGATTGCAACACTTTCTGAGTTGTTTTATGGGTTCCAAAATGTCCTCCTTATGGCACTTAGATAAAATTGCATGTTGTTCCTCTTGAGGTACACATCTTCTTGGTACTAGATCGGAGCATCTTTTGAAGAGTAGTGGGTCATCCCATTGGTATAACTTCACATCATGCAGGAACTTTTTCTTCCATTGATGGCTAAGTTCAGGGGGTAAAGACATTGCAAGCCAAGTAATTTACAAAATCGACATACTAAGGCAAATGAGCTTTTGTTACAAATAGTTGCTCATCTGGAAATGATTCCTCAATTTATGTTGGATCTTCAGTCGCTGCGAAACTTGGCAAGAGACGAGTGGTGCGCAACTACATTTCGGTTCCTTTCTTGTATGATCATAATATCGAATTCTTGAAACAATAGAACCAATGAATTAATCTTGGTTTGGCCTCCTTATTGGACATGAGGTATCTAATTCTTGCATGTGAATTACGTAAATAAGTCACCTTAGAGCCAAGGAATACAGTGAACTTGTCACGGGAGTATACCTCTGCTAACATTTCCTTTTCTGTGGTCATGTAGTGTTCCTGAGCATCATTCAGAGTTTTATTTGTGTAGTAAATTAGCATGAACATTTTCTCTCTTCTCTGCCCTAAAACAACCCCTACTGCAAAGTCACTTGCATCGCACATTATCTCAAATGGTTCGTTCCAAGTAGGCGCAACTACAATAGGAGCTTAAGTCAGTTTGTTCTTTATTTCTTCAAAAGCTGTCATGCAGGCTTCATCAAAATTGAAGATCGCATCTTTTTCCAGCAACTTACATAGTGGCTTTGCAATCTTTGAAAAATCTGCGATAAAAACCAGCATGGCCCAAGAAGCTACAAATGCCTCGCACTATAGTTGGTGGGGTAAGGGTCTAAATTGTGGCTATTTTTGCTTTATTGACTTCCAGCTCTCTAGATGAAATAAGATGTCTGAGCACAATACCTTCTCGTACCATGAAGTGACATTTCCCCCAGTTCAACACCAGATTTTTCTCTCTATATCTCTGTAGAACTATTCTGAGATTGTCAAGACGTTTGTCAAATGAGCCCCCATATACGGAAAAATCATCCATGAAGACTTCCAACTTCCAAGATATTATCTATTAGGTTTGAAAAAATGGCAGTCATACATCTTTGAAAGGTTGCCGGAGCATTACACAACCCAAAAGGTATTCTCTTCAAGGCAAATGTTCCATATGAACAGGTTAAAGGTCGTCTTTTCTTGGTCTTTCGAGTCTACCATAATCTGATTATACCCCGAATAACCATCTAAGAAGCAATAGTGCGAATGGTCGGCAAGTCTATCCAACATTTGATCCAAGAAAGGTAATGGATAATGGTCCTTCCTTGTTGCCGTGTTGAGTTTTCGATAATCAATGCATATTCTCCAACCCGTGACTGTTCGAGTGGACAACAACTCATTTTTTTTCATTTCGAACCACGATCATTCCCCCTCTCTTGGGTACCACTTGTACGGGACTCATCCAAGGACTGTCGGAGATAGCATAAATAAACCCAGCCTAAAGCCACTTTAATACTTCCTTTTTCACCACTTCCTTCATTGCGGGGTTGAGCCGCCTTTGATGCTCGATAGATGGGGTATGTCCCTCTTCCATTAAAATCTTATGCATACAGATTGAGGGACTTATGCCCTTAATATCTTCTATGTTCCAAGCAAATGCCTCTGAATTCATTTTCAACACATCCAACAATTTGACTTCCATTGCGTCATTTAACTGGGAGGAGATAATTACCGGTTTTGTCTCATCATTTCCCAAGAAATCATATTTCAAACCCTTTGGAAATTCTTTTAAAGCCAAACCATATGGAGTCCTCTTCTCTTCACACACAACAAAATTTTCTTCAGTCATTTCAAATGTCAGCACTATTTCGATTAGTTTCGGAGTTGATGATAAATCTTCCATATCGAATTTTTCTGTGGAAAATGATTTTGTTAAGCATTGCTCAAGTGAACTTCTCTTCCCAAAATCATAAAGCATTTCGCATTGAGAAGGGATCAAAGTGTCTATTCTCATGCAGCTTGCATTTTCATCGCTCAGGAAATTCATACCCTTATAAAGATTGAACTTCACTTGGTCATCGCCGACTCTTAGTGTTAACTCACCATTTTTCACATCAATTAGTGCTTGACCAGTGGCAAGGAAGGGTCTTCCCAAAATTATCGGAGCGGCCTTGTCCTCCTCCATATCTAATACAACGAAATCCACAGGAAAAATGAATTTGTCGACTTTAACCGAAACATCCACAATAATTCCTTTGGGGTAAGTTAGAGATCTATCGACCATTTGAAGTGATATAGCTGTCGGTTATATTTCTCCCAAATTCAGCCTCTTTGCCACTGAGTACGACATCAAATTGATGCTGGCATCCAAGATCACACAATGCTTTGCTGAAGTTATGCTCCCTGATGACACAGGGTATGGTGAAACTACCCGAATCTTTTAGCTTTTTGGGAGTTTCTGTTGGATGATCACGTTGCATTTCTTAGACAAGTTGACTGTTCCAAATGCCTCTAGCTTCCTTTTGTTGCTCATTATCTCTTTCATAAACTTCACATAATTAGGCATTTGAGCAAGAGCATCGGCAAAAGGGATATTTATTTCCAGTTTCTTGAACATGTTGAGAAACTTGGCAAATTGAGCATCCAACTTGGTTTTTCTAAATTTTTGGGGGAATGGTAGAGGTGGAGGGTATGAAGGAGGGTTGTCGGGAAAAGTAAATCTTCGCGGGACCACTTCAATAGGATTTCGCTGCTCTCCTTTGTTGTTCACTTCAGTTTCAGCTTCCATCTTCTCTTCAATTTCAGAATCCCTATTTTCTGTTTCAACATTCGGAATTTTCTGCTGCACTTGGTCTTCACTTGTTTCAACATTTTGGGGTTCATTCAGCTTTTTCCCACTTCTTAAAGTGACAGCCATACATTGCTTCGGATTAGTTTCAGTGTCACTTGGAAATGATTTTGGGGGTTGTTCTCTCACAGATTGAGCCAACTGATCCATTTGCATTTCCAAAATTTTGAGAGATGCTCCAAGATTGGCCTGATTTGTTTCCATGTTCTTCTTGCAAGTTTCAATGCTCACTTGATTTTTCTCCAGATTTTTCATGCATGTCCCCATGGTTGCTTGAATATTCTCCTTTGATGCGCATTCCAAAGGTGAGCTGATTGTTTCCCAGCTGTGTGAGGCGTGACTCGTTGCTCTTTCTCATTTCATTCATTGCCACTAACAGCTCATTCACTATAGTTTGCCTTTGGTTCGCTTGATGATTGGAACTCGAGGCTCCTCGATTTTGGAATCCTGGAGGTGCCATGGTGGTGCTAAGCTAATGAGGCTCATGCGGAACAATTGCGTGATTTTCGTATGAAAAATTTTCGTGATTTCTCAGCCCCTCATGGTAATGTGTTGGTAAATTGTTGTTGGGAAAAATGTATATTTCCTATTGTTTCACATAATTGACGTCTTCAATTTGAAGTGGAGGGTTAGCCGCAAGAGTGTTTTGACTTTGCATGTATGCAATCTCACCAAGAGTTGGCTCTTTTGGAGCTTGTTGATTCAATCTAGTCATCAATGCTTCAAATTTCGCCTCCAAAGACGATATTCTATCGATTTCATGGATTCCCCCTTGCCTTCTACCATCACCCCTCTTAGAGGAAGGTTGGTAATTGTTTTTGGCAAGCTCTTCAAACATCAAATTAGCTTCTCGTGCTGTTTTCATCGTGATAGAGCCTCCACAAGTTGCATTGACTAAAACCCTTGTTGAGTAATTGAGGCCATTGTAAAAAATCTGCACTTGAGCACTAAGCTCTTACCCGTGCTGTGGGCATCTCCTCAACAACTCCTTAAATCGGTCTCATGCGTCATACAACGTTTCTTGCTCACCTTGTCGAAATTGAGTGATTTCAGCTCTAAATTGTGAGGTCAATTGTGGTGGAAAGAACTTGGTTAAGAATGTTTCAACGAGAGTCCCCCAAGTGTCAATCGAACTTGGCATCCAATTGTTGAACCAATTTCTAGCTTTATCCCTCAAAGAGAACGGAAAAAGAGTCAGCTTGATTACGTTGTGATCCACTCCGTTCATCTTAATTGTGTCGCATAATTGCAGAAAATTTGACAAGTGTCCTTTGGGATCTTCCGAAGGATTGCCCCCAAACTGTTGCTATTGAACCATGTTGATCAATGCAAGTTTTAACTCGAAATTATTTGCATCTATTGGCTAATGGCGAATTCCTGAATTGTCTTCATTCATCATGGGACACCAACAATCCTTAAGTGTCAGTTCTCTCAGTCCAGGCATTTCATTATGGTTTGAATGACCCTCGCTAAACCTATCACTGTTCTGATCCCCCATCT
The DNA here is from genome assembly GCA_016808115.1 of Tetrastigma voinierianum. Classification (NCBI taxonomy): domain Eukaryota; kingdom Viridiplantae; phylum Streptophyta; class Magnoliopsida; order Vitales; family Vitaceae; genus Tetrastigma; species Tetrastigma voinierianum. The sequence goes on along the minus strand of JAEQBH010005224.1, from coordinate 301,078 downwards.
CTGAATTACTAGCTTCCACTTTCTTTCGTCTGAACAAAGTCCTTTCTATTTCAGGATTGAACAGTAGTAGTTCAGTGCTGGATTTTCTGGGCAATAGGTACCTGAAATCAGAAAATAACACTAGAACACAGAGTAAAGAAACTGAATACAAATGAAACCAAATTAAAATTGCAATTGAAAATAAGAGAAATAAAATAAAATTTCTGCAGAAAAAGATTTTTGCTTAAATTAGCAAATGTCTCTTTCGCTGGAATAGTAATCCATTCCACTTAAACTGCATTGTATTTTCCCTGGCAACGGCGTCAAAAACTTGTTTGGTTATTTGCATGTATATAAATTTTGGCATAAAAACAACCAAATCCGCAAGTGCACGGATCACAAGTAATATAATGGCTTTTTAATTAAAAACCCAAAGTATCGAACCCACAGGGAAAAAGTTGGTTTGAATGAGGATTAAATACCCCGGCTACTAAAGACCTTTCAATATCCAAGCGATAAAACTGATTTTGAACTAAAAGCAAACTAGTCCAACACTTGAAAATTAACAAATAAGTGAAACGAATTGGATGAAAAACTCCAACGATTAATGCTAGGGTCGGTTGTATCCATTGGTGGGTTTGTGACTTAAAAATGTAAGATACCGATTAACATGAAAACATCCTTGTGCTTACCCAAGGAACACTATACGAGGTTTACACTTTCGCTTCTCCCCTTGATTTCTCACACTCCATTCCTATTCTCCTTTTAGTCCTTCTAGGTTCGAAAATGTGATACTGGTTCTATGGCGAATCAGTCCTTGGGAGTTCTATTGGTCTCCTTTCGGTTCTTGCAATAGAACATCCCGGGTTATGTTTCAATCGATCTCTTTTTGGTCCTTAAGATCTTCACATAAGATTGCAAGTTGTCCATCTTAATAAAATCCATCTAGTACTAGGCATTCCTAGTTCCCTAGATTTCTTTGATTAAGCTAATTAGGTTTTTCCAATTGTAGAATACTAAAGGTGGAAACTAATCCCTAAGGGGATACCTCCAGCTGTCACTCTAGAGCCCCTTGAGTGCTAGGTTTTAATTTCATCCTCTAACATACAACAATCAGGAAAAACCCTGAAAAATTAAAGATTCACAAGCGTACAACCTCAACACAAATATGGATGCATAAAAATCAGTCAATAAAAACCCTAAGTCCACCACCAACTTCAACAACTCGCCCTAGGGGAGATATTAGCCACTCATAGCAGCCTCAAAACCTGACAATACCATATTTGCACCAAATAAAGTATTGAAAGATTAAGAAATGAAATAGAGTTAAGGAATACAAAACAATTTGTAATCAATCACATCCCAAGGCTTCGGATCCACTACTACAAGATGTCCCCCTAACAATTTGAATCTCCAACACAGCTCCACAAATGAGCTCAAATCAAGTCCAAAACTAAAAACCTAAAGAAATCTAAGTCTAGAGAGAAGAACCCTAAAATTGGTAGTCTAGCTGCCTCTTGTCGAGTCTCCTTTCCTTAGGTCCAAAAATAAGTGCAGAATTTATATCACTCGGGAAATGGGCTCATGATTTGGCTAAAAGTAGGAATACTCAGTTCGCCTAGGCGAAGACACGTGTCTTCGTTTGTTGATGGTGGTCCTTTGCCTAGGTGAAGGAAGGCTACGCCTAGGTGAAGGAAGGCTACGCCTAGGCGAACCCGAGAGCTATCTTTAGGAGCCTTTATGTTGATTGCTGGCTCGCCTAGGCGGGCCATTTCTATGCCTAGGCGAACCTCTACGCCTAGGCGAACCCGAGAGCTTTTCCTGTAGGTTTTGCCTTCATTTCAATCAGCTCTTCTTTTGCTTGATTTTCCATCATATTTTGAAAAACATTGCAGAATGGGGGATTAGTGTAATATGGCTAAATAAGGATGTGAATTAAGCATTTGAGTTATGCAATTACATGAAAAATACGCTCAGAATGCATATATAATTCACACCGAACAATTATTGTTTTTTGTTTTTTTTTTTCTGGGGGGGGAGAGATCATAAAATGTCATTTTTTCTTGGTCAGTAAAACCATAAAAAGGAAGACAAACTTTCTTTATTCAGATTTTCACCATAAGCTTTTGCCGGAGTGTTGGGTTTCTCCATGTGTCTTCATATGATTGTCTTTGGATTGTGCTAAAATGGCTGTTTTTTAAATGTCATTCAGTGTTTCTACATTCTTGTATCAAATCTCTCTGATTGCCTGAGAACGAACTTGTAGCTTTCTTGCTCTTGGAAAGCCACCACACTTGGAGTTATTGTTGTAGAAGGAAGAAAGCTGAGAAGGAAATTTTTTTTGGATAATTAAGCGTAGGACATAAAAGACCTGGTCAAACATAGAAGGAAATACAATTTAATATATATGTATTAAGTGTAGGACATAAAAGACCTGGTCAAACATAAAAGTGGTTTTATGATTATAAACCACGATTGTTTTCTGGTCTTCCTTCAGAACATGCCAGTAGGAAGTTTTATCTTATGCATTACCCAAAGGTAGGTATCAGATATAGTTATTAATATTTATTAATATTTAGGTATTTGGTATCTGTTATTGGGTTGGTTCGTTCACCCAAGCAGATGATTTCAGATCAAGCTGAATATTTTTGGATCTCTTTTAATGTTCAAGCAGACCTCTAATGGCTCGTCAAATGAATCACAGATAGGATAGTTCATTCCGGATATCATGATATAATGGGGCCAACTTTTACGTCTGGTTTTTTTACTTAGTTCCAGTAAATTTTTTTGACCTAGTAATTTAATACCCAGGCTTGGGTTGTCACTCTACTTCATTTTTTGTTGAATTCTTTGGTATTTGATGTTATTCCATCGTTCTTGTCACTGAATTACATTATTAATTGGAATGGTATTTGATTATATGTGACCACATTAGGTTTATCTCAAAGAAAAGCTCATAATATGTTTTAAAAAAATTAACATCTGTAGGAGAGAAAGGGATAAAAGGAACACTTGAATGTTTTTTTTTTTTCTCAATTTTCTCCCAGATTTTCCTCTTTTGTGTGTTCTAAAGTTGCCACAATTCATCTAGACCTTATATGAGACATGCTGCTTTTTCTTCCTTATCTTCTGCTTCCAATGGAAGCATTTTTGTTCATTTAACAATCAAAGTGTATCATTCAATATCAAGAAATTTTCAATGAATATACTTTTATTGAGTACCTGAAATTAAGAAAATTACGCTTGTTGAAACTCATTGCTTGAAAGGTCATAATTTCAAATCAGACAAATGCTAATGCTTGCATTTCATCATTGAAGTGAGAGTTTGCCCAATTTCCTAATCCTTTTTAGACATAATACAAGTTGATGTATTTGAGTTCAATGTTAAGGTGGCCTACAAATGTTGAGCTTGTTACCATCCCCTATTTAACGGGTTTTCCTAAAAAAGAACTCAGCTTCTTCCTAGGATTGGGGACAGAAGGGTATAAATTTACAAGTCAAAAAAGGCTTCTGTTCTGATTTGATCTGTCCTCACAAATGTGGCTATTGTATATTGTAGTGTTGGTTTTGATATTCAGAAAGCTTTGACTAAATATGCAGATGAGTTGTCTCATATATATCTATTTCATGCTTAGAAATAAAGGATGCATATCATTTTGAGTATGAGGAATTGATTAGATGGTACTTGCTTGCTTATGTTTTTATGTATTCTTTATGACATGATAACAAATATGTAGGTATTTGCAACCATGCTAAAGGTCATCCATATTGGTTTATTTTGGTGTGTGTGTGTGTATAGCTCCCTAAACTAGTAATTAGTTTTTTGAAGTTCTGAACGAGGAAACAAAATATTTGTGATGAGCACGAAGCCTTTATTGTTTTATTTATGAAATAAATAAGGTGGAAGAAATAACTTCCAAATTGACTTAGTTAAGAATATTTAGCTAATTTACTCAGGTAGGTTGACTGGGGCCAAAGTTTGTAGTAACTAGCTCTTTGTATTTTATGTAATTTTTGGAAATTCTTTGAATTTTATTTAAGATTGTACACTTGAGTCTTTTTCTTGAGGATTTATGAGTTGTAGGAAAAGAATTAAATGAATTAAGTTACTAAATCTTCTCATTTTATTTTATTTGTATGACATGATGGACTTTCTAGGGTTTACCAACTTTGAGGGGTTACTCAGTTGGTCTGGCCTTGGGGTTACTCTCTCTAATGGTCACAAGTTCAAGTCTCCTTAAGGCCACTAGAGAATTTACCCAACTGTTAAGTTTAGGGTTCCATGGGTTTTCTTTTCATGTGATCAAGCTATTTAGTCCAACCTTCTTTGTGATCAAGAAGTAGCTTTTTCCAATCCATGGGGATCTCTAACCAGATAACGCTTAGGGAACCTTCGACCGGTTAAAACTCATTCCTAGTTACACTAGTTCAGCAACCGTTAAAAGGAATCACATATTCTAGGTTTTGTGATTGAGCCGACCTAAGTTTAGTGATCGATACGAGGAATTGGTTGACCCAGCACTTCGGCCTACTTCCCATCCTCTCGAAGTGGGTGTGGTTCTTAATAATAGCTACTTCTTTTTCTCGCTCTTTCCTTTCCAGAGTTTTTGTTCCCATTTTCCCACCAGGGGAAACGATTTAGAAAGAGATTTGAAAACCCTGGAATTGGTCCATTTTGGCCCTTCTATGGAGTCTCTCCATGGTGGATAAAATGGGACGGGATTGGAAGGCATTCCTTCCATTAGGAAGGGAAGGTGTCGATGGCATGTCCCGCTTAAAGGGTGTGACTACCCTAAAAGCGTGTAAAGGTGGTTCCACCTGGACGGTAGATGGTCTCGATAGGACCTACTTTTCTAACCATCAAATATAAGACTTTAGGTGTCTTTGCCAAGTATGTACGCACACTAAGGATTGAGGCTTAGTCATCATATCTAGTCTGCTTGATAGAATAGGGGATCTCAATGTATCCCATTATTCGCCTGCAGGATAGGTAAGGCGAAAAAACTAATTAGCAGATTGACTTGACTTACCATTATATCATAAAGGGAAACTTCAAAGTAATTCTCTCAAGGGACCAAAGGCTAAATGATCACATAACGACGATATACCGGAGAGGATGCTAAGTGCACCAGGAAATCGACATCCGAAAACGTCTTCCAGCTTGCCGGGCCATTTCATGGAAGAGTGATGAAGGGTTTTTCTCTACACATGCTGAAGCTATTGCTTGCTATGAGCCCTTTTGCCGAGGAAGTTCATCACAGGACTTCAGGTGATGGGTACTCTATGAAAGTGGATTGCAAAGGTCAGTCACAAGTGTATTACTAAACCAACCTGAATAACTTTTCAGGGAGCATGGAAAGAAAGATTGCTATCTAAAGGAAGATTGCTTTCTATGGGTAGGAAATCTCAAGGGAAGCTTCTTGTTAGTGGCTACATAAACTGCCTTGGCTCCGCTCTGGATGATGCGCTGCCCCTTTCTCGCTCAAGGAATGAACGTATCACTACGAATTCCATTAATTAAAGACTTTCAATTTAATTTAAAGGTACCCCTCTCATTTAAGCACTATCATACCCCCTCTCATTTAAGCACTTTCATAGGGTCGTCAATCACCCATATTCTATAAACAACATATCATTGGTCCTTAATACCACCAAGGGCAACATGTTCGTATCTAAGTGCTGGTAAAAAGGGCTTATCAAATTCCCGTTGCCTACGCCCTTAAGCGCTGAGCAGGCTTGGGAATTTTTCATACCAATATACGCCTTAGACTTCATGTCGAACACATAACCCTTGGCCATACACTGAGAAGGTCAAATCCAAAGACCTGGCTAAGGTGCTGGGAAGGCTATAGAGGACACGACAAAAAAGGGCTTCCTAGGGGTTTCAAATCCACATTCGTTAAGCGGAGAAAACTAATCAAAAGCTTCTTTCAGCCTGCGGTCCGGTTTCCCAGACACGACTTCTCGATCTCTAGAAAATGTTTTAGAAATTTGCTTTCTCCGACAGGTGGCATTGTTACTTCACATGCAGAAAAGAGTCGAACTATGTCATAATGTTATGATTAGGTCTAGAAATATTCATTGCTTGAGGTGAACGGACGCTTAAGGAAAAGCTACTTTCTGTTAAACATAATTAACTAGTCCATAGACCTATTTATAAGTCCAAGTAGACTGCAATCAGTGTTTTTAGCGTAATTCTGGACAGTCTTCGATTCTTTAGAAGCGAAATGAACCAGTCCAATCTAGTGTTTTCAAAAGCATTCAAGGCGTCCCAAATAAAGCATATAACATAGAAGGCTTATGTCTTCTCGGCCGAGGGATTGAAAAGGCGTAAAAGTGTATGTCTTCTCCGTCTTCTCAGTCGAGGCATAGAAATCATACACTTCTAAATATTCCTAAATTAACATTAAAAAAAAAAAAAATTGTAAAACGTAAATTCAAAATGCCTAACCCTATTCGTTTGTTTTTAAAACAAAAGGAAAAGAGAAATCAAATAAACCATAACTTGTGTCTATGATCCTTGCTCTTTTGCTGGAGTAGGGTTTTCTATCGCAATCGGAGCTCCTTTTATGTTGGAATCACTCTCCATTGCCTTGCCTCTTGATTCTCTTTGTTGGGAGCTCTCTCATCGTCTCTAGGTAAGGCTCCCATAATTATTTTCTCTTCCCCTTTCTATTGGGTTGTTGCGAACTTGGGACTTCGATGGGGCTTTGAGCCACCAAAATTAGCAAATATATATCCTTTATTCGGCGGGGCTTTGAGCATAAGAATATTAGCAAATATATTCTTTTATGGAAATTATGAAATTATGGAAGATTGCCATGAATTTTTGTTCTTTTTAATGAATATTAGCAAATATATTAATTTTCCTCATTCCATTTTTCTCTTCCCCATATTAGCAAATATATTTGCTAATGTTTCCATATAGTGGCAAATATATTTGCTAAACACGGTTGGTCATTAATTTTTATGTTTTTTTAAATCAATGTAAATTAATACTATTTTCATACCAAATCAATGTAAATTATCTTTGTTAATATAATTATCCTATTTTCATAAAAAATATAATCCATAAAATAAAAATATCCAAAATAATTGGATAAATCTAAAATATCCCTAATTTTATATAAATTTCAAAATAATCGATAATTTATATTGGAAAAAAAAATTTAAATAATTTTCCTAATTGATAAAATTTTGTTTGATGTATAAATCTGAATTTGGATTTTTTTTTTTAAATTCTTTAAAAAAGACCAACAATTTCATGCTATAATTCAATGGAACAAATCATGACTCAATTTTCTTATAAATAAAATAAAATTATAAAATAATTTAATTTATAATTTTAAAATTTGTATTCAATTATGTCTTTTTAATTTTTATACAAATTGTGTTTTGATTATTATTATTGTTGTTTTTTGGAATGAGTTCTTTTGATTTAAGAACATCAAGAAAGATTTTGTATAGAAGTATGCTATTGAAATTCATGAGGAGAAATATCTGAAATGTAAATTTTGCAATCAAAGATGGACAGGAGGAATCAGTAGACTTAACCATCATTTAATCGGAGCTCATCATGATATGAAACCATGCAACAAAGTTAGTGAAGATATTAGTTTGGATTAATGCAAAGAGACGTTGACTAATTTCAAGGAACAAAAAACAAAAAGAAATTAATTGTTTCAAGAAATTTGTATGAGTCCAACTTTGATGCATGATAATGTTTTGTCTAAAACAACAAGGACATTAGGGAGTGGGAGTGGGATCGGAAGTGGGAGTGTGAGTGGGGGTGGAGAACCTATACCTAGGGGACCCATGGATAAATTTACCACTTCACAAGCTAGATAAAGTACTTTAAATTCTAAGTGGAAGCAAGAAGAAAGGAAGGAAGTGTGGAGAAATATTGGTCATTTTATATATTAAAAGGGTCTCCCCTTTCAATACCGTAAATGATTCCTATTGGTTTTCTATGGTTAATGCTATTGCAAATTTTGAGTCGGGGTTTAAGCCTCTATCTATGCATGAATTGAGGACACGGATTCTCAAAGAAGAGGCGCATGATGGAAGAACATAAAAAAACTTGGAAGCAATATGGATGTTCAATTATGTTAGATGGTTGGACATATGGAAATAGTAGATGTCTTATCAATTTTTTGGTGAATAGTTCTGCTAACACTTGATTTTTTGAAATCAATTGATGCATCCGATTCAATTAAAAAATGGGAATTGATTTTCACATATCTTGATGAGGTGGTTGAAGAAATTGGTGAGAAGAATGTTGTGCAAGTCATCACTAATAATGCGTTAATTATGTGAATGCCGGGATGAGGCTTATGGAGAAGCGGGGCAGATTATGGTGGACACCATGTGCTGCTCATTATATAGTTTTGATGTTGGAGGATATTGGGAAGCTTAATGTTCATGCTAATATATTTGCTAAAGCTAGACAAGTTGTGAAGTTTATATATGGACATACTCATATGTCTTTGATTGTTATTACTTTTGCTGGAGCTACGACATCATTCCTTGCGGTAACCACTAGAATATTACAGAACGATATAAAGAGGGTCATAGCTTATTCAACTTGCAGTCAATTAGGTTATATGATGTTTACTTGCGGCATCTCTAACTATTCAGTTAGCTTCTTTCACTTAATGAGTCACGCGTTTTTCAAAGCATTACTATTCCTGAGTGCAGGTTCGGTGATTCATGCCATGTTAGATGAGCAAGATATGCGGAAGATGGGGGGGCTTGCCTCCTCGTTCCCTTTTACCTATGCCATGATGCTCATGGGCAACATATCTCTAATTGGATTTCCTTTTCCAAATAGATTTTATTCCAAATATGTGATCTTAGAGCTTGCTTACACTAAGTATACCATCAGTGAGAGCTTTGCTTTATGGTTAGGAAGTGTCTCTGTCCTTTTCACTTCTTATTACTCTTTTCGTTCACTTTTTCTAACATTTCTAGTACCAATTAATTCATTTAGGCGAGACACCTTATGATGTCATGGTGTGCCCATTCCTTTAATACTTTTGGCTCTTAGGAGTCTCTTTGTAGGATTTTTGGCTAAAGTGTGACCCATTAGCCCATAAGTAAGTACTGTGACGAAGCGGCTGTTGCTCACCCGACACGATCGTACGAGGTCACAATTCACCCAACACGATCATCCGGGGTGAACAAGAGTTGGGGATCGGATGAGGGCAAAATTCTTGCTAATGGTTGAGATGTTCAATTGACTCCCTTCCTTTTTGTGGGGGTCCGAACCCTTGGGGTGAGCAGAAAAGGGAGGAGGAAAGAGGCCCTGGCGAAGCGTCATAATTAGTGAACAAGTGTAAGCTTCGCTGCCCAATAGTATGGAGTACTGACCACACCGAGGGACAGGCCCTGAAGCGAAGGACAGGAGCGATCGGAATCAATGTGTTTCAATTTTTGGTCTTGCATCGTCCATCCAATGGACCATGAACTAAACGACCACTACTTGAAAGGACTATGTCAAGGGGACACCCCCCCCTACAACAAGGTACATCTTGCGCCTATGGGCCGATATAACTATCCAACCCACCCGGTGAAATGTCGAGCTACAAGTCCTACGACACAGGAGCGGGATTCTCTAAAAAGCCAAGGTCGCGGGTGGCCAAGAGGGCCCACTTGGAGACTTGGGATCTCAGCAGGAAATGCGAAGGTTGCTTAAAGTTGGTTGGCCGATAGGTGAAAGAGAATATACTATTTTAGGTTTTTATTACTAGAGACATGATCAGAGGCTCTAGAATCAAGAATCCAAGGTCCAGATGAATGTGAAAAGCAAGCAGAGGGATTACCTGTCTAGGCAATAGAAGCAACAGATACTCCTCATACTCATTGAGTGTAAGAATAACTCCCTACAGTGTGGATGAACTTGGATTCCGAGTCTTGAGCTGCGGCTGTGGAAGATCAAAAGGTTGATGCGACTCATCAAGTGGAGCAAGCTATTTCAAATGCTTTAATTGATCCATTCTGATTCAAAGCTGGGACTATTACATGAGCCTGACGAAAGGTTTAAGAAGCTTTGAATGGGCTTATCGAGATATGTGGGCCTAAATGAATCAGATTCGAAAATTTTGATTGACAAGAAGGAATTGACCATGATTCAAGCAACCATTAATGTCAAAGATCAAGTTATCGAAGAATTTTGGTGTCACACCCCACCCTACTTATCGGCGGGTGTGCCGTGCTCCTGAAATCTGACCCGTTACCTCCCAACATTTAAAACTCTGTGAAGCGGCCGTATTGCTTACTTGCCCCTAAAACCTCCTATAAATTTTTTTCTAAACTTGTGGTTTTATAAAATTCGACATACTTGGTGTATATAGGACATGTCCCAAAACACATCTTATGATTTTACCTGATTCAAATATAGCGACCAACAACATTCTTTCAGAGCCTCGAAGCTCCGCACATTTTCACAAAACTATATTATGTACATACATATGCTCCGTTATACAAATTCAAAGTATTTCCTGAATTTATTAATTGCGACAACGATACAAAAGTCGAGAATCCTACTATGCTCCGGCGATAGGGTGTACTGTACGGAAATAGTTTTAAAGCGAGAAAATAATGAAATTTGCTTGAGGCACCGGTGAGTGTATGATTTTAGAAAATGTTTTTCTTTTAGGAAAACATCTAAGCGTAAAACTTTCGTTTATGATATTTTCGAAATATTTCTTTCTTTACTTTATTTTACTTTAAAAGTTTACGAAACTTTTATTGCTTGCTTACTTGAAAAGTTTATAAAACCTTTCAAAAATCTCTTGCTTGCTTGCTTTATCTTACTTTAAAAGTTTCTAAAACTTTTCTCAACTCTCTTTAAAAGTTCTTCCAAAAACTTCCATCGCCTTTTCTTGAAGTTTCTCAAAACTTTTCATAAACACGGAGGCACAATTTCAATGGTTCTGCTTTAAAACTCTCAGGAAGCACAGGCGATAGGAACGATGGTTGATTTTTTCAAAAGCGTATATTATCTTTATAAAACATCAACCCTTTGGGCACATTTTCTTCTTGTATACTAGTGAACCGCAGGCTTTGAAGCGGCCGTCTTAGATTGAAGGACACAGGTCCAGCGTCACCTTTTTTTTCCGGTGAATATGGTGGAATTGACCTGGAGTCGCCATCACCATAATTTAGTTAGAACTCATAACCTTATATATAGAATACGTTACCACGGTCTCCTTTAGTGCATGATGTATGTCCTAAGTTTGAGCCAGGCAAAACTAAAACCATATGAATCACCGCATACCAGTGCGCGTCTGAATCTACTCGACCGGTTCTTTGCTTAAAACTAGGGAAGGCGCATTTTTACCAAAATTTTCTGGCACTTGCCTTTCTTTTGAAAAAATGGTTTTACAATTTAAAACCATTTGCTTGCTTACTAGCAGAAAAATGGTTTAATCATTCAAACCATTTGCTTACTTACTGTTATGGTTTTACAATTTAAAACCAATGCTTGCTTCAAAAGATGGTTTAAATCGAAAACCATTTCTTTCTAAATTCATTGCTTCTTGAAAATGGTTTACAAACAAAACTCATTAAATACCGGTGTAAGCGTTATTTATACACTAGTATTTGGAAAATGAGTTTAGAACACTCACCTCTTCTTGCTAAAACTTGAGGCACAGTTCCACTTTTCCCGCCTTTACTTTTTAACACCACCTGTTTCAATGAATACGACGGTGTAATCGCCTATGTATAGCGTATAAACTTAACGTCTTGTATGAAGTCGGCTTTAAGGTCATGCAAACATTCATATAAAGTCAAATTAACAATTTACCGTGGCCTTTAAAAAACCTAACAAAAAAAACCACTCATTTTGTACCCTTTTCCAACAATACTACATGGACTTTATTAAAAATTATTCAAAGGTCTTCAAAATTTATGAAACTCTCCAGATCAGTCCTTTATATATCCAATGACATCTTTAAAATTTCGATGTAAAATTACATCCTACAGGCCCTCAACCACACCTTTAAGTTACAGCATGTTTTTTGATTCCAAACTCACTGAATACTTCTGTTATCCGCTTGTTCTGGGATCTTAAGCTCCCATAATTTGGAAATGGTTTCTTCACTCATTTGAAGCTATGATTCTAAGGTTTCTTCTCCAATTGGAATCACCCGATTTGGATCACCAAAACTCGAGTTATTGTATTTTACATCCTAGATGACTCAATTTGGCAGAACAGAATCTGCACATAGCTCCACTTTGACAAATTTTATGGGCACTTTTGGCTTATAATTTGCATTCACTTCCTTCAGCCTTATTCCCACTAGATGTCTATTTCTGAAATTTGAATCCTCAATTTGGATGAGTGAAACTCATATAGCCAAAACACAGCCATACCCAAAACAGAGCAAAATCAGTGAAATTACATTCCACTTTCGATCCGTGTTGGGAGCACTTGGGGATTACGATTTAACTTGGATTCCGCCACATCACGTTTAGCCCTATCTGCTTGTAGTTCTTTCTGGAGATTGGAATCGGTCGTTTGGATGATTATAACTGTCACATAAATAAAACAAAAACAGTGGTTTTACCAGATTTTAATGAAATTCCTTTAAAGCGCAACGTTATAAACTTTTCTGGCAGTCGCAGTGACCTTAGGTCAAATCGAGCCAGAAACATAATGACTTGAATTGGTGATTTGAACTGATACAAACCACAGGTGAAAGAAATCTGAGAAGCTGCACAGGTCGCCAGATTCTTCTCAAACCACATAAATAAGAGGATTCCATGGTTATTTTCTGGTGGGGTTTCTAAAACTAAAATTCTAGTTAATGTGATTCTCCTAAGCCACCAGAACAAAATCTTTCTGTTCAAGTTGGAAATGCATGCAAAGCTCAAAAAAGCATTGAAATCATTGGAATTAGACTTATCTGTCATGGTCTTCTTCTCCTCCCTCCTCCTTCTTCTTCCTCTTCCTCTTCCTTCTCTTGACTCTCTCCTCTCCTCCCTACAGGTTTGCTAGCCTTTGGAGACCAAAAATATGATTTTGGCTTTTATTTCCCATTATTATAATATCAACTTTTCATTAATTGAATATTTGACCCTCTCTTTAATATTTGCATCGCTCTTGTTATTGTGCTAATGGCCCATCTCTACTGAGTTAAATTTTGGTCCTCCATCTTTTTAATATTTGATATCAACTTGTATTATTTTCATTTTGGCATACTATCTTCTCAAATTATGCCCTTTATATCCTTTTTGGAATTTACACTTCTACTTGTAGCTGATACGCCAATTTAGGGTTCTAATTTTTATCATTAATAACAACTCCCAAAACTATTATATGGCGCAGGTAACATTATCGCCCCCTACGATTACATGTCGCGTACACCTTGGCTCTCGGGACCGGGGCGTTACATTTGGGGCGAAGACAATGCAAATTAAGTAGTTTGGGTTTTATGTATCTTGGGGTAGAACATTTGGGTTTAAATGTTTTGTTTTTGTTTTTTTGTTTTTTTGTTTTTTTGTTTTTTTGTATGTGTGGTCTTAAATATCTTTAAATGGGCTAAACGAATTTTAGCTTGTTTTGCAAGTTTAGTCTTTACATTTTTCGAGAAGTCTTTAATTTGTTGTTTTTCCAAGGTGTTTGTTTCCTAGGCTTATTAAATCAATCTATATAAACCTTTGTATCCAAGATTTTCAAGGAATCAATGCGTATGTTGATCTTCTGAATTTTCAAAATTGAGAGGAGTTCTTTTTCTTTGTTCATCATTGAACTTTTTGTAAACTTATCAAGGATTGATAACTTTTGTGGCACTTGTAACACTCAGGGTTCTTGTTTCATTTTATTCAAGGATTCTAATGGATCACCCAAATATGCTTTTAGCTTTATTGGGTGTTGTACCTTTGACTGTGGGTTCATAGGATCTAATTCCTTGTGGGTTTGCACCAAAGACTAAGCCACATGAGTAGTGATTGGAGGTTAGTCATGAAGTTGATAGCAACGATCACGAATGTGGCCAAACAACTTGCAATACGTGCACTAGGACATTGTCATCTACCTCGATTACCACCATGTTCATCTCGAGAATTGGTTTGAGAAACCATCATAGAAGAATAAGGAATGTTATAAGGCGACGAAGGCCATGTCAGGTGGGAGGAGATACGAAGAAGCCAAGAAAGCACTTCATTCAATGATGGAACTATTGGGTGATTCGTGCTGCTATAGTCTAGGTTCAGAAGTCACAAAATTTATAATTAATCTAAATCCTACCTGCGCGTAGCCAAGGCTACTTGTAGGTATAGTGGCTATGGGTCATCCACTTGGATGAGTTTTCTACTTGGTTATGAGGCTCAGTTTTTGTGAAGCCCTAAATTCGGAAATTAGTTGATGCAGTCAACCTAACACATTATTGGATGTCGTGTAACTCAATACCATACCGTTGTGTCCTATTCTGAGATCATATTCATAATCGAGACTAGTCTCCTTTGTACATGGAGCTCATCAAAACTCAACAATACAATAATACAATCACTTATTATCCAGACCCGATATAACTGATGACCGCACTTGGGTCATTTATGATTAAAAACATGTAAGACTATATAAAAAACAATCCATATGAGTTCAATTACAACTCATTAATACATTAGTACATGTAAAAAATGAATTTACTTCAAACATTTTTACAAAAATGATTACAAAGCCACAAGTCGACTTTCTTCACTCTCACGGCTCCGGATGAGAACCGCCCATCGACGCATTTCCCGCACATGAAATGTTATCCCATATAGGGTGAGCCATGCCTAGTAGAGTAATTCATAAACTACTGTACAAAGTGCCTGTCTGATATTCACCTTAACAATCATTCACATCACAATTCCAAGCGAAGAATCATTCAATCCTGGTTGAATTCTTTTTGTATATGCCATGAAATGAGATGGGAACTCACTCATGTACATGAGTCTTTATCGACTCCCATACGAGTTTTTACCTATTCCCACACATAGTGTGATACCCATGTAACTGATAAAAACGTCATTGATGGATTATCACAATAAGTAATTTTAAAACAAAAGTCATGTTTTATAAACCAAAACTTTTTGGATGTCATTTCTCGAATGATCATTTCATTTATAAATCCCTTGTGTCTTTTGTGAGTAGCGGATTTTTGGAGTCTCATAGCCGGCTCCGCACACCGTCTACACTTATTGGACTTTCATCGTCGGAGTGTAGTAAACTAGTCCAGGTCTTTCACTTGTTGATCATCTAGCCCTTCTTCATTTATTACCAAACAGTTTAAGTTTCATGTAGTCATTCTGTTGGACTTTGTCTAACAGTATGAGCTTAGCTCATCAAATCACCAATTGATGTTTGATCTAACTCCATGCACTACTCATGAAATGCAATGTTAGTATGCATATATATTCAAATGTATATTCACATATTAATGTCATGTCCCACATGTAATGAATGCCATATGGACAATATAAACCATATAATTATATCACATGCATATAATTTCCAAAGCAAACATTCATTTCAATGTCAATATATAAGCATATCCATATCAACATTCATCAAACAACAATTATCAAGCATGTTATCACCAAAATCAAGTAATAACAATTTTAACTCTCAAGGCCAAATGTGACATGTAAAATGCTCACAGCATTGAACAATCCAAAGGCAAACCCTGAAACGACCATCATGAGGCAAAATAGTCCCAAAACAATCGATTCGGGTCTGAAGCGATTACAAACAAGCCATAAAACGGGGGCACAAAATAGTCCCCCGATTAGGCCATAGGGCAGACCCTGAGCCAAACCATAAGAAAAAACAACCACAAAGGGTCTGAATCATTCCATAAAGCGTTTAGAACAGCCTTAATTAGCTCCTAAATAGTCCCTAATACAAGCACATCTTAAGTCCATCTCCAACTAAAATTTTGACCCAATAAACAAGGTTTTTAGACAAAGTGATCTTTTAAAAAAATGTTCACCTATGTATTAAGTTTCCAAAAGCTCATAGATCAGGTCATTAGGACCTTTAAATTAGGAGATATGACCAAAACATTCCGGACTACTCCTGAACAGTTTTCAGGGGCAGTATTGTGTTCTCAATTGGACGAATTTATGGGAACAATAGGGGCCATAATGTATGCTCTTATGAAAGTTACTCTCTTGGGTGTCTAGTTTCGGTAGGATTTGCAGGTTACACCATTTAGAATTGATGTGACCCGATATATGGTCAGGCTGCCAACATGACCTCTGCGTAGGATAAAATCAATATCTTGTTGTAAAACTAATTTTTAGGGTTTTTAGAGTAGGATTTAAACCTTGTTCTCTTCTAGACATTTGTATCTCTTGTTCTTAGGTTTCATCTCCAACTATAATCATCCAATTTGGAGGTCCTTAGGCCATGTTATGGCAAAAAACATGGACATAGGGCCTAGGGAAATTTTGGTAGAATTTCCCCTTAACCACCCACATATAATTTCTGCATCTTTGGAGGATACTACCAAACCAAGTCTGTCAGTAACAATTACCACAATAAAACAGGCAAAACAACCTAGCAGGGCATCAACACAATAAACTCCTTAAAACAACCCCACAGTTGAATGATAAATCAGAAGAGGAGCCCCTACCTCTTGGGCGTAGTAGGACCGAGAAGGAGATTCGAACACCTCACAAGCCTGAAAACTTTGATTTCCCCCAAATATCCTCCTTTGAATCTTCAGTGAAATCTCTCATTTTTGGTACCCATGTGTAGCCCTCATTGAGGCGATGGAACTTTAAGCCTTGACCCAGAAATGAATTTTGGTAGTGAACCGTGGATCGAAGAGAAGTCTTTGGCTTCTCCTTTTCTCTCCTACATCTACGGTTTTAGGCATAAAATCTCTTATTTTACTTGCCTCCCAGGCCTCCATTTGGTTAAGTGAGTGGCTCATGTCGGCGCCACGTGTTTCGAAACTTGTTCGGTCGGTTCCCGGCCGAAGCGATTTATTTCCATCTGGTTTTAAGTTCGAATTTATTTTAAATAAACTTTATGTTGTTTTCCACTTTAAAGATATTTTTCAAAAATTCTGTTTTGGGGTTCGTGGAGCCGTCACCTGAAAATGTGAAATTCCGACTATCTGAATTTGATAGAGGCTCGTCCGATGTGAATTTCGAAACGAATCGGCAAGCCAGGTCTGGCTTTGATTATCAGGAATCTAGAAAATTTTCAGGCCTACAGTCTATATTGTAGCGACAATTTTACTATTTTGTCATTTTTCGGAAAAATTCAAATTTACAATTTTCTTGCTTAAAGAAAAAGTTTTAATTTGTAGGCAAAATGGTTTGATTTTTGGAGACTTTGGTTGATTGTGGTTGTGAATAAGATTTTAGAAAGTAGTCCTCAGGCTATATTTCACCAAGCACTACACACATGATGATGTTTTTTTTTCTTTTAGGGGGGTGGGGGGTGTGGTTTCATTATCCTCTTCATATTGTTATTAAGCTTGGATTCTAAGAGAAAGGAATGAATTTGTTGCCCGGTTGAGAGTTAGATGACTTTGCTAATTTATTTCATGGATTCGGACAAAGAGACAATCGATCGTGCATATTGGAGGAAGAGTCTTCTCCAACAACAATCAATATGGAAGTAGTTGCAAGTATCAAAAAGGCCATGCTCCATGATAAAGCTTCCTGCCGTTGAATACGACCCAGTTCATCTAACGAGTTGAGTGTCATGCTCAACCCCTAGAGAGCACCCGAGACTTTACCTCTACTTCCTAAACGACTCTCGTATCAATCCTGAACCTTCCTTGGAGTTTAGCCTTAATCCCCTCCTTTTGATCATCACGTGGTAAGCTTGAATCCTCCAAGACCCTTCACTAATGTGACTACTCACTCATGGCTGTGCAGATTACAACCATGAGCAAAAAAGTAAAGAAATAAAGAATGAAAATAAACAGAGAAAATTGTAAAGTAAAATATGCTATATTACGATGCATATTGTCTTTGATCCGTCATCTAATATATAGGAGACGTTTGGTACATGTTGGGGGGCTAATAAGGTAAGTTACAAGGTTCCAAATCGAATATATTCTAATTAGAGGCGTGTAGGAATGAAAAAAGAAAGAAAATTGGAGCAAAATATCGCCCAATTACACACTCGCTGCCTCCTTGTTGAGGTATCAAAACTGTCCAATAACTCATCCCTTGTGAATTACACATTCGTTGCTTATAGGGTGAGGTAGCTGCCTCCCTGTAGAGGTAGCAAAACTCTCCAGTATGTCTCTATCCTTCATCTCTTCATCTAATCAGCTTCAAGGCTTCAATCTTCATCAAACTTCAACCTGGAGCTTGAAAGCTTGGACTCAAGACCCTAATATGGGCTCATTGCTCGTCCTCATGTAATCCAAAAGCCATAAAAGTACCTAGAAAGACCTTGAAGGCATACTAGTACTCATGAAAAACATTAGTAAGAGGTTTGGAACGTCACAACTTGCAAAGTCAGGTAATAGTAACAAGTTAGCATAAAAAAGGTTTTAAGAATACTTTTTTAGTTATAAAAAATGTATCCTTTTGAGTTGTTATCACAACCCCCCAATCAGCTTATTGCTAGGCCCTTATCAATGGATTAAGCACAAATATAAGATAATTGTTTGAAATATAAAAAATAGAAAGCAATAAATAAACAAGACACTAAACTAAGATAGATATGAGTTAGAGAATGCCGCCGACAATTTTTTTTAGAGAAAACATTGACAAAGTTCTAAATAAACATGTTAGTCTAGGTGAGATTCCAATCTCGAGAGGACGAGGTGTCCAATGGTATGGTGATCAAGGTAAGCTTGCTCCTAAGCTCTCAATAGATCTTTCTCAATGGACCTTGGTGGAAGTGAAGTGACAAGGGTTCCAATGCACCCCCAACCAAAATGCAACTCACTCTTTTGATAAACAATAACTAAAACAGGTTGAGAGCACACATTTTTCTTAATGCAACTCACTCTCAGGTTCATTTTTTTCTTTAGAAAATTTGGAAGAAATTAGGGTTTGTTTATTTAGGTCTTAAAGTTAAATAATTAAAACTCTTTAGATTATGAGTTTGTTCGTGAATGAAACATGGAATTTCAGAATCGATAAATTACTCAAAAAAAATAAATAAAATGATAATGATAATAATTTGAAAGAAAAGGAGTTTATTTATGTATTGTGGAAGCAGAAAACATAATGGGTTAAAAATGAAAGACTAATAACTTATTTTTGCGAATTTGTGATAATAGAGTATTTTAATGAAATAATAATAAATATATAACAGAGTATTGATAATTTATTTCGGCATATTTTTTATAAGGTACCGAAGTTTTGATGAAAGCAAGAATTGGAAAATAAGATAAAATAAAATAAATAGTTATTGAAAGTTTCTTAACCATTTGAAAACTAAACTAAAAGCAACACAAACAAACAAACAACTAAGATAAAGCACACTAAACTAAACACAAAACAACTAAACAAAGCAACTAAAAACAGGATAATGGCGAAAATTTACAAGCAAGAGATCTATCTCCCTAAAGATATGAAAATTAAGGGAAAGAGGACTCGCGAGGATGATCGGTGGTCATCGGTTTAAAATTGAGTATATAGAGGTGGATGATGGTGGAAAGCAGTTGGATCCCAAGGTGGTTGAATGAGTGGTTATAAGAGAACCATGGAACTAGAGCATGGACATTTCTCTAAAGCTTGTATGTGGCGGTGAAGTATAGAAATTTGTATCTAATGTGACAAAGAGATCTTGGCATGCACGGAGATAAGTGGTAGTGTTCTTCACATGCTCAATGGTCTTGGAGTTGCGGTGTCTTTGATCATTCTATCATGCTATTATTGCCAAATATTGCTCTTGACACCTTTATGCCAAATCTTTGCCATTCTTATTGCATAATTCTTATTATTAGTTAAATTGGATGGATGGATCATTAACGACTAGCTGGAGACGTCTTGTCACACCCCTTCCAATTATTGAACTTTTATTATCCACAAAGTAAGGAAACCATTATTGTGTTTAGGTTTAATGATATGCCATCGATAGGAATGAGAACCTGTGATAAAGATGTATATAATCACATTCATAAACTTGTGAGAACCTTGTAAACATTATATTACACAAAAAGTAGTCTTTTAGTATACAACCACCAAGGTACAATCTGGACACCTCCATAACCCAATCTATTATGGATAACCAATACTAACAAAGTTTAAATCAGTTCTTAATTCACATCCTCTCCCCAAAGGACTATTATACAAGGCTTTAAGTCTCAAAATGGTTAAAAAACTGAACCAACATCAATCTCTGACTTGTATAACTCTTTCAGTAATATATCACTTCACACATCTAAATATTGGATGGAACAAGGGTGAAATTCTAACTGTTAAGTACACAAACGATTGCTGGATTAAAGTGATTGATCTTTGCGTTTGAAATATGGTTGATATGCACATCGTTGAAATCTTGGGCACTCCTTCCTAGGTGCTGCTCCACCATACATTCATAACACTGTGGTCCATGTTGAGTTTATTTCACTGATATTGGCAGTTCTTATTCATAATCTGTTATTCATTTGTTTTCCTTTTCCATAATGGGACGTTTCACAGCCTCACTATATGTTTTGAGCATGAAGAACGCCACTTATTAATATTACATAGTTCAAAAAACATTAGGTTTGCAATGTATATATAAACAAACCTTCAAGCCCACAAATACAAAGGTCTGAAGTGTAAAGTGGTTTCCTTTTATCACAATGTTCCGTGAGGTTGTTATTGGTTTTATAAGGATTGAGTACCCGACTAGCAGTTGGTTCCTATTGAAACGTCTGGCAGTGCAATGAGGTGAGTTTGAAATGTCTGCAAGGCAGATAAACCAAAAATAAGGCGATTTGTAGGCAGAGTAAATTGAACCAAAACAAGGAGAAAGACTTAGAAAGGAACTAGGGTTGGTTAACTTCAATGATGCTTAGTGATTTATCCAGAAGAGGCACAAGCTGAATGAATTATGACTTCAATTAGTCCTAGGACATGGTATAAGGATCCCACTCTTGTGTTCCCCCTTATATTTTCTCGCACTATCCACTGTTACTTGATTCACGTTCTTCTGATCGATCAGAGCGATACTTTCTCTAAGGCATTTTTCTAGAGTTATATTGGTCAGCACATTATGTTCTTTATTATAGAAGGAGGAACTACCAAGACTAAGCTTGGATTGGTCATAGTTACGTTCTTGAGTGCCAGGCGCAATACCATTGGTGTCACGACTCCTATAAGAATCCGGCAGTACTAGACCTTTCTAATTCCCTAAGCCTCTTTAACTAGGTTAATTAGAATTTCACTTAATTGACTCACACCTTAAGAGAATCGAATTTAGATTTTATGGAAAATATCCCAGCTGTTGATGAGTGCCCAAAAACACTTATTACAAACCCGGGATTTAGCGAGATTCAGAATCAATTATATATATATATGACCTTGTTTTGATTACTTTTCTAATATTTAGTTTTATTGGGTTTTTGTAGGAGAAATATTGAAAAATGTTGGAAATGGAGCCTTGCAGGAGTCTTGGAGAAGATTGGTGCAGAAATTGCCCCAACATCGCGACGTCCCAACGTCGCGACATTTAAACGTCGTGACGTTGCGGGAAAGACCTAACAAACCTTATCTCTTGGAGAAGCTATAAAAGGAATGGGAGAATCCAATTTTGGGGGTTCGAAAATCATTTGCAGTGCTAGGGTTTGGGGAACTAGAGTTTGGAACAAAGGAAAGAAGACTTGAAGAAATTTGAATCTTAAAGAAGAGACTTGAAGAAGAAGAATCGAGAGATCGTCATTCTCTCGATCATTTGAAGTTTCTATTCCTGTGTATGTCTTGCTTTTACGAACTTTGTCTTTGGAACAAAACTTTTATAATGAGTTCTAATTTGTGGGTTTAAGTGTTGGTAGAGATTTGGACATGAATACTATGTTAAGTGTTAGCCTTTTATAATTCCATTATCTTATATATATTTGTTTACCATTAACTCCGTAGCTGAGATGAAATCAACATATTAATTATGATCAATCTAATATGTGAATGTTTCTTTGTAGATCCCGAGAGTAAAATGAAGAAATTAGAGTATAGTTAGGTTCCAACTAATGGCTGATATTAATATAGGATTTGTATTGAAACTACAGGAGTTCTTTGCATTTCCATGTACCTCTATACAGCTGGGTTGAGCCGGTGGCAAAAACCTAGTGGTAAAGGAAGGTTAGTGACGATGAAGGTTTAGGAATTACAGTGAATAGAGCTGCCTTGGAGGGAACATGTATACTAGATATTGAATCAGGAACCGCAACATTACATAGTAGGGCGTCCATAACACTAACTCCTAACCTCTTTGCACCCTTTTGATCATTCTTACATCTGAGCACACAGTTACATTAGTAATAGTTTAATCCGCTTTTAGTTCCAGCTTAGCCATCACGATTGCTAGTTTGAATATTAAAGAAATATTGTAATTTTGGTGCTGCATACTACGATTAAAGTTTTCCTTGTGGATCAATATCGTGCACCAGTACCATATATTACTTAACCGACGTATACTTGTGCGATTAAGCCATTGCACTCTTTGTTCCACACCTTCATAAGAAAACACAATCATGTAAGTACCTATCAGTTTTTAGTCTTGATTCTTAGGGAAAGAAAACTCCTATTTATTCGTTGTGTTTATGCTAATATCAATACTAAGTACTTCTTTGGTACTTTAGACATTTGTTTTGATTTAATTTTTGATGCTTTATTTTTTCTTTGTTTTGTGAAAAACTTGCAAGTACGTTAGGTTGTATGCGACGGGAACCTGTTGAAAAATCTTATTCCTTTGTGAAGAGACCCAACCCGAGTTTCCTTTTCTTAACTCGGGGGACCCTCCCGACACTTCTACGGATTCGAAAAAAAAAACATTTCATTTCGTTTAAACCTTTTTAAAAGAAGTAGATCAAACCAGGCGAACCCATTTTATATAGTTACGTTTCCATTAAAATCTTATATGAAACATGGTGGGACAAATTTTATTTATTTATTTATTTTAAACATTAAACCCTTTATAGAAAATCGGGACGGGGTTTCCCTACATTTTGACATGTCCCAATTTACAACACACGAAATAAAAAAACAATTTAATTTACTCCACATAACAATGGGACATAATTCCACCACCTTAATTTCAAATCAAACTTTAAATGTTTTGAACACTATAGATATATAAACAATCTTTTTAAACATATACATTACAAATAAGGTGAACATGTAGTTGTACAACAAAAGCTATACATTTCAAGGTGGGTCGTCACATGGCGGGTCTCTCTTGGCAGGATACTCAGCGCGTGGTCTGCCCCAGAAAACATTTAGAAAAAGAGTGAGATAAAAGAGCTCAGTGAGAGTACAGGTCATAGGAAAATAATGTTTCCAGATATAGTTCAAATACAATGTGTAAAACAATTGTATAGAGATCTCATTTTCATAAACATTTACTTTGCATTCTTTTCTTTCTATTCAAATACAACGTAAAACAATTGTATAAGTTCTCATTTCTATAAACATTTACTTTACTTTCTTTTCCATATAGTTCAAATACAATATGTAAAACAATTATATCAACATATCTGTTTTTTTTTTTTTGAATCCAGTCATATCAATGGAGACCGCTTACCGTTAACACCATTGATTATGAAAAAGACAACCGAGGAAGCAGTCTTACGATGGCTGATGGCCCACAAAAGGAACCTCAGAAATGGGTGCCTCACAGTTAACCGTTGGTCATGAAAAGAACTCGAGGAGCTTGATCTTACGATCACGGAGTAACGAAAAGACGCTGTTCATCGTGCCTTTCTTTAGTACTTTTCGCTTGCATGACAATATATTCTTCCCTTCCCTCTATAAAAAAATCTTAGCGCTCCATGTACCGTATGCATAACGTAAAGTACTTTAGTCTACTTTCCTTTAAACTTTATCTTTGTAACATGGCGTAACCATGGTTAACATTTTCATATAAACATGTATATATAAAATATACATTCATAAACATTTCATTTCATGAAACATAAATCATGTTTTATAAAACTATGGAAACCATAATCATTATGTTCTAACAGTTAAAATTAAAAGCCCACATTTCTTTTTCATTTTGAACATTTATAACATAGATGTATTTATATACATTGGTAAACATTAATATATATATTTTCATAAACATTTACATTTTCCCTTACCTTAGTTATTTAAGCCATTTTTCCTCCTTTAAACAAAACTTTCCACCTCCACCCTTGTCCTTTATCACCTTCATCCTACAAGTCACATTATCCATAAAATCCATTAACATCCATACCTTAATCTTGTTCAATTAAACCATTAACTATTCTATACTTTCCAGCAACCCTTAAGCATTTAATCACTTCCAGTGGTTAAAATCAATTGAACTCAACCTATTTGTTCTCATGATTTTCTTATACTAACTCATGAAATTACTACACCCCATGCAGTAGCCCACAACATGCCCTTGATGGTCATGCCAAAACCGGCTATTCACATCGACATAACCAAGCAACTTGCACGCGGTGCAAGTAATTTTAAGCCATGTTTGGTGTCCCTGTACTCTACAGGAATATGGATAGAATCTTGACTCAATGAGCCTCCCATAGAGTCAAGAACACCCAAAGCGGAGTTCGGACGAAAGTTATGACCTTTTCATTCAAAAGCTTGGTCAATTTACTGCATTTTACATTGAAGCAGTCTGTGATGCAGTTTCAGGGGCGTAATCCATAATTTAACACTTGTTCTTTGTACTCATTTGAGATACGGTTCTTAGGGTTCTTCTCCAGCTGGAATCGCATCGGATGTGAAACTCCAGAATATCCTAAACAACGAAGACTACTCGGTTTTCAAACGAGACAGCTGTCTGAACACTTAGCTCCTTTGAATGCATTTCTAAGTCCAGTGGGTGAATTTGGTTGACCTATTTCAGAAGAAATGTTCTCCTATCGATCTAGTTTACTTAGAAATTTGAATAACTCGAATTCGGATGATGTGGCAAGTTATGGCTAAAATCTGATCCTAGCGTCGTAAAATAAGAACGGCTTGCGAACATAACTCCATTTGGAATGCATTTTTTGGAATCCAAATGGGTGAATTTAAATAGACCATTCAGGGCAATAATTCTTCTATCGGTCTAGTTTACTTGTAATTTGAAGCACAATTCGGATGAGTGATGTGGGTGCAAGTAGAATACAGTCATGGAGTGCTTAAAAATAGACATTCTTTGAGCGTAAATGAATGCATTTTTGAATTCAAATGGATCGAATTTGGATAGACCTATTTCCAAGGAGAAATGTTCTCTATCAGATCTAGTTGCCAAATTTGAATCCTCGATTCGATGAGTGATAGCGATTATGTGATGATCCATGAAGTGGAGAAAAACTAGACGACATCTTCTGGACACCATAGGCAGTGCACCAGTAGGAAAGGCCACTGCCTCAAGTGTGTGTTCACGGGACACCACCTTTTCTCGGTTTTTAGGTAACCAGACATGGACCTTGGGAGAATCTTGTGATTTTGGTACCCACGTGTAGCCCTCGTTGCGTAGATCAGCTTTAATTCTCGGACTGCCGAGTTCCGACCAATCCCGTGAATCGAAGAGAGAAGCTTGGCTTTCTCTCTCTCTCTCCCTCTTTCTCTCTCTCTCTCTCTACGGTTTGGATTAGACCAAAAATGAGATCTTTTGGTAGGTTGATTTTTTTAGGCTATTTATACATGAGACACGTGACTCACGATGGAGTACCATGTGTCCACGTTCCTTCGATCCCCATTTAAATCCCGAAATAATTTATTTTGTCCCGGTTTTAGTTTCATCTATCTTAAGTGGATATTCTTTAAATATATGATATTTTTCGGGATTTTTCTAAAAATCTCGTTTTTAAAGATCACCGGCGCGGTCGCCTCGAATTTCGTGAAAATCAGGCGTCTTAAAATTCAGCAGTACATTGAAATAGCAGATTTGAGAGATAAATTCAGCGGTGAAGTCATTTCATCATCGAGATCAGAAATTTGAGATTTTCATGGCAGAATACCATTTGCCATTTTTGAAAATTGCATTTTATTATATATAATTCCGTTTTAATCTATTTCAACTTCTTTGGACTTAATACATTAATACCATTTTATTTTGATTGTTTTTTTATACTATTCATTTATTTATTTTGATCAAATACCTATGATCGAACACGAAATTTACTATTTATGGCTTCCTTAAATTCGGGGTCCTTTACTTTAGATCTAAATCAGAGAACTTTGAAAAGAATTATGAGGACAAGAGAAGCGACAGATGAGTCTTCTATGGGGCCAGATGGAAGAAAATAAAAACGATGATGTTGAGTTGTTGCGGGGTAGTATACATCTTCATCAAAGCAATATGGTTATAATATTGCCACCTCTGAGGTCATTGTTTTCTCTGCGGTTACTCCTTGTGATTAGGAGACTAGCAATCCAAGTGAACAATTTGAACTCGATCCGTCACTCTCCGATTCTTTGCGAGAATCAGTTCTGATTTAACTGAAAGATAGATAACCATATCATAAAATTTTTTGGAGGTGTGTGATCTGATGAAGTATAATGGGGTGGCGATGAGTGCTGAATTAAAATAGTTCCTATTCTCTGTGAAGGATAAGCTGACGTGATATTCTGAAGATTTCACCAGATTGATAACATCGCTGGGATTAGTGATTGAACAAATTTATGGCTAGAGTCTCTCCACCAGCAAAAACGGCAAAGTTGAGAATTGACATCAGTAGCTTTTATTAGTATGAAGGAGAGTCATTCTATGAAGCGTGGGAGAGATTCAAATATTTGTTGAGAAAAAGTGTATACAGTTCTCAGTGGTGCAGAAGTCCATCATTTCTATAATGGTTTTTAGTCGTCCACTAGGACTCTTATTGATGCCCCTAGCGGAGGGCGATTATGGGAAAGAAGGAAGTGAACATCTGATTACAAGAACATAGCTGATTCGATTGCGATGATTAATGCGGAATCAACAATATTTATATCATAAATTCTACCGCATGCGCATTCTGGCGATATACTTTGATTCTAGGGTCGAACTTCGAGGATGGGTTTTTTCTCACAAATGATTTGCAATTATTTCAAAATGGTGAATTTGTTTTGGATTATACAAGGGAGGTAATGGTTATCGATGAAAATAAAATGAAATAAAACAAGAAAAAGAACTCCTCAAGCTACGTGCCACGGGTTTGAGGTCCCAAGGTGAATGAGAGGTCCTCTGTCCTTTTCTCTCACGTCGAGGATGACCTATAGTCATTTCCTAACCTATCTTCATTCTACTTTAAAACTCGAACCCTATAATTCTTCCTTTCAAAAATGGCATTTAATGAGCATACACGCTTCCCGCATGCTGAGAACACACCTCCTAAACCTACCCCATAGTAACTAATAGAGGGTAACTAACCTGACATCATGATCTACACAAGCATCCACTGCACTCCAAAAGCTTTTCAACATGTGTTAATCAGTATATTTAAGAGATTTAACCCTAGAGGACATAAATGATCATAAATGCTAGCATTAAAAACGTGAGAACAATAATTTTACCAAAACCTAAGCACCCAAGAGTCTCTTCAATAATAGAGGGTTTACGACTCCACCCCACCCCTCACCGGCGCTGGCGTGTCGACCACCCATTAAATCCCCACCGCTCTAACGACTAGAAACTCGTGGAAGTCAAGCCGCACATGGCTTAAAACCTCCTAAAAATTTTTCTTTTATTTATAACTTAGATTCGCAAAATCTTAGCAATGTGAAAATTTCTCAAGCAAAGATGACTCCGCCGCACATAGTCTAATTCCAAACCTGATGCACTAAATTTATCTAATCCATATATCCAAACATCGCAACCAAGATACCAACACATTCTCACACAACTAACTATGTACATACATATGTCCCCATTATATAATTTCAAAGTATGTTCTACAAAATATAATTATCATTAATGCCACTTGTAATGTCAGATCCGCTAATCCTATTATGTCTAAATAGCTACAGACTGCATTCAGAAAATAGTTTTAAATACAAAATAATGAGCTAAACGAGCCTGCTGAGGTATACTTTATAAACCGCTGCTTTTCCTGAAATATCATAAAAATGTAAAACCTCTTTACACATATTTTCCAAAAAGCTATACTCGCTTTTGCTTGCTTTGAAAGTTTTAAAACTTTTCTTTGCTTGCTCGTTTATATCATTGCTTTTAAAAGTTTATAAAACTTTAACACTTTCTTACCGCTTTCGTTCGTTTCTTCTTTAAAAGCTTATAAAACTCTTAGTGATTATTATTGCTTTAGAGTTTATAAAACTTCATAATTTTTCGCTTTATTTTTATCTTCGTTGAAAGTCCTTTTAAACCTTTCACAAACTTTTGTTAAAAGTTTCTCAAAGCTTTTTCATAAAAAACTTATCTGGGTCAACCGCATAAGCTTTGCAAATAAAATCCCATCGAGCTCGCTCAACCGACAGCTTGAAATATAAATCTGAGTCAGGTCAAACCGTTGCTTTAAAACTCTCCCTAAGCTCACATCAGAACCAATGGTTGATTTTCAAAATCGTATAAAACATCAAACCACTAGAGGCCCAGTTTTTTTCTTACTGCACTTAATGTAATACTAAGTCTAAGTAATCGTAGTCTGGAAGGATCTAGTTCACGCCACCTTTTTCCCAGAACAGAGCACTGACTTGCCTCAGCTTATCACCATAATTTAGTTAGAGCTCATAACCTATATATTCCCGCACATGCCACTTCTGCCTCCTTTAAATGATGGGATAGATGTCCCAAGTTTGCCGATCAAAAACTACAATGCATGTATGAGATCCTAACACCACCGTGCATGCACTTTAACACCTCCTCGACCGGTTTGCTTGCTTTGTAATCAGGTACCTGTTTTCACAAACATTCTCGTCATGTTTGAAAAAATGGTTTAATTATTCAAAACCATTTGCTTACTTGTTTGGTCATGAAAATGGTTTCCTCACAAATGTCCAATGCTTATTTTTCAATTATGGTTTAACCTCAAAACCATTCTGATTTTAATTCATTGCTTGCTTCTTCAAAATGGCTTGAACTCAAACCATGAACACCAAAATAAGAAAACAAATATAATAATAATAATAAGACACCAGTATCGGAAATGATGTTTAGAACACTCACCCTTTGTCACTAAACTCGAAAGTACGTCCACAACTTTCCCGCCTTTTGCTTTTATCCTACACACCGATGTATTAGATCACACACGTCAACATTAACCGCAATTTGTACTGGTGCTACAATTAAATTTTCGTAAATATGGGCCCCAAATGCCATTCAGCAGTATATGGCTAGATTCTAGACTAAAGGACTTCATATAGTCTAAAACACCCGAAATGATTTCTCAAAATTCCCCGGGCTTCTGCATCACCAATAAAATCCCGAAATTTTAACTAAAAATCTGTCCTAACAAATTCCTAAATTCAAATTTTTGATCATCCGGAATACGTCCTAAAATTTCCTAAGTAAATTCCTAAATCAGCCTAAAAAATTTTGGGACTGAAATTTATGCCTCTAAGAATATTCCCAAGCCATTATAGCGTCTTTGTGCTCGAATAACACAAGTAGAAAATTTCCACTCGAGTTTGACTTAAAAGCCAAGATTTGCGCCCACACAGAGTTTCTTCGCGTAGTAGTAACTTTACCTACTCATTTTAAAGTCAAGCAGACCACTGGGACGACGTAGATTCAAAAAACTAAAATTTGGATTTTCCAAATATTTACTCGAATTTATGAAATATACTGTACTACGCGTAGCCCTCGTCGCGTAGAGCACTTTTCGTGTTTATCCCGATGAAATCCAACGGTCCAATTTCCGTAAATCTGAGAAAGAAAACTTGAAAAATAAAAACTAAAAAAAATCATAAACTCTCTGCATCTCTTTACGCCTCTCGTCGCTCTCGCCTTTTGTTTGTTTTATCTTCTTTTTTTTTTTTTTTTATCCATAACTGAATGTCCTTTATCCACTGAACTGCTTTCACTCAAACAAATTATTTTATCCCAGGCTTCACTTTATTTATCCCACCAATATTTATATAGTTTTTGAAATTTTTCTTGAGATTTCTAGTCCTCATTTCTGTGTTTCACTCTAAACCCATCGCCAGAAATTTTGAAAATATTCACTGCCTCTGCACTAACCCAAACTTCTTTTCTAGGTCTAGATTTCGCGAGATCTAACTTAACGACGCAGATCCGCTTTCATCCGAGATCTAGAGAATTTTCGAGACTTCCCCGAAAAATTATGGCAATTCATTATTATTATTTTACTATTTAAACTTCCATTAATTATACTCACCCTCTAACTTCTCCTTAATTGCAAAGTACACAATTCTCTTTAAAATCCTTACAATTTTATCCTTTACAATGACACTTGGTACATATGCACTCTTACGCTACATGCACTCGTGCACTTCATCTAGATCGGTGTTAGCAAATAGGCTAACCATCCCTTTGAGTTGTCATCCTCAAGGGAATACAGGCAGGGGAAAGTGAGAGAAAGGGAGAGAAATGAGAGAAAAGGAGAGAAGCTGGAAAACTGAGTTTCAGGCTAAAAGTTTCTTCCTGATAGGTGTGTCATTAGAGTGTACAAATGGCTTATAGCTACCAAGACAGCTACAATTACTAAAATCAACAAAAAAGCGTTTAACTGTTATACACAAATGGGAAGAAATCAAAAGAGGAACAAAAAGGAAAATTTCAACCGGTGAGGCAGCATGTGACTTGAACAAAGGCGCAGAAATGGGTAGTTTCGCAACACGCAGGTCTCCGCAAGTTGGCGAAATTTGCAACCGTAAAAATTCCTCGCAGTTGTTCCATATTTCTCACTTTTTTGCTCTTCTTTCCTTCTAAGATCTAATATGCAAAGATGAGTTCAACTCGGGTTCTTCGTGTTTGAATTGACTTGATAATTTTGGCATAAATAGCTTGCAAAAACTACAAAATTCAGCTACAAATGCGACCGAGAATAACAGTGGACTTGAATGTGCAAATTGGGTTAATTACGCCGATTAGTCAAAGTGCTCAAACCTCGTAATAAATTGTGGTTCAAAATAACACTTTGAGCAATTAATCACACCCCCCATCGCATCCCTTAGCAAATGAAAGGCAAGAGAGATACAAAAACAATAACAAAAACGGATGCTCACAAAAATGGTATTTCAAAAAGGCCAGAATGAGAACAATGCCTAACCCTCAATGAGAATCACCGAAACCCTTGCCCAAGAATACCCAGAGAATTAACGCCATATTAATCGAGCATCAAAAGAGCCTCCCTCGGGTGAATCAATCAAGACTTCCACCAAAACCTAGGTGTTTGTTTGATCGCTTCTCAACAATAAACCGCTAAACCGCACTCTCCCTAACCAAGCTATTGCTCACCAGACACTGTTAACTAAACTAAATAGATTAGGACCCACTCTTATTCCACAACTCTTTTTGTTGTAGGGGTGCAATGCTAAGGAATCGACCTCACTAAAGTCCATGTAACGAGGATCTACCAATGACTCCCAACCAATTAAGGCTTAGGGAACCAAGTCATAAGGATCTTTCGACCACTAACTCTTCAGGTTTCACCTCGGACTTCGAATGATTTCGAGACTCCAACACCTATAACTTGCTAAACCTCACCCATCCACCCATGTAGCGAGCACAAAGTCGGTGACTCCCAAACTGCCGCGAAGACTGGCTTTAAAGACTTTCGCCATATACCCCTTGGACCGTGCTCGAGTTTCAAGGCAAAGCGTTGCAATTTTTTTCTTTTTCTTTTTCTTTTGTTTTTTTTTTGTTTTTGTTTTTGTTTTTGTTTTTCTCTTTCTTTTCCACTTCTTTTTATTTTGGAAGACACATTGACCTTCTTTTCATGGGGGTCCTTAACCTATTAAAGGTAGTCAATGAAACTAGGGTAGGTTTTACAAAGTTTAGAGGCGTAGTACCTTAGCTCATTTTCAAACTTGATGTGCAATCGTGTGTGGTTAGCGTACTACGGAAGAAAAGGTTAAAAGTAAAGAAGAAACTAACTAATCATCCACTAATTAGGGTATGAAATCAATCTAACATCAATAGAATTGACAAAGTTTCAATTTTTCAACTCAAGAAAATAGGTAAACACAAAAATGTGTAATTTTTTTTTTAAAATGAAAAGGAAATAAGATAAGAGTGTATTATATAAAAAAATGACTATATTTTCAAATTTTTCAAACAACTAACAAATTAATAAACAAACAAATAACTATACAAAGGAAACTAAAGTAGCAAGTCATTAAACTTAACAAATAGGCTTGCTTCAAATGAAAATGAAAATATTAAAAACAAATGTCACTTTCCTCTAATCTCCCTAAATCAAATGTCACATTGTCCGCAATAGGGCTTGGATTGGAAAGTTAGAAAAGGAAGTGCTACCTCCTTGATGAAATGCGCTCGTTGTTGGATAGGAGACTTCGCAAGCTTTCCACCGACACCTTATTCACTCCGTTTGGGCTTCAAATAAACAAGTTAGGAGAAGAAAAGAGAGGAAAAAGTGACCAGGCGCTTGGAGCATTTTTGAAAATTAAGCCTTATCAAATTTCAAAAGCTTCCTCTCTTTCGTCAGATTAGATTCTACACTCTCTGCCTTCCAGCGCATCAAGAACGCGCTTTAAACTAAATTCGGATGAAAAAGTTATGATTAAAACAAAAATCACGTGAAAGTGCGAGGTTACAAAATTCAAGAACTACAAATTTTTTTGGAAAATTTTATTTTATTTATTTTATTATTATATAAAAATATTTTCAAAGAATAATTTTTTTATATATAATTATATATATATATATATATATATATATATATATATATATATATATATATAAAGATTTTTTTCACTCTTAACTTATTATGTATATTATTTTCTTCGCTGGGTTCTCTGCATATCCAAATATTGGGGAGCATTTTCGCAGAATCAGTTGCAAAATTCAGTTTAGAAATTTCAGAACCCTTACTTAAAATTGTCGGGTTTTGCCCTTGGCTCGCATTCCCGCTTCAAAACGGACACAACCGCAAAAATAAACACACATAAAAATTAAGAAAATGCCGAAAAATTTAAAATAAAATAGGCTGAAACAAAATTAACTTAAAATTAAAGATAATTCGGAAAAGAAAAATTAAATAAATCACAAACAAAACTTAGCAAAGCAAATAAAAGTTCATCAAAATCAAGTGGTTTCTATGTTATCACAGTAAACCACTCCCATTCAGTCCTTCGGTCTACGTGGTCAAGGAGAAGAAGTCCCTCCATGTCCGCTCTGGGTGGAGGTGAGCCACAGCCAGAGCTGGGAGCTTCGCCTCCTCCGCTTTAAGCACCCGCCTTCCGTGGTACTAGGGGAATCGCAGGCCGGGAGGAGTGACCGGGCGCGCCAATTCTTCATCAATCCGTCTACGATCTTCATCACCCCGCCTCCGTCTCATTGATTTGTGCCACGCCTAGGTGAGATATTAAGCTCCAAAGTCATATCACAAAGGTAAGCCGCATGACTCCATTCCCAAGAATTGATTATGGCATTAGATGTGGCAAAAAATGGCCTCCCGAGTATGATGGGCACTTGGTTAATGCCCTCTGCCACCGGCTCCGTATCAAGAACTACATGCTTAGATTGGTAGGGATGACATAGTGAGTCACCTCATTGGTGTTCAAGAAACCAATTCCAGAATAGTCTACCACACACTCATACCCGTTATCTCCAGTGTATACCTATGCTATAGACCGACTTGCTAACGTTCAATGAACCTTTGGAGTTTCTAAACACCCAAGTGATGGGACACCTTAGTGCTGATCGCTTACTCCAACCCCATTTAAAAAAACTAATGCCCGGTTACATGTTTTATGTGAATAGAATAAGGGATCTTTCTAGTCTAATCCCAAGTACTGTGCCGAGGGCCTTTTCAAAGTTTCACGTCTCTAAGTTAACCGGTCTGGGAGCCTACTGACTTCACCGTCTTCACATGGATGGGAGATTGAAGTTTCCCAGCGCCTAGGGTCCTAGGGGTTTGGTCTGAGTGTTCGTGGTGAAGTTCAAGATGAACCGACGCTCCAGTGTTCTTATCTCAAATGGGTGGGGAGTCACCACGAATCTCATAGAACACTTAATTACAACTTACGTAGCACTAGAATTGTTTATAATATAGAGAGCAGAGACAAAATGGCATGCCTCTATCCTTCGCAGTTGTGACCTCCCAAATAAAAAGTGCTGAATTCAAGCTTGTGTCTCAGAACCGAGTTATATGCTAGAGATCATACATCCAATGCACATAGACTTCGGGAAAGTGCGATAGAAAACTCTATAGTGTAAGTCACTTGTCGACCGAACCGATTTCAACTGAATTCTTTCGAAAGTCGAACAACCTTAAGGATCCTCTAAAATTAGAAACAAAGGGCAAGATTTGTGAATTTGGTTCATTTTGATCCTTCATCTTGGCAACATGTGCATCACCTTCGTGTCATTAAGTTTAGTATGTTATTTTCTGCGGTGTCCGTTCAGAACTGCTTTGCTCGGGACAAGCAAGAAGTGCTTTAGGGGTGATAGAGTGCCCAAAAACACTCATTACAAACCCGGGATTTAGCGAGATTCGGAATCGATTTTATATATATATGACCTTGTTTTGATTACTTTTCTAATATTTAGTTTTATTTGGTTTTTGTATGAGAAATACTGAAAAATGCTGGAAATGGAGCCTTGTAGGAGTCCTGGAGAAGATTGGTGCAAAAATCACCCCAATGTCGCGACGTTGTGGGAAAGACCTAACAAACCTTATCTCTTGGAGAAGCTATAAAGGAATGGGAGAATCTAATTTTGGGGGTTCGAAAATCATTTGGCAAAGGTTATATAGGTTTGTGGAGCCGGAGCCTGGAACAAAGGAAAGAAGACTTGAAGGCCGATCTTAAAGAGAGAGACTTGAAGAATCCGGAAGATCGTCATTCCCTCGATCATTGAAGTTTTCTCTATTCTTATTATTATGTCTTGTTTTTCGTTTGTACTGGAACATAATATAATGAGGTTCGAATTTCGTGGTGTAACGTGTTGGTAGAGATTTGGGCATGAATACTATGTTAAAGTGGTAGCCTTTTATAATTCCATTATCTTATATATATATTTGTTTACCATTAAAAATCATGTTGATGAAATCAACATATTAATTTATGATCAATCTAATATGTGAGTGGTTCAAAGATCTCGAGAAGTGAATGAAGAATTAGACATAATCAAGCTCATCTAATGATTACTAATCAAATGAGTTATTTTACACTTTATTAATACAAAGTTTTGAGCACTTTGGTAGTAATCGCCCTAATTAACCCAATTGGCATGTTAAGGACCTAGCAAGGACCTAGTAATCGCCTTCCGTCGTCAGAAAGCACAGACAAATTTCTATCAGGTTAGTTCTGCTTCGCCCGGATGTGGGCTTTAGTCTCTGACAGGTTGTTGTTAATCAGTGTTTCGTTATGTCAAGGTCCCTTTCCCTTGTTTTTAGGAAGCTGGTCTCGTTGCTTTTCCTGCCG
This sequence comes from Tetrastigma voinierianum, assembly GCA_016808115.1. NCBI lineage: Eukaryota > Viridiplantae > Streptophyta > Magnoliopsida > Vitales > Vitaceae > Tetrastigma > Tetrastigma voinierianum. Next base: position 265,438 of record JAEQBH010005224.1, on the reverse strand, counting down.
CCTTCACGCCTAGTTTCTTGGTTGTATTTTGGTTTTTGGGTTCCCCTATTTTTGGTAATAAATTCTTAATTATCCAAAAAAAAAAAAAGGACCTAGCAAGGCTACTAATCAAATGTTATGACAAGTTTTGTTGTTTTTACAGCACGATGCCAAAGTTAATAACTACCAACTTATAGAGAATGTGTTCAATCAGAGTTGCGTATAAGAAATGTGAAGAAGAACAACATGGAATCGTAGCACTCGGGCATTTCAAGGTTGGCAGAACCCAGTTTCTACTAAATTTCGCATAGTCGCACGCAAAATTGTTCCTGACACTGGATCATGGTTTAATTTCTTGCTGCTAATTCTTTGTTTTGCTTGAATTGTCCCTCATGTAATAGTGACAAATTCATACTTTTTTGTAATTTTGCTTGGCTTTGGGCAGTATATAAGTCCCAAGCATCACTATAACCAGGAGACATTTTGGATCATTAATAAAAGTCATGAAGCTTCTCAAGAAGTTCCCAATTCTTCTCATTTTCCTCATTTTCTCACTTTCTCTCCCTTTTCTCATTTAGTTACAAACACCCTCTCGAGGATGACAACTCGCAGGATGAGTAGCCAAAACCCTTCTTTCCTCGATGGTAGCTACCCGGGCAACCTGGACCAAGTGGGTAAACTGGATGGTTCTCTCATGTTCTCAACAGGTATTCAATGAAGTGGTCCACTTGTCTCCTTTAAACTATAGGTTTAACTCCTTCGATGCACCTTTTGAATGATCCGTATTTGCAATCTTTAGGGTTTAGTGGATGCTTATTGCTAGACTACCGAGATTCATTAGCTAACATCTATTAGTCACTGGAAGTGAGTCAAGGAGACTTGCTTCACCACTAGAATCATCTATGCCTCATGAATACCATTTTCAAAGGATAGGTATTAAGGGTTAGGTTTATAGTTAAATAAAGAATCCTGTCTGATATTGACTATAGAGGTTATCCTCTAATTATGGTGCCCATCCTCATAATTTCATTTTAGGAACCCCAAACCCCCTTCGATGCTTCAAGGAATTCTCTTTTACATTTTAATTTATTTTATTTTCAGTTTTCAACCATCAAACCCCCCTGTTTTTGCAAAATCCCAAAATCCAAGCCAAGTTCACCATTTTGAACTTAATCAAAGCCTCAGTGAAGAAACCCATCCCCCAGGTTTCCGACCCTGGGAGCCACTATAACGCTAAAGAATAATGTTACATGAGATGGTATTAGCACAACTTTACATCTTTATCAACCTTACTAGAACCCAATCACCAATAAACTTGTAATATAGATTATCAATGTTCAGAGGCTGAGAGTTTTACATTCCACAACCCTACCGTCAAGTTAAGCCAATGAGCAAGAAACCGGTGGTAAAGGAGGTTAAATGACCTTGAGAAAGACTTTAATTACAATAGATAAGAGCCAGCCAGATAATATGTGTATACTAGATAATGGAATATCAGAACCAAGCAACATTACATAGTAAAGATCGTCCAAACACCAACACCCTAACCTCTTTGCACCTTTTGATCATTCTACATCCGAGCACACAGCTATTACTGGGCAATAGTTTAATCCGCTTTAGTTCCACTTAGCCATCACGATCGCTAGCTCAATATTAAAGAAATATTGTACTGTACTTAGCATACTACGATTAAAGTTTTCCCTATGGATCAAGATCCGCACTTTGAGCACACTATATTACTGCACTTTAACGTATATCATGCGATTAGGCCATTTGCACTCTTTATTGCACATCCACAAGAAAACACAATCATGTAAAAGCCTATCAAGTTTTTTTGTCACCAAGGAAACCCTAGTAAAGTGATCGAAAACCCAATTCTCAACATGCGTCAATTAACTAATATCATAACCTTCCAAGCATTAACACCAAACATATCAATCCAAGCATATTATCCAACCAAACTAGAAATTAGATAACCTGCTATCAACCAATAACCAACCTTATGTATGCCTAGCCACCCATTCCAACCACTCACATCAGCAAATTCTTGTTGATTACAAACATAAAATTGTAGAAATTGAAAGAGGAGTAGAGATTGAGATACAAAACAGTGAGAATATAGCAAAAGTCTTCAATCTCTAGCTCCAAAGCTGAAATTAACACTCCCCAAGGTCTTGTTTCCAAGAAATCTTCAATTACAAACCTAAATTCTTCACAAAATCCCTCAATCTAAAAGAAAACTAACCTAGAAAAATAGAGCTGAGCTAAGAGAAGAAAACCTTAGAATAGGAGCTTTATGCCTCAAAGTTCGTAGCTTAAAAATGTCTTAAAAGTATGTGATGGATTCATGGCTATGGAATGGAGTGTGGATCCGCTTGAAATCCCACTTGGTCCGATGACATGAGTTAGACCTAAGAAATTCAAAGAAGCCCTTAATGTTTTAATTCGAGATGCCCAAGTGAAAGATGTGACGCCCTAAATCCCGAGGGTCCTGTTGACCACCGTCAACCTGCGGAAACCTGTGTGTCTCATAAGCTCACGTGTTCAACTCCAAAGAAGAAACAAAGATGGTCCACATCATCAAAGTTAATATGGACTTGGACTAAGAGCTAGGGCGTTTTTGACTTGGTCTTTGCTACTGATTTGTTGCTGTTTAATGCTGATTTGTTCCTAATTTGCTGTTGATTTGGTGCTAATTTGTTGCTGATTTTTTGGCTCGCGTACCAAGTTTTGTCCTAATTATTTGGTTTCCTTTCCTAATGGATGTTTAGGGTGTGCGTAGTTTAGGAGAATAAGTTACATTCCTTTCTAGTTTTGGACGAATATTTGCTTTCCTTTGTGGTCGAATTTTGTTTTGTTCTTCATATTTTTTGGGCCTATTTATAGGCGTATTATTCCTGACTTCTTTAGAGCACGATTTTATAAAATTGAGAGTAAATTTATCTTTGGTTCTTGAAAGAACTTTCGAACTTATCGGTTATTTGGTGTCACGTTATTTATCAATCGACTTCCATCATCGAACAGCGCCCTTCTATACCAATACCTCGTTTACATAAAGCAACTGTCTGAATGATTCGTTATCTCACTCTCCGTTGAAGTCTAGAGCGGCTCTTATGAGATTAATTTGATCATAGGTCTCATCACAAGTTGGCGTGGTTCATATCATTTGGTATCAGAGCAACATGTTCTATTTTCTAGTTTGTTTATCTTTTACGATTTTTGTTCGAACTCAACCTAGTCACCACTTTCATCCATTGCATCCCCTAATTCCATTCACAACCTATTTTCTGCTCCACCTAAGTCCGATTTCCTCATTCTTGACTTGAAATAATTCATGCCTTCCCTTATATTGAACAGTACATCCCAAGTTACATAAAAAAAAAGGTAGAAAAGAAAAGAAAAGAAAGGAAAATGATCCGGTAGGGAATTTTTTTTTCCTATTAGTTTATCATCATCCTAGTCGCTGGAAAATCAAGTCACCACCATAATATAAAAAAAAAATAAAAAATGGTTAACGCCACCTACCTATCATTTGATAGGTTTTCGATTGAATTTTATGGGAAAAAAAATTCGATTTGTTTGATTAGTTCCAAAAGAACCGAAAGAGAGATTGTGAGTGGAAAAAGGAAAGAGTGGTAATTACATTAGAGTGAGAAAAAACCAAATACATTTTGTGTGAAAACATGAGTAAACTGAGTGAATCATTCTTTGAGTGAAAACACGTGATGGAGTGATTTGTTAGGTCATATATTTTTTTCTAACCTTGTTTTTGCAACAATATTTCCAACAACGACACATCCGAGGGTGTGATGGGAGGAATTGACATGAAGTTCATTATGGAGGCCTTAACTAGTGAAGTAAAGAGAATGTTTAGGGCTAAGTTGGAGCAATTCCATGAGAGGGTAGAGCAAAGCTTGGAGTAGCCACGAAACCCTCCAATAGGACGTAGAAGATAGAAGCTTCCGAGAAGAGGGGTGCGAGTAGAAAAAGAAGAGTATGAAGGGCATGGTTTTGAGGATGGCATTGATCATGATTCGGTTGTTAGTGATAGGAGGTATGAGGGAAGACTTAGAGAAACTAGGAATCGAGAAGATAATAATTTGGGTAGCATTAAGATGACGATTCCATTGTTCCAAGGAAAGAATGACCTCGAGGCATATCTTAAGTAGGAGAAAAAGGCGGAGTTGGTTTTTGATTGTCACAATTATTTAGAAAATAATAAGGGAGCCAGCGGTGGAGACATGGGAAGAGATAAAGCGTGTGATGTGGAAGCGATTTGTCCCAACATACTACTACCGCAAATTGTACAAGTTGTAAAACTTGAGGCAAGGCAACCGTAGTGTGGAGGAGAATTATAAGGAGATGGAGGTTGCAATGATTAGAGCTAATATCGAAGAAGACCAAAAGGCTACAATGACGAGGTTTCTGGCGGGTTTAAACTGGGAGATTCAAAATGTGGTGGAATTATAACATTATGTTGTAACGACCCGTACCAAATAATACAAGTTTTTAAAACGTTTGACCAAGTTTGACCAACAAATAGTATGTGGGCCCAAGTTGACTTTTTCAAGGATGAATAATTTTGGGTTGACTAAGACAACATTTCTTAGGCCTCGTCGATACGAGTTCATAAATGGGTTGAACGTCAAAATCCGACTTACGGATAGAAAGTTATTATGGCCCCGAGAGTTCAAAAACAACAAAGATTTTTAGCAAAGGTCCAAGTCGGCCCTGTGGATTTTACCCGAAAAACGACCCCGTGCTCTATATAAACCTAGTTTTGCGTGCCAAATAAACCCCTAGCCCCAAAACACTCATTTTTGAGCTCCAAAAAACTTAGAAACTCCCAAGACCGTAACACCCTAACCGGTTTTTTGACTCCATTTTTATTCAAACAGGTTCACTACTGGAGGCGCCACCTACCACCCCTGCTGGGCTACACGCGTCAAGCCGTGGAGGAGCTCACCACCAGACATCCTCGCCGGCCAAGTTCACTGGCGAACAAATCGCACGCGCGCATAGCCTACGAACGCGACTGGCTGCCGCCACGGTGGCCCGCTGATTTGATGCTTTTCGCCATTCCAGCCTAATCATACCTCCTCCCCATTTTTGACCCTTCCTCGAACTCATTCTCGTGGTCCCTTTTTGTAGATTCTTCACCGTTTGAAAGATACGATGAAAACAAATTTGGCTGACTGTTGGATCGAGTTTTTCGGCCACCACAGCAACCTTTGGACCAATGTAAGGTACCATTCAGTTCCCGGTCTCTTCGCTTCCGTTGATATAAAGTTTGTAAATTTTGGACGTCGTTTGGTAAGTTTTCCATTTTTGGGTCATTTCGGGTAATTACCGAAAAGGTTGGGACCGAAATTGGACACCAATTGGTCAAATTAGGAAAATTGAAGTTGGGAAACTTAGTGAAATCGACATTTTTATGAGTTATCAGGTTGTTCCACCAAAATTAGCCTCCGTGAAAAGCCCCACTCAAAAAATGCGGCCCAGTTAGTGGGCACAATCGTATAATTGGACTGCCTGGGTCCACTTAGATAGTTTCATAATTCTGTAATTATTCTAAGACATTCGTGGGGATCCCACCGTCGGGTTAAGTTATTGAAGCCTAAATGGTATTTTTACATATGCCATGTGCACTCACATTGAACTGAGACGATCCTCGCAGGGAGCAGACTGAGCATCCGTAGTCTCGTGGAGTGGTTTACATGTTTTAAATGCTTGGGGTATTATTATGATATAATTGTGGTTTTCATATACATATAACTTATTTGATCTAACTAGCTATTATGCATAAATATAATTATCCTGCTTTTTATATAAACAAGTTATCATTTCATATGGATTTTGTCAACATTTAAATATTTAGAAATTTAATGAGTTCATGGATAAATTTGTGGTATTTTAAACATTTTGGTACATGGATTGGAGGTTTTAAACCATTTTGAAAATTTATTGATTTAAGAAATGGATTTGAGATTTTGTGAAATGGTTATACTACAAAGTTGTCGTTGGAAAGGTATATGTGAGTATGATATGGTGTTGGTTGTTATGAGTCGATAAAATTTCAGCTGTGGTACCGAGGTTCGATTCAAGACTCCATATTACGCTGCAATCGGGTTTGCCACGATGTCGCAGTTGGTCTCATCTCTAAAGGTTACATATTATTTCCACGGCCGTGATGTCGGGATTACCAGAAGGTTTATTAGTTGTCACGGTGTCGTGAGGTTGGTACCATCCAACGGTTATATATTATTTCCACGGCCATGATGTCGGGATTACCCAAAGGTTTATTAGTTGCCACGGTGTCGTGAGGTTGGTTCCATCCAACTGTTATATATTGTTTCCACAGCCATGATGTCGGGTTTACCCGAAGGTTTATTAGTTGTCACGGAGTCGTGAGGTTGGGTTTACCCGACTCAAGCATTTATGGGTATATGGCACCCGCATACTTGTCGTTTCAGCAAGGTATAACCATTTCAATATTTATGTGACACCCCAAAACCCGAGGGTCCTGTTGACTACCGTCAACTCCGTTTGAAAACCCGTGGTGTCTCTATATCATGAGACCTACGGTATGAGTAAAATGACCTTAATAAAAATTTCATCATCTATACTTGTCCATACGGTTACAAGACCATACATTTCTATAGATCTAAGAGTTATTACATCACTCCTAATACAAAACATATTGCAAACTGTCGCTTAATATATACACAAAACAAGAATCATACACAAATCGCCTGCTTCATAATCCCTGCCTTCTAAGGAGCCGTCACCACTGCCCTTGCACTGAAGGGAGGTCCCACGACGTAAGTGAGCTAACGCCCGCAGAGATAAATCCTATAAGGGCTATTTCCCTAACAATGAAGGTGCACATGCAAATGATCATTTCATAGTCATACCAACAACCAATCCGTGCATACATGTTATCCTATCATGGAAAAAAAAATCTACATGCATGTATGAGACGACACTGTACATGCCCCAAGTACCGGGTTAACCTCCGACCCACCACCTAACGCAAGTGCTAATGGGAAATCAGACCGAAGTCAATCCTACCCCATCTCACAACTCTGTAGTCTATGTGATATTTATTGAATCATGCGTTTACCGTGTCTTTTTTGAAATGACGAGCTTTTCGGGAGTCTCTGCGGCGGGTCTCTTACACCCTCCAGGTATTTTTTTGGAGACTTCCACCGTGGATAGAATTTGTCCCAACACGAGGTTTAGTTTCACAGTCACCTCCACTGCTGAGCATTTCATTTCATTCATTTGCTTGGAACTGTTTGATAGTCCATTCTGAAATATTGTTCAACATGTGATTATCAAATCAGTTCATGTTACTCTGTATCAATATCTTGATTCTTTGCAATGCAATGCAATTTATTTTCCTCGAAACCCATGACTAATGTATGAAGACCTCTACATGGACATTCTGCCGTACCCTTTGTGTGTGTGCTGTGAGCGCTCATGTCTACTTATATAGTATTTCATATATTTAACATACATGCGGTCATGTTAATATTCCATAGATAAAAAAGAAATAGCACATGCAAGCATGCACTAACCATATTGATTATTGCCCAGTGCAATTTTGAACCACTATATTAGATAGGTTTTGAGTGCTTTGGCATTTTTTGGATAAGTAGATTTATTTCCAAGGGGGCGAAGGCCGAGCATATCTGATCGAACAATACGGATGCCAAATGCCACTAGAGCAAGCAGAAAATCGAGACTGGCACCTCCTAAAATCATAGGAAAAGAGCATCGACCGTCTGACAACCACGATAAAACCAACCTGAATTAAAGACAACGGCCCATCTAGACACGAAGCCACCGCAAACACCGCAGAGCTTGATAGCATAACATGGAAGCTCTTCCCTGTCAAGGAAGCGATACACCAAAATTATCAACGCCCGAAATTTGGACATACCCTACAGGTTCCGGGAAAGCGAGGTAAAGGTAGAAAACCTTCCACGAGATGGAGGAGGCGGCGGCCGGCCCCGCTGCAGCGGGGCACCCGACCTCCGACCCATACGGGGCCATCACGTGACTCACCCGGAGACCTGAGCCCGGACAGGCCAAGGGCGGGCGGGCAGCCAAGGAAAGCTTCCCGCATTCATGACCTGAGCACCAGCTCCACGAGGAAGTAACCCGGGGGACACCACATACCGGCGGCCCCACGTACTTCACCATCTGCAGCCAGGCATAACGCATCACCGGCACCCTGAGAGATTATGACCATCGGATCACTCCTCACCATCGGTGGAAATGCGACCCGGATCAGCGATCAATCGACGCCAAACCAAATTTGGACAAAACCATCGAGTATACCCAAATCATTGTGATTATTGAACCGGTGTGAATGGTCGGTGGATAAAATGAACCGCGGCCCCAGATTTGTCCACGAACGGTGACGGGGAAATGATCCCGGGTCGAGGGACACATCCGTCACGGATCTGCTGATCTGAAATAGAATAGCGGAAAACCGACTCGCATCCCCACGGCCCGATGATGTATTCCGGGTAGCCCTTCGTCCACTGGGTCGGCTTGTCCAGAAGTCGAAAGATCTTGATACAGTAGATCGAACTATGGGTAGAGCCCACAGCTTCGTCTGACCACATTTGGAACCACGCAAGATCTCCGATCGTTACTCGGACCACCGGCATGCCCAAAACAACAATTTCCGCGCCACCGTAGCCTCTTGGTGAGAAGCCGGTAGCGGCGTGATCACAGGTACTGCGGTAATGGGTGGCCGGCCAGAGCGGAGTCCTCAGTGACCTTCTCAAATAGCTCTCCACCTCGCAGAACCGGCCGATCTTCACCCTTAGATCGGCATGGAAACACACCCGCCAGATCTATTTCCAACAGATCTGAGCAGAGGAAAGAGTTAAACTCTTCATTTGACCACTTATGGATCCACGCACCAGCGCCAATCGCCATTCGCACCTCGAAGCCAGGTAAACTCCCACTTAGGAAGAAGCGAGAAAAGAAGCGGGCATGACTATCAGAGCCGTGATCTTACCGCCAAAACCTGTTCCTTGAAAAGGGACGAAATCCTGAGGAAGCCCACTTTTGAACGGAGGCAAGCCTTGAGTCGAAAACCCACGGCGGCAGTCCACGCCCCATGGTAATGTCGGCTGGGCTCTGAAGTGAAGGCGATAGCGGGGATGCCACCCAGAGAGCATCTGCCCATCCTGTTCCTCTACGGATTCTTTGAGGCCCGCTTTTTGCGCATTAATCATGTCATTTATGCCAATTGAAGTGTTCTAGTCTTCTTAGTAACACTTATGCCATTTAGAGGGTATTTTTGGTTGTTTTGTAGGCTTTTGCACACTTTTGGAGTTCAATTTCAATACAGAGGATGAATCATGAAGTTGGAATTCAAGTCCTCGGCCCATCAGCCGGCCCAAGAATCCAATGAGGAAAACAAAGGCAAAGTGAAGAAAATTCGATGCGAGTTGAAGGCGAGGATGAAGCGTGAAGGATCGACAATGCGGGAATTTTTCGCTAAGCTTGCGAAAATTTTTAAGCTAAGATTGCGAAAATTTCGCAACCTTCGCCAGAAAATTCACAACCCTAAGCGAAAATGACAAATTTAAGCTAGACCACTCAAATTTCGCTACTTGTTCCTTAGGGAAAAAATGGATTTCGCTTCTCCACGAAATTTCGCTAGCTTAGCGAAATTTGTGCTTCTTGAAATTTAGCTAGCTAGCGAGGGGTATCGACCCTTAGCGAAATTTCTTGTTTCGCTAGACACATTGATTTCGCTAATTGGCGGGGAAATTGCCGATAAGCGAAAGTGATGCCTCGTCATGCTTTGTAATTAATGCCGAAGCCAGCCTCCCGAGCGCGGTGTATTACTTGGTGATGTCTGTATAACTTAGGCCAATTTCATAGGTTTTTGGTATTTCATGCCTTGAGGTGGCCTATATAAGCCTCTTGTTTTGTAACCTAGTATTGGTGGAAGGAACAATTTGGGGGAGGAGAGCAACAATGCGGGAGAAGATATTTTGTAAGTTTATTTTTGTAAATAAAGTCTTTTATTTTTAAGGTTTGCTTTTTATTTCTTTTCTCTCTTCTCTCTTCTTTTTTTTTTTTTTTTTTTTTCTCTCCCTTTCCCGACTGCCAAACACACCTCTTGAGGATGACAACTCAAGAGATGCTTGGCTAAGCCTCCTTTCTTTGAAGAGGAAGGAAGCTAACTTGGTGGTGGGGCAAATACATGTTGTCCTCTTGTACTAAAAGCTACATGTAGTGTATTTATGGCCCTTATATTTTCAAAACATGGTTGCATAACATTGAATGTCATTAATTTGGCCCGATACTCTCCATGCTTTAGAATCCGGTGCATATTCGGTGAGAATGCTTGTGATTCTTTAGATGGTCTTTACGAGCCTCCAAAATGATATTTATATGTTAGGTTTCTCAAATTAGGGTTGCATAGCATTTAATGTTATTGTTTTGGCCAATACTCTCCATGCTTTAGGGCTGCTGATTCCTAGATGGTCTTCTGAGCCTCACGAGGATGATATTAAATGTTAGGGTTTAAACGGGTAAAGGGGCATAGCGCATACTTCTGTATTATTACGACTCAAATAGGGTTGTTTCATGGGTGAGGTTTGCCTAGTTAAACATAGATCCGGTTATACCGGGGGTATAGGTTGCTTGTCATAGAGGATAAAACAGGGACACTTGTTTGCCCCAACTTGCCCCAAGTTAGTAAACTCATTCTTCAAAGTTAACTTTTCACCTTTAACTTTCAGTTTTGCAATTATCGGTTTCCAAACCATTCCCCTTTGTTTTGAAACCCAATTCCAAAGAGTCAAATAGAAAGCCTTGCCTTCGAGGCAACAGTCTGAAACCATTTCTAGGATGAAAACCCATCCCAGTGTTCGACCACTGAACCCAGCTATCTTTGCAGTAGCTTGACTACGGCAGTAGTAGGAACTTAGTGTATATAAATTTTGTTGATTTTAGCTCAGCCTACTGTGGCACGAATCACATATTAGTTCCAGAAAATTCTGCATTGCATTCATTCAAGTAATAACAAGTCAACTTTGATTTTCAGTCTTAAAACCCAGAAAAAAGCGGCACATACGCCTGGCCGGCGTACAATAACCATATTAGTTCGAGAGAAAATTACGCATTAGTAATAACAAGCCAACTTTGATTTTGATCTTAAAACCGGAAAAGCGGCACATATAATAACATGCATTAATCATATTAGTTCGAAAATTACCTTCAGTAATAACAAGCCCGACTTTGATTTTAGGTCTTAAAACCGGAAAAAGCGGCCTGTCTGATGACATGCAATAACCATATTAGTTCCGAAAGTGCACGCATTCAAGTAATAACAAAGTGATTAGTACCAAAAGTGCTTATTTTGAGCCCTATTTGAGATAGGTTTTGAGTGCTTTTGCTTGTATTATCATGTCGATAAGGCGATTGAAGTGTTCGAGGTCTTCTTAGTATCACTTATCATAGTTTAAATTTATTTTTGGTTGTTTTGCAGGTTTTTGCGTACCTTGAGAATTCAATATCAAGATATATATATGTAACCATGAAGATTGAACCCATATCGGCCTTCAAACATACGAGATTGATGAAGGAATGAAGGCAAAGTGATGAAAATGGATACGATAGAGGAGCCGATAGGCAATGCGAGAGGCGACAATTCGGGGAAATTTCGCTAAGATTAAAGAAAATTTCATTGGGATTGCGAAAAATTCGCAATCTAGCGAAATTAAAGAAATTCGCTAAACTGGAAATTTATTTATGCAGCATTCTAAGCGAATTACACACTTTATTATCTCTTAATTTCGCTAAGCTAGCGAAATTTATTCAACTAAGCGAGAATTGCCGATTGCCTAATGAGTATAGAACTCGCTATCTACGTACGAATTTCGCTACCTAGCGAGAAATTTTTAACTAATGAGGAATTTTAGGCTACCTAAATTGTATTTCTGTAAATTTCTGCCTTGTCATCCTTTTATGATTAATGCAAGCCAGGCCTCATTTGGTGTATTACTTCCTTGTCCCTTATATTAGCCAAAATGTTAGGCTTTCTTATGACCACTATACATTGGAGTGCTTTATATAAAGCCAATTGTAACCCTAAGCGATCTTGGAAGCGATCTTTGGCACATTTTCATTTATGTAAATATCTCTGCGGCTTCACTTAGGGTTTGTTTCTCTCTTTCTCTCTCCTCTTTCTCTCATTTTCTAGGCTGCCAAACAACCCTCTTGAGGATAATGACTCAAGAGATGCTTAAGTAAGCCTCTTTTCTTTGAAGAGGAAGGAAGCTAGCTTAGTTGTGGGAGGCCGATTGCGAGGTTCAATCCTCATGTGTTGGATACTCACAGTACTGTATTTATGGCTCCCATCTTCTCAAACTAGGGTTGAATATCATTTAATGTCATTACCTTGGCCAATACCATAGCTTTAGGATCTGATGCATGCTTATTGCTAGATGTGTTGTTCTTTTAGATGGCCTTTACGAGCCACTGAAATGATGTTGAATGTTAGGGTTTCAAACTGAAAGGGGCTGTAGATGCATATTGCCTGTGTTGACTCAAATAGGAGTGGTTTTTAGGGTTAGGTTTGCTAGATAAACAAAGATCCGGTTGTGGCATGGACTATAGGTTGCTTGTCATAATGCGAGGATAAAGAGCGAGACCTTGTTTGCCACTATGTTATCAAGTTAGTGACCTAAATCTTGAAAGTTACCTTTTCACCTCCACTTCAGTTTTACAATTGATCGCGGTCAAGCAACTCACATTGTTTTGAAACAAATCCAAAATCGAATAAAAGCCTTACCTCACAATGATATAGTGTTCTAGGATGAAAACCCGTCCAAAGTGTTGAATACTGAACCACTATCTTTGCATTAGCTTGACTCACGTGGAAATCTGAAACAAATTTAGTTGATTCGCTCACCCCTCTTAGTGGCCTGCCGAATCAAATGGGCGGATTCGCAGGGATAGTGCCCAGTGCAATGATGAGTTGAAGTGTACTTGTAATCACCAATTCACAATTGAAGTGATACAACTCTTTTATAAACGATTATGATGTTTGCCGAGTTCTCATCTTCGCGATGCTTGCCTTGGTACCAATTTTTCATCACAGTCATTTTTTTGCTCTTTAATCTTTTTTTGCCCGAGTTTGTTTGTGCTCTTTGTTTTAATACCAGTTATTATATGAGTTGTTTATACCAGTGGGATGAGAACACATCAGATGAGTGCAAGATCATTCCCAGTTCGATAAGTGTTAAATGAGTCTTGTTGACCGATGGTCCTACTGAGGAACGTAGGAGTGATAGAATTCCCAGTGAATCCAACCAGGTCTATGGAATCGATGGGGACCCATCCACCCTCGCTAGAGTTAGTGCCCACTACTGCGTCGTACCTCTGCTTGAAGATGTAGCAGTGAGACCTTCTTATTTATACACATATCATATTATGGAAAATGAAAATCCATACACACACATAAGGGGATTTTGAGGAGGTTTACCCATGACCTTTAAGGAAGGTATGATTGACATGGATTTGCTAAAAATTTGAAACTTATTTCAGCGACTACAAGAATGAGCTAAGATTTGGCTTAACTCAACGGGAGCTAGAACCATAAGAAATTAGAGAATTTTGAGTTCTGGCGGGTTTTTAAAAAATTCTTCGAGTGCTCATAAGACCAACGATTTGAAGAGACAAATTTACACCTTTGCATTTCAGATGGTAGGAGGTTACCGGTGTTGGGAAAGATTCATGAGACCATCGGTGCTTGTCATCATGGGTTTGATACATGGATCTTTGGTAAACCATTTTTATAGTGGTATGTCTCAAACCGTGGAAGCCCAGTATTGGAGACTATGTGTGGAGGTAACTTTTTGAGCAAAAACCGGATGAAGCCATGGGCTGGGTGTGTTTGAAACCTCAAAGGCATGGGATGAGGCAGAATCGAGGAATGAAGATCAGGCCTTGAACCAGCGGGGGGGGCTGTATGCACTTTACGAAGACACGAGATGAAAGAAAGCGGCCACTTTAACTAGAAGATTGGATGATTTTGATAATCGTATGAAGTACAGCGGTTAATGAGTTATCTTGTCTCAAACTTTCTTCAATTTTCGGTCGAATAATCACCGAGAGGAACGTGCAGAGTATGCCCATGTCTAAATCAAAATAAATCACCCATAGATGCTCCATATGGCCTTTATATACAACCAAATCATCGAACTGTCATGGGCTTAGAAGCCCCCATACGCCCCTCCCGAAACCTGCGACATTTTGGTTCCACTTGATACAACAACGACCTCCTCTACTTTCTTCTCTGTTGAACGAGCAATCCCCAAACTTAAGTAAAGTGGTAAACAATTTAGAAAAACGAGGAGTCTTTGAATATTTCAAACTAATTAGAAAATTGAAGCGATGAAAGCTCACTAAATGGAAACTGGGCAATGCATTCTAAAATTTTCAAGACTATCCGACTGACAGTACAGGGGTTGAAGAGCACCCAGTAATCTTGACGAGTTTCCATCCTTAACAGTCAGTGCAAGCGTGAAGTTAAAGCGATGGTGACTTAGAAGTGGTAAAAGCCTGGACTGACAATCAGGCACGCAAATCATTGCCGTAGGCGACCTTGTGAAGATCAGTCGTTAAATAAAGAGGAGTGAGAATAGTGTACCCCTGCATTCCAGGCTCTTGAAAAAAGAAAAGTTACGTTGGCAATCGAAATTAAGTATTACGGCAATTAAGTTAACATTCCTCTCCTTGACATAGTCAAGCAAAGTGCCTCACATGCAATTTTTTGAAGGATTTAATACACGAGTAAAAGAGGTCTTAATGTAAATAGAAGGCCTTTTGGCGAGCAAGTGAGTGCTATCATGAGTGCAAAATCAGTGAAATATAAAGACAGGGATGTCAGCGATCTCGGTTAATATTGGAGGCATCGTGGAGAAAGCATTAGACTTAGGGCTAGTGTGAACTATACGCCATATTCTATGTAAGCGGTGGGTTTGGGAGAATTGAAACCCGCTTCCGTCCTGCTTTGTCTAAGTAGATGGGTCTATTAAAATCTAGAAGGGACTTGTGAGGATGTGATATCTGAAGTGGTGGGATTTTATTGCACGGTGGATTTCGTCAGTGCTGAGCCAGAACCGATTGCGTGGGGCCCAATCATGTGCCATCATTTAGTTAGGCCGTTTTAAAATTTCTTAATTCCATAATCAATTCTTGGGAATGGGGTTATACAACTCACATTTAGGTGCGGCTTTAGAATAGATATTTTCGATTGAAGTAAAGAGGCATATGCACTTGGAAGAAGATGAATGTGAAGAAGTTTGTATAATAAATACGATTCTTGAAACGGGCTAATGAGCATCAGTGCGAGATCATATTAACCCTGATTATCCAAGTGTCTTGGAGACAGCGGGAACCTCAAGCATGAGCTTGAATGCGAAGGGTATTGGAATAAGCGAAATTTTACCTCATTAGCTGGTGATGAACGAAGGAACTTCTGTCGTGACTCGGAAACCACTCCCAGTGAGTTAAAGTGCCATTTTTGGAAGAAAATGGCCGGTGCCGATTGTAATTTCCTCCTTTGTTGACCAACACTTACGGGGAGGATGACACTGCTACCTTTTAAAGGAACAAACAAGCATTGGGATGGAAGAATTTCTGATTTGAAAGGCATAAATCATCCAAATCTTTGTACCCATCCATCTATTTAGAAGATTACAAAATTGATAAGCGACCCAGCCTTGAGGTTGAACCCTGCGAGTAGTTCGCATTGAGGTCTTAAATTGTTCCAATGGTATCATTTACCTGATACGATAGCACTTAAGGTGGTCCGATTTCGGGTGGTGCTGAAAATCGAATTGTGTGTGAAGAATGAAAAGGGTGAAGAATTGTCTACCCGTCTAACTACCAGTTGGAGGGTGTGCATTGACTATAGGAGGCTTAATGAGGTAACACGAAAAGACCACTTCCCGTTGCCTTTTATTGATCAGCTCCTTGAAAGAGTCTCACGGACACCCGTTCTATTGTTTTTGGATGGAGTGGTGGATATTTCAATGGTGCCAGGAAGATCGAGAAAAAGACCACTTTCACTTGTCCATTTTAGCACGTATGCTTATAGGAGGATGCCTTTTGGTCTTTCTGGCCTTGCAGAGCCACTTTTCGAGTGTATGCTTAGTATGTTCGAGTGATATGGTGGGCGTATAATGGAGGTATACATGGATGACATCCTTTGTATATGGAGCTAATTTTGAAGAATGTTTGACTGTCTAAGCTATCTGCAGGAGGTGCATAGAAAGAACTTGGTGTAAGCGGGAGAAATGCCATTTTATGGTTAACGAGGAATTATCTTGGGGCACATTGATTTCTAGCGGGGGAATAGAAGTTGATAAAGCGAGGTTGAACTTATTTCCAAGCTACAGCTGACAAGTGTAAAAATGATTAAATGATTCCGCAGTCATGCGAGGCTTATAGACGATTCATTAAGACTTCTCGAGATTGCTAAACCTGTCTGACTCCTAGAAAGATGCAGGAATTTGTTTGGGAGAGAGAGAATGCAGGGAGGCTTTGAAGGCGAAATCTCATTTGGCTTCTTTGCCCAGATGATGCAGGCACCTAAGCGGGTGCCTTTTGAAGTAATGTGTGATCGCAGTGATCTTCTTTATAGGAATGATGCTTGGCCAAAGAAGATGGGAAACCTCATGTAGTCTTATTATGCGAAACCAAAACCTTGAAGGAAGCCTGAAAAGGAATTATGCCACTACGAAGAATTAATTTAGCGTGTGGTGTATGCTTTAAACAATTCGAGCATATTTGGTTGGAGTAAATGATCATTTTCTGACATTAAAACTGAAATACCTCTAACGGAAACAAAATGCAAGCGAATTTCGTCAGATGGGTTCTTCTACTTGAGGAGTTTAATTTGCAGGTAAGACAAGAAGGGGAGTAGAGAATATAGTGGCGAGATCATCTGTCGAGGTTATGATAGCTCATGACGCTCATAGTCCACCCGTGATGATGAATTTCTTTGGAATCCACACGGTCTTACAATTTGGAGAAAGCTCCTTAGGTCTCACATTGCCAATTTTCTCTCTGGGGAGAAACTCGGTGATTGGAAAGGGCGAGATGGGAAGTACTTCTTTGCTAAGATCCATTCTATTCTTGGGAGATACTTTATTCGAGTATTGTGCCGGATCGAATCATCGGGAAGTGCGTGCACGAGGAGGAGCGAGGTCTGAGTCTTTGCAGGGCGCTGTGGCGTCATTTCTTCAGAAAGCGACAATGAAGGTCTTCCTTGATCCGGTTTCTCTTGACCTTCCCACATTCGAGGAAGCACCTGAAATGTGCCTTGTGTGTGATGGAGATGAAGACACTAGGAAGGCACTCTCAGCGTCATATGATGCCTTTGAACCCGATTTAGTGGTCGAATTATTCGATGTGGGGCATCGATTTCATGGGACCTTTTCCCCCGTCATATGGTCATACATACATTTTGGTGGGAGTAGACTATGTCTCCAAATGGGTTGACAATCCCTGCCCGAAGACCCGATGACGATAGGGTAGTAATTAAATTCTTGAAAGCCCGATATCTTTCGGGTTTGGGGTGCAGAAAACCATTATTAGTGATGGAGAGTTCTCATTTACGTAACAAACCATTTGAAAGCCTCATGGCTAAATATGGTGTGAAACGCAAGTGGCCACCCGCACCATCCTCGAAAACAGTGAATTGAGTAGAGACTTGCCCGATAGGAGATCGAAGACCATTCTAATGAAGGTGGTAAGCACCAGCGGAAAGATTGGTCTAATCAAGCGATTCGACGTGGGCCTCACGGGATGACTTTGAGACAATCTGGGAATGTCCGCATCGGTTGGTCTATGGTGGGCATGTCGCTCCCGGTGGAGATCGAATCTGAGCATGGTGAAGCGTCGAAGGCGAACATGGATGTAAGTAGAGTAGGAGTTAAGAGATTCCTTGATCTGCGATGAGTTGGAAGAATACGAATGATGCCTACTTGAATTCGAAGATTGCAAAGGAAAAATCGAAAAGATGGCATGATCGAATGATAATCGGGAATTTCAAGAGGGAGACCCAGAGTTCTTTTATACGACTCCAAACTCCATCTTGTTTCAGTGACTCGAGTCCTGATGGGCAGTGCATTCATTGTCCAACAGGCATACCCCAATGGTTCAGTAGATCTAATCAATCAGTGATATGAAATTATTTAAAGTCCCGATGGAGGGTGAAACCACATGTAGTGCAGCGAGCGAGGGAGAAATTCTCTTGGATCCTCCTGAATCTACAATCTCCACCATATGGGCCAGGTTAAAAGTGGTGTATCATACTCTACATATCTTTGGATGTTCAAATTTTGTTTTCCTTCACTTTTTGCATATCATGTTTTGTGCCTTCACCGTAATATGCTTGTTCTTGTACCTTCAATTGAACAATTGAATTGCTGACAGACGATTGAATTGCCTTTTGTTGGAAAATTGAATCATTGTAAGTTGCCTTTATGTTAGAACAAATTCCATGTTTGGAAATAATTTTTGCAGTGAGTTGAAGTCCCGACATGCCAGCTTAGGTGTTTCTCGCCAGCTAATTCACACCTTTGCACGCCGGATTGTTTTGATAGGTTGTAAATTTGTATACCTCCTTTTCACTTTGCATAGCCCTTAGGCATGTTGGCAACCTAGGATAGGTTTGTGTTACCCACATTTGAAGACCAATGTAGTCTTCAAAAGGAAAAAGAAAGAAAAGCAAAAAAAGAAAAGAAAAGAAAAAGAGAAAGAAAAATAAAGTCGTGACACTTTTGCCTTGAAACCGAACACGGTCAGAGGGGTGTATGGTGAGAAAGCCTTTGAAGCCGATGCCACTAGCCTTGAGTGGTTGAAGTCATCGCATAGTGTTCGTTACGGTGGATGGGTAGAGTTTGGCGTTTTGTAGGTGCTTAATTCACCGAAGTCATTAGTCGGGGAGTGGCTGACAGAGTTTGTGGTCGGTGATCCTTTTATTGATGCCACAAACCTTAATTGGTTGGGAGTCATCGGTGGACCCAGATTACGGACTTTGGTGAAATCGGGTTTGAGCATTGCGCCTCTGATGTAGTTGAATAAAGAGGAGTGCTGCTATCTATCTAGATTCCAGCGACTTAAGGCCCGTGTCGATCTTTAGGTTGGGGAGGCGATTTTCGATTTATTGGCTCGATCTAGTTATATTTAGAATCATTAGACTTTGGTGGAAATTCAGGTTGAAAATCATGAATCCGATGTTGGCCTCAAATTGTTCTTGTATGGTTTATGTTCTACTCATCTTAGGTTTTCAAACTTGGTGTCCAATTTTCGAGTTTAAAGGTAATGTTTATTTTGTATACACTTAATGAATCATAAACTTTTGAAAATCCTTTGCATGCATGCCCTTATTATTTTTGCATTCTTTGAATTATGACGTTTCGGTTGAAGTGTGATTAGTACCAAAAGTGCTATTTTGAGCCATTTATTTGAGATAGGTTTTGAGTGCTTTGCGCACTAATCCGTATCGATAAGGCCCGATTGAAGTGTTCGAGGTCTTAGTATCACTTATTTTGTTTAGAGGTTATTTTTTGGTTGTTTGCGAGGTTTTGTACCTTGAGAGTTGATATCGAGATATGCTTAACCATGAAGATTGAACCTTATCGGCCAGCTAAACATACCAAGATTCAATGAAGGAATGAAGGCAAAGTGATGAAAATGGATGCGATAGAGAATGATGCATGATGCGGAAGTAGCAATTCCAGGAAATTTCGGCTGGGTGCGAAAATTCCATGATCCTAACAAAATTGAGAAATTTAGCTAGGCTTGAGACCATTGTCTGCTTTAGAGAAATTACACACTTCAGCTATCTTAAAAATTTAAGCTAAATTGTGAAATTTCATTATAAGCGAAATTGCCGATTACTGCGAAATTCTCACATTCGCTATCTCTGTGCAATTCGCTGCTGTAAATTACATTCTTCTTAATTTTAAGCTACTGGCGAAATTGTATTTCATGAAGGCTGCACCTTGTCATCCTTTTGTAATTAATCTGGCAAACTCATTTGGTGTATTACTTGTATCCCTTATATTAGCGAAAATGTTAGGCTCTTGTATTTCATACATTGGGTGGCCTATATAAGCCCTCCCAAATTGTAACCTTAAAGCAATCTGGAAGCAATCTTTTGGCACATTTTCATTTTATGTAAATATCTCCATGGCTTCACTTAGGGTTTGTTTTTCCTCTTCTCTCTCTCTTCTCTCATTTTCTAGATTTGCCAAAGCAGACCCTCTTTAGGATAGCTCAAGAGATGCTTAACTAAGCCTCTTTTCTTTGAAGAGGTAGCTAGCTGGTTATTAGACGGGTTGCGAGTTGTCCTCATGTGTTGAATACTACAGTCTTGTATTTATGGCTCCCGTCTTCTCAAACTAGGGTTGAATATCATTATGTCATTACCTTGCGATACTTACCATGCTTTAGATCAGTGCATGCTTATTGCTAGATGTCTTTGTTGTTCTTTAGATGGCCTTTACGAGCCCTTTGAAATGATGTTGAATGTTAGGTTTCAAGCGAAGAAATTTCAATAGATGCATATTACTGTTGACTCAAATAGGAATTGGTTTTTGAGGTTGAGTTTGCTGATGGCAAAGTCAGGTTGTGGCATGGTATGATTTAACTTGTCATAATCTAAGGGATAAAACAGGAACCTTGTTTGCCTTTAATGTTATCAAGTTAGTGACACAAATCTTCAATTACCTTTTCACCTCCACTTTTCGAGTTTTACAGTGTCTAATGATCGAAGCAGCTAACATTTGTTTTAAACAAATCTAAAAATCGAATAAAGCACTTGCCTTTCACCTTTGATGCAAATCATTCCTAGGATGAAAGCCCCGCCGTGTTCGGCCACTGAACCGCCTCTCTTTGCAGTGGCTTGACTACGCGGTAGGAGAATATAGAAAACAAATTTAGTTGATTAAAGCTCACCTATAGTGGCACGAATCACGAAGCTGACTTTGATTTTCGATCTTAAAACCCGGAAAAGCGGCACATCTGATAACATGCAGTAATCATGTGATTCTATAAAGTGCATTCAAGTAATAGCAAACTTGACTTTGATTTTTCGGTCTTAAAACCCGGAAAAAAAGCAACACATGCTGATAACATGCAGTAACAGATCGGTTCGGAAAATTTACGTGGTATTACGATTCGGTAATAACAAATCAACTCAACTTGAATGCCATTTCCATGGCCCCGACGAGAAATAACGAGGAGGAAAGATCTCACCTCTTGAAGTGTGTAGGACGGTTCTTGATCCACAATCCCGAAAACAATGGAGAAAAGCTTCCTCCTCGGGTTTCTCCTTTCTTTCTTTCTTCTCTTTCTTTCTTTCTTTCTTTTCTTTCTTCTTCTCTTGTCTACAATTGTTTGAGATCTCTCTCAAACTGCAAGTTGGTTTGACCTGGGGAGCACTAACACCGGTGTTTTGACACTTGAACTTCGAGACCAAGTGTTCTCCATCTCCTGTTCAGCCACTTTCATGCTCATGCATGAGGGTGGCTTGACATTGGCCCCCATGACTCATGCAATCCTAAGGGCGTGACACTTGGCTTACCCATGCGAGTGTCTCCCGTCTGGTGCCACGTAGCACCCGTAGTTGGCGGATTCGGTCCCAATCGTTAAGCGATATCGAGTCGGCGATTTGTTTGAGTTGACTAGATTTCGCGAGATGATTCTAATGGAGTGATCCATTTAAAGTCATCAGGGTCTAGAAGAAAGATCAGGGTTTTATGCATGCGAGTCGACGAGAATTTTCGGTCGCTCATTTGAGAAAAAAAAAAAAAAAACGTTTTTCCCGAGTTTCACAATTTATGGTTATTGTATTTTCATGATTATTTTTACGACATGATGGTTATATATATTTTATGCTCAATTTTTATGTTGTGAATAAATTCAGGTCATAAGGTTCTTGATAATGATGGCGGTTAAATTTTTGAGCATGAATTTCATATTGTTGACTTGGGTATAAGTTTGGGATTTTATAAATGATTCCAAGCAGGGAACCTTACAAAGTGGACGTGAGGTCTTGAGAGAAGGAATTTTTCGAGTAAAGCATTATTTTCCTTATAAATTATGCTACTCCACTTTGGATTATTATCTCACATTTGTGTTTTAAATCGGTTCTCTAGTTCTAGGCAGTCAGTAGAGACTACCCAGAATGCTCTATCTTATCTACTCCGCGCTATTTTTGATGGACATATGTATTTTCATTGTACCCCTAAGTCGCAAACACTCTTAAGATGCTCTGATCATTGAACTCATAGTCTTTATCATGTGTGTTTGTGGTTACTGACTTCTGATAGATGGGTGAGTTGTGGATCTTTATTTATATATTGAGGTATTATATTAATGCAGGTGTTTACTTTTTTTCTTAAAGTTGGGGTTCCATTGGACATTCCCTAAGGATTGTACAGTGAGAACTTCACTAGGCGGGACCACTCGGGGAATCTTGGGAGGGTTTCCGGGTCGGGTCTTGTCAGCTTGGTATCAGAGCTCTAGGTTTCTAAATTCCTTGGGGTTGTACATTCTTGTCGCGACCTCATCCGATGTTTTATTCCTTCCTCCTTGATCCTTGAAATTAATTATGTTTCATTTATTCTTGAAAATAGTTTTGCTCACGATGGGCGCCAGGTGAAGCGTAGGCCCGGTAGGCTTGATTGGAAAGTTCAGATGCACCTACTTATGAGGAGAATCTTGTCAAGCGCTTGGCTCGATCACTCGAGAGGAGTCGGTTTACTGGTGTTACTGTTGATCAGGCTCGTAGACTTGGAGCAGTGGGTTTTGATGGCTGCAGATCCGTGGTGGCTATCCGCTAAGATGACCACAGAGAAGATTTGGGCGAAGGTGTGCGGTGTCGGATGAGGATCGAGTCGAGATAGCTGGTTTTACATTGGGGGTAGTGCGAGGAAGTGGTGGGCGTATGAGAGGACCCCAGGAAACGTCACACTTAGGCCACGAGTTCAAGGCCTTTTCACCTGCAGGGTTTTGCCACTCGGCCTTTGTTGAGACTAAGAGGCTAGAGTTTAAGACGCTCACTCAGGGTAGCAGTTTATGGTCTGAGTAGGTTGAAGTATCGGTTTACGTCCCGATTTGGTTGCGGATGAGGTTAGCGAAGGGTTTCGATGGATTGTGTGAGTTGATGGCACAGGCCTCTCAAGTTAGAATCATCCGCATATCGGTCGATGAGAGCCTTTGCTCTAGAGGCGGAGACGGACCACTGATACGCGAATGGCGTCGATCATCACGATGGATTGTCTTGGGGCCACGTCGGAGATCATCTAAGAGGGTAGTTTCAGCTGCGGATCTTCGGGCGGCGAGAGGATCCGGTGGGGGCGAGGGCGTGGTGCCGGCGGTGCGAGGTTGAGGGTGGACATACGAGTCTTTGGATTCAATCGGTGAGTAGTGGCGTGGCCATTTTGAGGAGATATGCGAGGCGGCGGTTTAAAGATTAGGCTTGTGGCATTCTGGCAGATTCATGATGGACCGTGCGGTGGGATAATGTATGCTTCGGTCTTGAGGCTGAACAGACATTCAAAGAGGAGGCGCCTGATGAGAATCCGGCGAGACTAAGTCTCGAACTCGGAGTACCCGATTCAGCGGTAGTGGCGTGGAGGGCGGATCACCTGAGCGAGGTAGACCTCGGGTGGTTCCTTTAGCCTGGGACAGCGAGTTTGCACTAAGCGACCGGGCGGGGGCGAGAGGGCGACCACTGCTAGAGCGAGTTTATCTTATGATCGGGCGGGGAGGCCTGAGCCGCCCGGCGGTGTAATAGTCACAGTATCTATTTTGATGATGCACGTGTACTCGTTGACGTTTACCACACTCCTTTATTTCACGTGAGTATGTTACACGAGTCGGGATGACTCCGATTCCTTTGGGATGTGGTTTGGAGATTGCCACGCCCACAGGAGAGTCTCTATGGCCTAGTTAGATGCTTAAGGGTAGCTTGTTTTCTATTGAGGGCAGTTATGGGCCAGTTTGATATTAATAGATCTCGAGGGTTGGATGATTCTTGGGATGGATTGGCTTGCTTGAACTATGCCTTGATAGTTGTTTCATGAGCGATATCTTGGCGGCCCAGGGGCTACTAATAGTAGTCTTTTATGGAGGAGGCGAAGCACATCGGAGTTTGATTTCTGCCATTTTCACGCTAGATGTTTACTTCAAAAGGTTGTAAGGTATCTGGCTCATGTGAATCGACACTCGTATTAGCGAAGTGAGATTGGAGGATGTACCAGTAGTAAGGGACTTTCTGGATGTGTTTCCTGACGATCTTCCAGGTTTGCCTCGAGAATGGTAGATTTTTTTTTTTTTTTTTTTTTTTCCCATTGATTTAGTCCTGAATTTGACTCTATTTCTTTACCCCCTTATAGAATGCGCGGTTGAATTGAAAGAGTTGAGGCTTCCCCATTTCTGAGAGCTGGTGGATAGAGGATTTATTGAGCGATATTTCACAACCCAGGAGCAGGTGTTATTTGTGAAGAAGAAGGATGATATAGAGGTTGTGTACCATTTCTGATGAGTTGAATAAAGTCACCATTCGTAACAAATAGCTGCCTCGGATTGATGATCTATTTGATCAGCTACAGGAGTCTGAAGTGTTCTCACAAGATTGACTTGAGGTTAGGGTACCATCGATTAGGATTAAAGTCGGACATTCCCGAGGCGGCATTCGGGCGAGATATGGGCATTATGAGTTTAGTGATGTTTCGGACTCACGATGCCCGGCGGCTTTCATGGATTTGATGGGCCGGGTCTTAGTCATCGCCGATCAATTTGTCGTGTCTTCATCGGCGATATCTTGGTGTACTCGAGAGCGAGTTGGAGCATGAGACATTTGGGTTTGGTGTTATGAAGCTTTAAGGCGATACCGGTTATGCAAGTTAAACAAATGTGAATTTTAGTTGAAGCCGTGGGATTCGGACACTTCATGGTTTTACCAGTGATGGCATTTATGTGAATCCTTAGAAAGTAAAAGCAGTGGCTTAAATTGGGATGACCCGACTCACGGTGACCAGTGTGGAGTTTCCTAGGATTAAGCGGGGTATTCTGTGATTCATAGAAGAGGGTTCTCGAATGCGAGGACCACTTCATTGTTTGATTAGGAAAGAGTTAAGTTTGAGTGGTGGCAGTGTGAGGAAGCTTCCAAACACTGAAGGAAAAGTTAACGTCAGCTCTTGTTTTGGCATTGCGAGAGGCGGCGAGGGTTCCTAGGTTTGGCGTGCCTCGCAGCAGTTTAGGTTGCGTGTTGATGCGACATAAGAGAGTTATGGCGTGCCCTTCCGAGGCAGTTGAAGAAACACGGTGAATTATCTACTCATGACTTGGAACTTCTTCGCGGTAATTTAGCATTGAAGACTTGGGCATTACTTGTATCTGGCGACTTGTCGGATATTCTGAGCCATAAGAGCCTTAAATATTTGTTTACCTAGAAGGAGTTAAACTTAAGGCAAAGGAGATGGATGGAATTACTTAAGGATTATGATTGCACTATCGACTACCATCCAGGTAAGGAAAATGTAGTAGCGGTGCCTTGACGGGGAAATTACACATGCTCTTTGGCTTATATCTGGTGATCTGACTTCCATTGATGGTCGAGTCTTAGAGTTGGGTGTTGAGTTGAGGATGCGTAAGCCGGGGCACTTTTTGCTGGTTCAAAGCTACGTAGATACTTGTAGATTGTATTCTCGGGGCCTGACTAGAAGATCCCACATTTGATGAGCCTGAAAGAAAGTCGGAAGAACGATCAGTTTTGCTATTAGAGATGAAACCTTAGTGATTGGTTCTAGGCTTTGTGTCCAATAAGCGAAGAAGAGTTAAGAGCGAAATATTGGAGGAAGCTTGTGGATACCTTATGCTATGCACCAGTGATACCAGATGTCTGTCTGCGAAGGAATATTGGTGGTCGGATGAAAGAAGTTAAGTATGTATCCGAAGTGCTTCATCTGTGTGTAGTGAAGGCGAGAGAGGCAAAAGCCTTTTGGACCTGCGACCATTACCGTCGAGAATGAAATGGGAGCGCGTGAAGAGTTTTTTGTATTTGAGCTCGCGGGTTCGAGAGACATGGCGACATTTGGGTAATGGATTGTTGACTCACCCAGTCGCGCGTTCATACTGTCGTGAAGTTTTCTCCTCGAAGCTAGCGGAACTCAGCCAGATCATATAGTGAGTTTGCATGGGGTGCAGTGTCGATTATCTCGATAGAGATCCACGATTCCTTCGAGGTTTGGAAGGGATTGATGAAGGGAACTAGGTGTCGGGTTGAATTTAGTCTTAGCTTTTCACCCTCAAGCCCAGATGGAATGATGAGAGGACTATTCGGACCTTAGAGGATATGTTGAGGTCATGCGTCTTTGCCGATTGAGGACATTGGAATGAATATCTACCTTTAGCGATTCACTTATATGACGGTATCCTTTCAGAATTGAGATGTCACCTTATGAGCGTTATGAAACAGTACCACACTCCACTTATCATTGGAATGAGACTAGCGAAAGAAATTACTAGGTCTAAGATTGTATAAACGAATGTAGACGAGTTAATGTTATCGTGCGGTTGAAAGCGATTTCCGGGATAGGCAAAATTTATGCGAAACAAGCGTAGAAAGGATCTGAGTTTGAGGTTGAAGATTGAGTATTCTTAGCTCTCGCTGACGTGGTGGTACACTTTGGGAAATTAAATCCTCGCTACATTGGATTTTGAGTTGTTCAGAGAGGATAGGTCCGATGCAGGTAGAAGAGAAGGAGCTTCACTGGCAAAGACAATATCCTCCAATGAAGGTCCTTTGGAGAAACCACCTGGTCGGAGCGACTTGGGAGCGGGAGGACAATCTTGGAAGCCAGGTACCCTCATCTCTTCCTTGCGCAGTGCGAATTTCGTGGGCCAAATTTTTTCTTTAAGAAATTGGGTTAATAACGACGTGCCAAATAATACAAGTTTTTAAAGCGTTTGACTGAGTTTGACTGACAATTAGTATGTGAGCCAAAGTTGACTTTTCAAGGATGAATAATTTTGGGTTATTTAAGACACCATTCCGTAGGCCTTGTCGTCTGAGGTTCATAGACGGGTTGAGCGTCGAATCAGGCACCACGGATAGAAAGTTATATTTTAGAGTTGAGCAACTGATTACTTTAGTAGTGTCCCGAAATCGATCCAAGGTTTTACTACAAAAAGCGACCAGGGCTCACATATAAACTGAATTTTGCTTCTTGAATAGAACCACAGCAATGCCCAATTTTGGGCTCCAAAACCTTAGAAAAACTCCCCAGGCCGTGAACACCGTGGTCGTTTCGACCCGTTTTAGACCAAAAACGGGTTTTGGCGAGTGGGAGCGTCATCGGCCACCCCCTTCTTTACCGCAGGCCGGACGCCACCGCAGAACGATCCCACCGTGAAGTTTCTGATGAACCATCTCGGACGCGCCAGATCGGTAGGCCCGAACAACTGCGCCACGGTGGGTCGCCGGATTTTGATGTTTTCCGACCATTCCAGGCCGACCCATACTGAGCTCCTCCCATTTTTGGACCCTCTAAACTCATTCCCATGGTCCCTTTTCGCATATTCCTCAGGATTTTGAAAGATACGGCCAACAGTTGTATTGTTGGATCGAGTTTAGGCCATCCATGACTTTGGACCATGGCAGGGAGTACTGCTGTGTTCCTCTGGTCTCTTAGAACTTCAGTTGATATAAAGTTTGTAAATTTACAGACGTCGTTTGTAGTTTTCCATTTTAGAGAGATCTCATTTCGGGTAATTCACAGAAAGGTTGGGGCCAAAGTGAACCTGGAAATTGGTCAAATTAGGCAAAATTGAGAGTTGGATTAGTGAAGTGGACATTTTATGAGTTATTGGAGTTCGATTTCGAAAAATTAGCCTCAGGGTGAAAAGCCCCAATTTTGAGTCTTAGGGTCTGTAGGAGCTGCTTGTATAATTGGACTATCGGGGTCCACGATTTAGATAGTTTTCATAGTTCTAAAATTATTCTACGACATTTGGGGCATCCCGATGTCTTTGGTTAGGGTATTAGGCTTTAAATGGTATTTTTATATTATTCACAGGGCACTCACATTGAGCTTAGACCGATCTACATAGGCAGGGTGAGCATCTGTAGTCTGTGATTGGTTTACATGTTTTAAATGCTTTAGGGTATTATTATGATATATAATTGTGGTTAATTATTATATATATACCTTATTTGATCGAACGGTTGGTTATGCGTAAATATAATTATCTGTTTTTATATAAACAAGTTATCATTTCATGTGGATTTTGTCAACATTTTAAATATTTAAGAAATTTCTTGAGTTCATGGATAAATTTGTGGTATTTAAACAATTTTGAGTACATGGATTGAGTTTTAAACCATTTTGAAAATTTATTGATTTAGAAATGGATTTTGAGATTTAATGAAATGGATTTATATCTGATGTCGTTGGAAAAAGTATATGTGAGTAAGGATACGGTGTTGGTTGTTATGAGTTGATGTACCATGTAGTACCAGAGGTTCGATTCAGTACCTATATTATAGTGCACTGGGTTTGCCACGGTGTCGTGAGGTTGGTTCCATCCAAAGGTTACATATTATTTCCACGACCGTAATGTCGGGATGCAGAAGGTTTATTGGTTACTTACGGTGTCGTGAGGTTGGCGACATCAGCGGTTATATATTATTTCCATGGCCGTGATGTCGGGATTACCAGAAGGTTTATTAGTTGCTACGGTGTCGTGAGGTTGGTTCCATCCAACGGTTATATATTGTTTCCACGTCCATGATGTCGGGTTTACCCGAAGGTTTATTAGTTTCCACGGAGTCGTGAGGTTGGGTTTACATTTGTTCTTATGGGTGTATGTGCGGTACATTGTTGGTTTTACGGTAAGGTATAACCATTTCAATATTTATGGTTATTGTATTTTCATGATTATTTTCACGACATGATGGTTATATATATATTTTATGCTTTCAATTTTTATGTTGTGAATAAGTCGGGTCATAAGGTTCTTAAATAACAATCTGGTGTTTTTGAAATATGAATTTCATATTGTTGTTGATAGTCACATAAGCGGTCGATGTGTGAGATGGTCCTTCCCTCTTAATATTTTATCTCCCGGTAGATTGGCTGCATGATTTGTGATTGTTGAGGCCTTATTGCCTTGCCCGGGCTGTGGGTGGTCTCTTGTGTTGTTTCTTTTTGCTCGGATTGTGGGCTTGTGTTTTTTTGGTGGTTTTGTGTTTTTTGGGCTGTTGCACGTTTCACATGTTATAGGGGAGTCTTTGTCAGTTTTCTTTGCACAGTTGTGGCCGGACCTCACGTTTCATGTATTCTTTGGTTGGGTGTTGCCCTTGGTAATAAATTCAATTATCGAAAAAAAAAAAATTCCTATTGTTGACTTGGGTATAAGTTTAGGTTTGTGAAATGATTCAAGCGGGAACCTGAGGAGGCGTGAGGTCTTAGTATTGAACTCATATGAGTCTTTATCATGTGTGTTTGTGGTTATGACCCTCTGATAAGATGGAATTAGATTATTGGATTTGTCGGTTGTGGATCTTTTATATATATATATATTAAGTATATTAATGGAGTGTTTACTCTTTCTTAAGTTGGGGTTCCATTGGACATTCCCTAAGGATTGTACAGTGAGAACTTCACTAGGCCCGAGACCACGAGAGGAATGCGGAGGTTTAGTTGGTCTATCAATGTCAGATTGGAGGGTTCATGGTGCATATGGCTATCAAGATTGAGAATCAAGTCAGAGGAGGGCGTAGCGGCTGCGTTTTGCACAGTGGTTCTCCACTTGGAAGTTGGATGATGGAGGGAAGGAAGAAGCGACTGGCTATGACGCTAAGCAGACAACGAGGGTGACTGACCCGAGGAAATCAAGGTAAATATGGGTTCTTCCACTGCAGGGTGTGATATTAAGTTTTAAATGCGAGGCGAGGTCATATAGCGGCGATAGAACGAAAGTTTATGATGTGAGACAATGTGAGATTGAAGCAGTTATGATTACATGCGTCAGCAAGTGTTGTTTGATGAGGAGTATGCTGCCTAAGGAGAATTGTTGGTGGCATGGAGGGCTTTAAGTGTGCAAGCTAAGGAAGATGACGAGGTGCAACGGGAGAAATTTTTCATTTGAGTGCCATACGAAACAGGTATGTAGTATGATCGTGTGGTGGCGGTTGCGCTTGTGTTGCTAGCCTGACCTGGTGGAGAAACTAGGGCTTCCAACAAGTAAGCATCCTCGACCTTATAAATTGCAATGGTTGAATGATAGTGGGGAGGTAAGGGTGAATAAAAAAGTGTTAATTTCTTTTCTCATTGGAAAATACAATGAAAAAGAGAGAGATCGAGAAAAATGAGAGAAAAAAAAAGGGCAAAATTGAATGGTGGGAGAAAAATAGAGAGAAAAACCAATTTCTATGCAAAGGCAATTGAGGTTAAGAGATAATTGTTCTTACAAAGCCTATGATTGTACTTTTGTACAAAGAGACACTTTTTAACACTAACCAACTTGGCACTTCTTTACTGGTTTAGTTCAATCTTTGCAGGGTGGGGATGTCTTTCCTAAGAAAATTAAGAAGAGGTTTACCCTCGTATTAGAGGGATCGTGACACTAATTAGTTTTGTGCTTAGTCTTTGCCATTTGAAAGCAGGCCTCTGTAAGACTAATCCTTAGGAGACAAAGACTCATGAGATTGGTGATGGTTGAAAAGAGATCTTGAGGAAGAGGCATATTAGTCATCTTCTTTTGTTCAGATTTGGTTCTCATGAGGATGGGACATGGAGGAGGATGTGTGTTGTTTGGCCATCAATAACGCCATGTGGTAATACCAATCATCCCATTCTCGGTTAGATGATATGTTAATAGGTTGCATGGTTCTTGTATCTTTCAGTTTATACGCTAGTGGATCTTACCAATTAAGTGACAGTGATGAATGGTAGATTGAGTATAATATGGTTTATATGAGTGATTAGTTATGCTTCGGATTAACTAATGCACTAACACTTTCATGATATTAATATGAATATGTTTTACATATTTTCATTGGAAAATTTGTGGTTGTCTATTTTGATGATATCCTCATTTATAGCAAGAACTTAAATGATCATTTGATTCATTTAAAATTTGTTTTGGATGTGCTTTGAAAAGAAAGGTTGTTTGGTAACCTTAAGAAGAGCACCTTTATACTGATAGGCTTGTGTTTATTGGTTTTGTTGTTAGTTTTTACCGGCGATTTGTGAAGGACTTTAGTAGCATAGCTGCATCGATAGTTGAAGTCATCAAGAAGAATGTTGGGTTTAATTGGGGAGAAGAGCAAGAAAAAGCATTCCAATTGATCAAGGAAAAACTAACTCATGCTCCTTTACTTGCTTTACCTAACTTTGCAAAAACTTTTGAGGTTGAATGTGATGTTTCAGGTTTAGGTATTGGTGCAGTTCTTATGCAAGAAGGACTACCCATTGCATATTTTAGCGAAAAGCTAAGTAGGGCAGCCTTGAAATACCCTACTTATGATAAAAAGTTGTATGCATTGGTTTTCGCCTTGGAAACTTGGCAACATTATTTTTGGCCTAAGGAATTTGTGATTCACACTGACCATGAGTCGTTGAAGCATTTGAAGGGTCAATACAAGTTGAATAAGAGATATGCACGATGGATGGAGTTCTTAGAAACATTTCCATATGTCATCCGCTACAAACAAGGTAAGGAAAACATCGTTGCCGATGCACTTTCATAGAGGTATGTCCTAATCTCTACTCTTGATGCTAAATTGTTTGATTTTGAACACATTAAAGAATTGTATCCTATGGACTAAGATTTTAGTGAAGAATATGCATGTTGTGAAAGGGCAGCCCATGACAAGTTCTTTAGGCATGATGGGTTCTTGTTTTGGGAAAATAAGTTGTGCATTCTGGTATTCGGTCGGGTTGTTAGTAAGGGAATCTCTATGGTGAAGTGATGTTTTCAAAAGCCGGGACGAGCGGTCTATTCGATCGATCCTTTGTTTTGATGCGAGGATTCGGATGGTTGGCGAATGCGATCATTGACTTGAGCTGTGTGAGCCGTGATTCAACCAGGTGAGCAAACGAGTTTACGCCTCTTAGGCTGGTTTAGTAACATATATATATTTAAAAAAAATTTCAAATTCAAAACGACGTCATTTTGATGCCATATATAAGAAAACTTAGAAAAGCCTCATTCTCGGCTTCCTGATCTTGCCCTAACTCCTCTCTTTGCACTTGCAGTAGGCTAGCAACACGATAGTCCATTTTGACATTTTCTATTATCATTACCGTCGTCAACTTGTTTTGAGATTCATGTGAGTCACTGAGTGTTTTCTATTTTTGATTTCTAGTCCCATCTCCCATGTCGAATGAATGTTTAAGGATGTTTTCGAGTGATTTCAGATTTTCCAAACAAGAGTTTCTAAGAAAAAAACGAAATGAAATGCATGTGTTTTAGAGATGACTAATGAGCACTGGGGTTAACTTAACTGCATGGTTGTCTTTTGTACTTGTGTTAGAATTTGTGGTTCTTTTTTTTTTTTTAAGCGATTAGAATTTAGGGTTCATTTAATTTGTAGGCTAGGTGTTTGTTTTATGTACTGGGCATATTATGGATAATTCTTATGTTGTTATTTGTGTATTAATGCATTGATTTCATTGGCACTACAATATATTTCATATTTGGAGAGTCCACTTGAAATACACAGTAAACTCTCCTTAAAGCGATCTATGTATAATGGTTGAGGACCATTGAAGCTCACGTCTTATTTTTATGTAGGTGACGGAGTTTTAAAATCTTACAGTTTGCAAATAGTGGATTTGCGGAAGGATTTCACTATTGAATAAAATTCTAGATCGAAACTAGTCTTGGAAATTTTTAACACTATTGATTTGAAACTTGCGATGTAACACCTGTGTGCGGCTTTTTTCTCCCTTTTCTTTCAAAGGGTGGTTTTGAACATAACCTATTGGGGAAGGTGCTAATGGAAAAAGGAAAGCTGTTTTTATGGCTTATTTGTGGGTTGGTTTGGTCTTCGGTAAGGACCAAAGATGTGAAAAAAAAAAATGATATGTGAGTGGTTAAGGGGAAATTCTACCAAAATTTCCCTAGACCCTTATCCTTGTTTTCGGCCATAACTTGACCTACAAACCTCCAAATTGGATGATTTCAGTTGGAGATGAACCCTAAAAATAAGAGCTACAAATGCCTAGAAGAGACCAAGAGTTTAAATCCGACTCTAAAAACCTTGAAAATGAGTTTTATAGTAAGATACTGATTTTGTCCCCTCTATGGGAGTAGCTCATGTTGTTTGGACCATATATTGGGTTATACTGATCCAAATGATGTGAATCAAAATCCTACTAAAAATACACACCCAGGAGAGTAACTTTCATGAAGAAAGTATGATCACATTATGTCTCTATTGTTCTAAGAAATTTGTCCAATTGAGAACACAATACTTCCCCTGGAAAGTATTCAGGCAAAGTCCGAAATGTTTTGCCATATCTCATAATTTAAAGGTCCAAATGACCTGATCTGTGAGCTTTGGAAACTTAAGACATAGGTGAACATTTTTTTGAAGACACTTTGTCGAAAATCTTGTTTTACATGAGTGAGGTGTAGTTGGAGATGAACTTGGGATGTGCCCACATAGTGGACTATTCGCCCGTTCGAGCCCTAAGCACGGGGTAGTTAGGCTATTGTTATGGGCACTCTATATGCCACATTTTCCCCTAAGGATTAAGGGTGTTGTTGCTTGATGTGTGATAGCATGCTTGTTTGTTGTGGTTTGGTGAAATGTTAATATGTGTGTTCTAAATGTATTAACATTGTTGTGAATGTTTAAATGGAAATTATATGCATGTAATATAATTGTCCATGATACAAGGTAAATTGTATGGTTTATATGGTTCATATGACATTCATTAGATGTGGAATATGGCATTAACATGCAATGACACATTGCATTGCATCATGCACAGGAACATCACATTTCATGGGTGTGGGTGCATGGTTAGAATCTAACACCACAATTGGTGATTTGGTGGGTGGGCTCGGTACCTTTGGATGAAGTCCAATAGAGTTGCACAGTTGTATAAAACGAAAAACTTGTGTTGGGTAATAGCAAGAAGGGCTAGACCCTCCCTTGGGTGAAAGACCCATACTTGTTTTGTGACACCCAAAAAGCTGGGATCCATTGACCAACCGTCAACTTGTGAAAAACTCGTGGATATTAGGTGACACAATACCACACTATAATGTCCCATTTACTGGGATCCATAATTTTAACAAAAATAAAAAAGATTCCCCTTTGTACAGGGAGCTCTATCTAAAATCCAACCTGTACAAAACATAGTAACATGGCCCATCCGAGGCCCAATATAATACAATGACCTCACCGGATCCACTTATGAGTAAAAAATGACCATATGGTCCATTTATCCATGTTCATTTAAAACATACAAAATTATATTTAAAACAATTCATAAGAGTTTAATTACAACACTCTTACAAATATTACACATTAGAACAAGATTGTTCCAAAATATTTTACAAAATGGTAATAAGGCCAAATGTTGGCCTTCTTCACAATTGCGGCCTCAAATGAGCGCTGTACACCGATGTCTGTCATGCACTTGAAATGTTTCCCATATAGGGTGAGCCACGCTGAATAGAGTAAACTTCATACAAGGGCTACTCCCCACCTAATTGCATATTCAATGGTCATGTTCCATAATTCAGACATTCCAAACAAGATTATGCATTCCTAGGTTGGAATTCTACAGGCCATGGATGAGATGAGACTCAACCATGTACCATGCCCCGAGTCCTTACCGACTCCTATCACACAATGACAAAGCCCATGCATGATAAAATCCATCATTTTTGGATTACATAAAATAATCATTTTAAAAAACAAATTCATTTGTTTTCAAACCAAAAGCTTTTTGGATGTTATACCTCAATGATCATTTATATTCAAAACCATGTATCTTTTTGTGGGTAGCGAATTTTTGGGGCTCATAGCAGGCTTCGCATGCCTTCCTACACTTTCACGAGCTTTCACCGTTGGACACATATGTATAACCAAAAATATCGGGGCTTTCACCC
Organism: Tetrastigma voinierianum; assembly: GCA_016808115.1. NCBI lineage: Eukaryota > Viridiplantae > Streptophyta > Magnoliopsida > Vitales > Vitaceae > Tetrastigma > Tetrastigma voinierianum. Next base: position 230,257 of record JAEQBH010005224.1, on the reverse strand, counting down.
GAGGGGATATCTATCCCTGCTGATTCATGCCACAATAGGGTGATCCGAAATCAACAAAATTTGTATCCTAAATTCCTCCTGCACGTTTAGCAAAGCTATCAAGTAAGATAACTGCCTCTGTGGTCGAACACAGGGATGGGTTTTCTTCGTACAAATGATGTGCAGTGATTCAAAATGGTGAATTTAAATTTTGATCAAGTACATAAAAAAATAGGAGTCGATGGTTTGCAACCGAAAAATAAGGTGAAATAAAAAATATAAAAAGAACTCCTGGTTAATGGGCCACCGGGTTTAAGGTTCCTTGTGCTAACCGAGAGGTCCTGGTCTTTTTCCTCGTCGGGGGAGGATGACATATAGTCATTTCGAACCTGATTATTTGGCTTTAAAACCTAAACCCTAATAATTTTCTTTTTGATAGAAAGCATTTATTTAGCATTTTGGCGGTTCCTACAAAGGAAAATCTATCACCTTGACCAATCCTATAATGATTCGTAAAGGGCAACTAATGAATCTCAGTTGATCTAATAATAAGCATCCACTGAACCCTAAAAGATTACCAAGTATTGATCAATGAGGATGCATCTACAGTGAAAATATAAACCCTTAACCTACCTCCAGTGGCTCGTAAAGAGCAACTAATGGATATTAGTGTATCTAAAGCTAAGAATACACTGAACCCTAAAAGCTTGATAAGTATTGGCCAAAGAAAGTACATCAAAAAGCTTTAAACCTAGAGTTGCAAATTTGGGAACCAAAATGTCAAAACTATGAAAAATAAAGGGAACCAAAAGTTTACCTTAAACCGTTAAGTTCAAAGAGTCTCCTCTTCAAGGAGGAAGAGGTCTAGCCAACCATCCTCTGAGTTGTCATCCTCAAAGGAGTGTTTGGCATCCGAGAAAGGGGGAGAAAGAGGAGAGAGAAGAGAGAAAGTGAAGGCCAAAAAACAAAATCAGATTGCTTCGCCAAACTTAGGTCAACAAAGGTATTACAATGGCTTATAGCCTACAATCAAAGTGAACTACCAAACCAACCTAACTAAAACTATTACAATGAGGGTAGAAAAGGAGAAAAACAAAACTGTGGGCCGCTTAAAGAGCCGAATTTTCGCCGCAGAGAAAATTTGCCAACGGCACTGCTCATCAATGTCAAGCACGCTCCATCAAGCCCCACGCTACTATTCGCCGCACTATTCCATTTCTCGCTTGATATTCTTCATTCCCGCTTGTCGAAATTGGATAAAACCATATGAAATTGATGGAAATCAACCCACTTGTTATTGGATTGGACACGATGATTTGCTTCCAATTCCGCAAAAACTACAAAACAATTTCCTAATGCGATCAAAAGTACAATAGGGACCCGAACATGTAAATTGGGTTAATTATAACAATTAGTACACAAAAAGCGCTCAAAACCTAAAATAAACAGGGTTCAAAATAGCACTTTTTGAGTACTAATCACCTGCTTGCTATTACCCGACACATATTTTCATTTTCATATATACAACTATGCGACCTTGTTGGACATTGTCCCACCGTACCGAGCCCACCCAATCAAACACCAAACACAGTGTTGATTATAACCATGCACTCACACCCATGTCATGCGATGTTCCCGTGCATAAATGCAATGCGATGCGCCATTGCATGCTATATCATGCCACATGCATAATGAATGCTGCATGGACATAGAATTCCACACCACTTACCGGGTGTCATGGACAGTCACATCACCTGCATATGACTTCCTTACATCATTTCATTCATGTCAATATATCATGCACACATATATCAACATCAACATGCAACATGTCATTCTATATTCAAGCAATGACATCGCAAGATATTAACTGCCATGTAATGGCCATTTGCACATAGAAATCCATCACATGTCAATATGCTAGAACACACATACTAACAACCAAACAAGTCACTACTTAGTCAAGCAATGACACTCTTGATCCTCGAGGCCAAGTGTGACATATACTATGCCCACAAAACAGTCCACAAAACGGTCCCGAGACAAGCCATAAACAAACTACCAAACAAGCCATCCACAGGCCTCAATCATGCCATATACAGGACGTGAAAACAGTCCCAAATTCAGTTCCATAGTAGCACTAAATTCAGTCCTAAAATCTGGACACAAACAAATAATAGCCTAAGCTGTGGCAATCCCAAGAATGAAATGGACCATAACTTGAGCTGTAGAGGTCCAATTTGGGTGATTCAAAAGCCTAACATCAAGTCTACATCGATGAAGCTATTAATTTCCATGCGCAGGACAATTAGTCCAAATTCTTCCAATCGAAATCAAATTCCAAAAATTTGGACACTTCATAGGTCAAAATATGGCAGCCAGGGTAATCCCGAAAATGACCACTGAGCTATAGAGGTCCAATTTGGGTGATTCAAAAGTCTAACATAAATTTCACTGATACAACTACAATTTCCATGGGGGACACTAGTCCAAATTCCCTCTTTTTACCAATCGAAAATCAGTCCAAAAATCTGGACGTTTCATTGGGTCACAACAGGGTAGCATTCCCAAAGCCCAAATTTTTTTCCAAACAACCCCTTAGGGCAAAAACATAGCCAAACGCCCCTTAGGGCAGAAAACCTAACCAAACAGCTCCTTAGGGCAAAAAAAACACATTAAAAAATCCCTTAAAGTAGAAAATAAACCCAAGTAGGAAGAATCTCTACCTCTTAGAGTGTAGAAGAAACTCTAGAAAGTCCCACGCATTAATTAAACCCGAAACTGATTTCCCGAACTTCGCTGAATCCTCGGTGCTGTTTTCGGTACCCATGCGCTCTTGTCAGTAGATGAACTTTCGTTTTCCTATAGATCGAAGAGAAGTCTGGGAGCTTCTTTCTTTTCTCTCCTTTCTCCTTCATGCATAGCCTTAAAATGGGCATCCTCTCCCAAATTCGTTTTAACCCTATAATGACAGGGTCTATGTCACGCGTGGTCCACTGACACGTCCGGGGAGTTCGTTTATGTCCGAAATTACCACACCCCATTCAAGTTCAATTTATTTTAAATGAACTTATCTTACTTATTTTTCTACTTTCTCGAGATTTTTTTTTCAAAACTCGCTTGGGGTCCACTCAGACACCGTCAGTTTTGAAATCATGAAAATTCCGACTATCTCGGAATTCAACGAAATTCGTCTAGGTAATTATATTTCACAAGAAAAATCCAAAGGTAAGGTCCGTTTTGTCATCCGAGATCTAGAAAAATTCCAGGTTTGCAACCTGCACTATTAATGAAATTTACCTTTTTGCATTTTTTCAGAAAAATTCAAATTTACTCGGGTTTTACATTCTTCCTTCCTTAAAATAATTTCTTCCTCGAAATTCACACACACATAAAAATCCAATCACATGCATATGCAACAGTCATTTAATACCAAATGACTAAAAACATACCTTCATCCTCAAATAGGAAAGGATAGTTGGCATGCACAATGTCTTTGCGTTCCCATGTTGCCTCCTTCACTCCTTGGTGCTGCCACAACACCTTTACTAGCCTCACAATCTTGCCTTGAAAAACCTAATCCCGACTATCCATGATACGTACTAGTCCCTCCTCGAAGGTTCCATCCGCATCAACCACAAGCGCTCCCCAATCCACCACATGAGCTCCGGACCGAGTACTTCGAGCATGGAGATATGGAATCAGCATGAACAATTGGATAAACCAGCGTAGTGCCAATTGATAAAGCAACCATGCCTACCCTCTCGAAAATTTAATGGTTCGATAAACATCACGATAGCTTCCCGTCAAGGAACCTAACAATCTTTTCTTAGGCATCACCTTCAAGAATATTACGATCTCCCACCAAACTTTGAGGTCTCGCCTGGCCGGGCGAGTTTTCTTTCTACCGAACCGTGATCCACCTTCTGAGGTGTTCCTCAATCAACCTAGATCATAGAGGTTCTCCCCACCTCCATCCAACAAATCGGAGATCAACATGGCCTCCCGTATAGTGCCTCATAGGGTGCCATCTGTATACTTATCTGATAACTGTTGTTGTAGGCGGTCTCCAATTAAGGGTAAATGCTCTTTCCAAATTTTAAGATCTAGGACACATGCCCATTGCATGTCCTCCAAAGTCTGGATAGTCTTCTCTAACTGACCATCCGTCTAAGGATGAAAGGTTGCGCTCATCATCAACTATGTCCCCATGACTCTCTGGAAACTCTTCAAAAAATGAGCTGTAAACTTGGGATCCTGATCCGATATCATGGATACCGACACTCCATGTAACCAGAATAACTCCCGTATATACAACCTATCGAAATCCTCCAATGTGAAGGTCATACGCATAGCTAAGAAGTGTGCCGACTTAGTAAGCTGGTCCACGATCACCCATACAGCGTCATGCCCTCGCGATGTCCGTGGAAAGTGAGTCATAAAGTCCATCGTGACATGTTCCCACTTCTACTCAGCCACCTCAAAAGGTTGGAGTAATTCCGCTAGCCTCTGGTGCTCAACCTTTACTTGTTGACACGTGAGACATCGACGAACAAAGTCCCCAATGTAAAACCCATGAAAATTTTTAATTTGAATTTTTCAGATAAAAAGGGGGCAAAACTATAGTTTACCGGAATAGTCCAAAGAAACGTTGAGATTTTTCTAGATCTCGGATGGCGAAACAGATTGCACCGTTGGAATCGTCTCATGAAATCTAGCTACCCAATCGGTTTTGTTAATTCGAGATAGTCTAATTCTCACGTATGAGAAAACTGGTGTTCAATATGTGGATACACATGGCGAACCATAGTGACATGGCGCCATGTGTCACCATGCATGGCCTTTAAAGCCTATATATCCGGGGTCTCAAAATCGGGCCAGGGGGAGGGGCGCTGAAGAAGCAATCCGTGGGAGCAGCAAGGAGAAGGAGGAGGAAGGGAAAAGAGGAAGGGAGGAAAGGAGAAGAGAAAGGGAGGAAAGGAAAGGAGAAAAGGAGGAAAAGGAGGAAAAGGAAAGAAGAAAAGAGAAGAAGAAAAGGGAGGAAGAGAGGAAAAAGAAAGAGAAAGGAAGGAGGTTAAGGCAAGGAGTGCATCCGACGGCAAAGAACCCGGAACCCGCTACAAGAGGTAGGCTTCCTGCTGCGTATGCCTAGGGGTCGGTAATGCCTACTGCTCTCAACCGTTTTCCCGCTAATTTGTATATCGTGGTGGTTTGCTTCCAGGATTGTGTGATGGTCAAAGACCAGCACGGGGTTTCGGGACTATCCGAGACCGAACACAAGAAACTGGGATGGCAAAATCCCGGCAAACGTGGGTGTGCCCAAATTTCCAAGACACCCTTGTGAATCGCCACGCCAACTTCGATCTGGCCATAATTTTCGCCCAACCCGATGGCGCGTTTTCGACTCTACCGAAGCTCGTTAAGTTCTCACTCACACAGTCTTCAGCCAAAATGTAGGCTGAACATTGGGCGGCTCGCGGTTTGAATGGTCCGTTCGTTTCCTTAACTGCTTTGACCCGCTTGTAACCGAAATGCTGACTGCATATGGCATGAAAGGTGGAATCGGGCGTGTTGATGCTTTGTGGTATTTTACAAAAACCGACATTCGACTAAGTCCATATTATTTCCGGCCAAGCATGGCCGCGCTTCTATGGCCTGAATGACTAATGTGTTATTACATAAATTCAATGATTACATCGAAATGTGAAATTACGACATATGTGTGATGTAAAGATGGAAATAATTATATGCATCATCGTATGACCGACATACAGTAAATTTCGCCTGTATCATGAATTTATGGCAACTACTTGCCTAAGTACGGTTGAATTATTTAATACATGCTTGAATGATGGGTCGATTACTTAATGAACCGAATGATAGAAAGATGTAGTGATGCTTATGTGAGGGAATATTAACATGACTGCATATGCTAAATATATGAAATGTCAGGTGCATTAGACATGAGTGTTCACAACACATACATAGTACGGTGTAACGTCCATGGTAGGTTCATACATCGTCATGGGTTTGAGTGCAAGGGCAACAAATTGCATCGCATTGCGTGTGGTAACACCACATTACATGAGAGTGTGTACATGGTATTGATTCACACTGGGTTGGGTGTCAATCGCGGTGGGCTTCGGAATGGGATTAGTCCACCGAGTTCCACAAGAGCAAACTTAAAATGGAAAATGAAATGCTACGTAGTAAAGTATGGGATAGATACCTCGTGTGAAAAGCCCAAAACCTGGTTAGATAGCGCATCCACCTGAAAGCCCGAAAATGTCGGAGGGTGTAAGGAGACCCGCTGTGAGACTCCCTTTGGGAAAGTTCAAGGCTCCAAAGACACGAAACAATTAAATAAATATCACATGTGATCACGGGTCAGGAGATGGGAGCTCCGGGATCGACTTGCATTGATTTCCCATTGGCACTTGTACCAGGTGGTGGGCCTGAGGTTGACTCCCACAAGACATGGGGCATGTAGAGTGTCGTCTCATACATGCATGTAGTTTTTTTTCTTTTTTTTTTCATGATAGGACAACATGTATGCACGGATTGGTTGTTGGTTTGACTATGAAATGATCATTTGCATGCACACCTAGGTAGGGAGTAGCCTCTTAAAAAGATTTATTCCCATCGCCGCAAGCTTCTGCCCTGCTGTGATCCCTTCTGATGATAGTGCATTTTCTGCGTCCTTTAGAGGCCGATAATGAAGCGGGTTTAATCAGGGCCTTGATTCCTGCTTTTGTATATATTATAACGACTCAGTTTTAATATATATGGTTTTGTATTAGGAGTGATGTAATAACTCTGCATCTATAGAAATGTATGGTCTTGGTAAACCGCATGGACGAGTATGGATGACGTGGGCCCTATTAGGCCATTTTACCATGTATGGGTCTCATGATATGAGACACACAGTTTCGCAGTCGACCTGTGGTCAACGGGACCCTCGCGGCTCAGTGTCACACACCTCAACCTGTTTCTTCAGCCCGCTCCAGTAATACTAGCGACAAAGATCATGGTACATCTTCGTGCCACTTGGATGCACAGCGAAACGAGAGCAATGGAATTCCTTGAGGATCTCCTCTCTCAAATCTGCTAACTAGGGAACCACAACCCTTCCCCTATACCGAAGACTACCATCCGTGTGAATGGCCCAGCCTTCATCACCATATGTACTCGGTCCCTGATGGATAATATCTCTATGTCCTGTTCTTAAGACTCAATCACTCTGGTAAGTAGGGAAGGCGTAACCACTAAACTCCCCAAGGTACCTTGAGCCTGATCACTATACTCCAGGTCCGAACCCCAATAATTCGAAGCATCTCTGCCACCTCAAATAGCCACACTAGCTAACACTTCCTGTGATTTCCGACTGAGTGCATATTGCCTTACCGGGGTGGTAATGCAAAGAGAAATTGTATACCTCCAGATACTCCATCTACTTGCGTTGCCTCATGTTGAGGTCCCGCTGTGTGAAAATATACTTCAGACTTTTGTGGTTTGAAAACACCTTGAATTGTTCACCGTATAGGTAGTGGCGCTAAATCTTCAAAGCAAAGACAACGGTCACCAACTCCATGTCCTGTGTAGGGTAACTTTGCTCCTGGTTCTTTAACTATCAAGAACCATAAGCCACAACCCTCCTAGACTGCATCAAAACACATCCCGCCTTCCCTGGGGAGGGTGCATCACAAAGACACTATGTACCTCTGCCTTGTTGCTGATATGCTCTAGCCTGGCATATATACATTGTCATTATATGTTTATATACATGAGGCATTTATCATTTTATCTTGTTATTTAAATTGTGGTTTAACTTGATAAAATTCAGATCCTTTCAATAGTTTGCCTCGCTTTTATGTCATCAAGTATGTGACTTGATAGTAAAACCTTAAGGCATAAGAACACTATTCTAAATTGTCCTTAGTCGATCATTATTGTGGGAATACTAATGAAGTGAGACTATTATGTTTTATGAGAAAAGACCACGTTTTGATGGTCATGAACATAAGATGTTAATCAGAATGTAAATACATGTTAAGTTCATGTTATTGGACTTACCCGCTATGAGAAATACTACATAGATTTTGTCATCAGTAATTCTAACTGCAGTAGTGGTATTTGAGTCCTTCGACCTGAATTCACCATGGATTCTTACATGAGGAACTTCGTGTCTTGACGTAGCTCAATGACGTCTTAAACAGGGTGGTAATATAGGGCCATGGGTTAAGTATGCAAGAATCATGTGGAGGAATGTGAGCGATAGTAAAGGAATTTGTCCTCAGTTTTTTAATTGAGTGAGATGTCTATTGGCCTCATGATGAACTGAGAAATGCATGGCCGTGCTCGAATGAGATTGATAGGAGTTATCAATATCATTTGTTTAGTGAATGGAATTTGGTTTAAATTTGTTTTATTAAAAGGGTTTGGGAGGTTTTGATATAAATATGGGGTTTATCATCTAAAAGTAGGTGGTTCTTTTGAAGTGGGGGTTTTTGAGAGAGAATTCTTTTTAGAGCTGGGAAGATAATTTTATGTAAGCCCTTGGTTTTGTGGGACAAAGACCTTTCATAAGGTGCTAGTGGCCATCTATCCTGCATCCATTAGTCGTTTCAGATACTTTAGAGGGCGCTTGGGTAATAATCGTATCACGCCTCGGCTCATTGTTGCTGAATCAGCTTCCGAAGGAGCTCCTGTTGGTGTTTCAATGCAGATCAAGCAAATCTCGCACTAGTCGAAAAGGATCTCTATTTCTACAAGAGGTAAGATCCGATTTCTGATTCATTGTTTTTAGTTTCTGATTAACCGCTGATCCTGTAATGTGGTCTGGGCGTTAATTTTTTTTATTTCTGTTGTGTTTTCTTATCGTTGGATTCCAACATGTCCTTTTTCCGGAACTATCAGAATAGGAGCTGAAGTAAGCCTCATTTTCAAGTCCTGGAATGCCTTTTCACATAGGTTATTCCACTCAAACTTGACCTCCTTTCAGGTCAATCTCGTGTAGTACCTTGCCAATCCCAAGAAATTGCGTATCTCGAAGAATGACTTCGGTCTTTCCCAACTCATAACTACCTCAACCTTCTCCGGGTCCATGGATACCCTCGAAGCTCATACCATGTGCCCCAAGAATCTCACCTTAGTAAGCCAAATTTCACAGTTGCTGAATTTGGCATACAATTGATTTTCCCTCAAGGTTTGGAGAACAATCCTCAAGTGACCCTCATGATCCTCCTCAGACTTAGAATAGATCAACAATGAACCATTCAGTAATTTACCCACCCTATGCATATGATCCATGAAATGTCTGAGCATTCGCGTTAATCCAAATGGCATCACCGTGAACTCATGCCCATATCAAGGCCCCGAACGCCAATAGGGATGTCTACCTCCTGTCCTAACTAATGATAACCTAGGCAGAGATCTATCTTGGACACCCGCGCCCTCCTCTCATTGATCAAACAAATCATCAATCCTCAGCAAAGGGTACCTATTCTTGATAGTAGCCTTATTTAATTGCCGATAATCTATACACAGCCAAAGAGTCTTGTCCTTCTTCTTAGCAAACAAAAACGGAGCGGCCTAAGGTGAAGTGCTTGGTCTAATTAAACCCTTGTCCAATAATTCCTGCAATTGGACCATGAGTTCCTGCAACTCAGCAGGCGCCATTCTATGCGGAGTCATAGAAATAGGCGATGTACCAAGGTGTAACTCGATGGTGAAGTCTACATCCTTATACGGAGGTAATCCCAGTAGTTCATCCTAAAAAACATCCTTAGACTCACAAACCACCCGAGGATCCACCCCCGTCGCCTTGTCTTCCAGTGGTACCCGCTTGCCACCAACCCATCTAACTACTGCGGCTACCTAGAGTCGCACACTACCAGGAAAAAATGTCGTGGCCATCCCCTCGAAACATAACACAAATACCATCCAATGTGTAGGCAGTAACCCTCCTATGATCACAATCAATGATGACTCGGTGTGCCGTCAACCAGTCCATCCCAAGGATGACATCAAACTCCGACATGTCCATGACCTTAAGGTCCACAGTGAGTAGAATCCCTGAGATCTCTAACTCACAATCTCGACAGATCTAGTCAACGTTCACCCTAGTTCCTAGGGGAGAACTCACATGTAATGGCTCTTCCAAGGTTTCAACCTCTAAGCCCAAACCTTTTACTTATCTTTTACACCTGCTTCTCGGATGTTATGTGCGTCGTCCACCTCCCTCTCAATGGCCATAACTATTTTGACCATCAAGTTCGTGTCTTGTAGGAGTCCTATAATTTTACCCCGAATGGACATCTTCAGACCATCCTCAAACTTTCTCACTTTAGCCATGTCTGTGGCCACATAATCATTAGCGAAACGGGATAATTTAATGAACTTAGCCACGTAATCGTGCTATCATCGTTCCTTGTTTGAGTTCTAGAACTCCCGAGCTTTTGAATGTTGAGTAGGCACTGGGAAATACTTGCCCATGAAGAGCTTACGGAATTCTTCCCATGTCATCGGGCCTCAAGTTCTCGACTTTAACCCAAACCACCATACTGATTCCGCCCCAGCTGAATGTGCAGCTAGCTTTATCCTAGTGGCATGGGAGGTGATCTCCATAAACTTTGAGTTCCCTTTCCTTGTCTAACTAGTAGTGCATGTGCCAACTACTAATAGACCTCACATCTTGAACTAATCCGTTCATTCATTTTCCGAACCCCTAAGGTTATGTTCTTTAACCCTAGTATTCATCTTTTCCTATATACATTCTACCATGTATATAATTCACGCAATATGTAACGCACAATCACATAGTACAAAACATGAATGCACAATGAATGCAATGGTCTAAAACCATGTCCATCAAGTCCTAGGTAATCGCATATCTATGCCCCGATACCAAACTGTGAAGCTAGTACCAGATCTATAAGGCACCAGGTAGTCATAAACCTAGGCACTATACCATAACTGCATGTCCTAAACCCCTGACTATAACTATACCTATGCTCTGATACTAAGCTGTGCTGGTATTAGTGCTATGATACATGCCCATCAGGCCTTAGGTGATTGCATACCTATGCTCTGATACCAAGCTGAGACACTGGTATCAGACACCGAACATTAGGTAATCATAAACCTATGCTCTGATACCAAACTATGACCCCCCAAGACCTGGGGGTCCGTTGACCAACTGTCAACCTACGAAAAACTCATGGATATCAGGTGACCCGATACCACACTGTTATGTCCGATTTACCGGGATTCATAATTTTAACAATAATCGGACATAGTCTCTTTTGTACGGGGAGCTCTATCCAAAATCTAACCTATACAAAACATAGTAACATGGCCCATCTGAGGCCCAATATAATACAATGACCTTACTAGGTCCACTTATGAGTAAAAAAATGACCACACAGGGTCCATTTATCCATGTTCATTTAAAAAATACAAAATTATATTTAAAACAATTCATAAGAGTTTAATTACAACTCTTACAAATATTACACTAGAACAAGATTATTCCAAAATATTTTACAAAATGGTAACAAGCCAACATGTCGGCCTTCTTCACAATTGCGGCCTCGAATGAGTGCTGTCCATCGGTGTTTGTCTGGCACCTAAAATGTTTCCCATATAGGGTGAGCCACACCTAGTAGAGTAAACTTCCTACAAGGGATACTCCCCACCTAAGTGCACATGCAATGGTCATGTTCCACAATTCACACATTTCAAACAAGATTATGGAATCCTAGGTTGGAATTCTACATGCCATGAGATGAGATGAGATTCAACCATGTACCATGCCCCGAGTCCTTACCAACTCCCATCACACCCGAGTCCTTACCGACTCCTATCACACAATGCCAAAGCCCATTCGTGATAAAATCCATCATTTTTGGATTACATCCAATGATCATTCTACAAAACAAATTCATTAGTTTTCAAACCAAAAGCTTTTTGGATGTTACATCTCAATGATCATTTATATTCAAAACCATGTGTCTTTTTGTGGGTAGCTAATTTTCGGGGTCTCACCGCAGGCTTCGCATGCCTTCACACGCCTTCACCGTTGGATACATGTGTATAATCAAAAATACCAGGGCTTTCACCCAAGGGGGTATCTATCCTTGCTTGCTATTACCCGACACATATTTTCATTTTCATATATACAACCGTGCGACGTTGTTGGATGTTGTCCCACCGTACTGAGCCCACCCAATCAAACACCAAACACAGTGTTGATTATAACCATGCACTCACACCCATGTCATATGATGTTCCCGTGCATAAATGCAATGGGATGTGCCATTGCATGCTATATCATGCCACATGCATAATGAATGCTACATGGACACATAATTCCACACCACTTACCGGGTGTCATGGACAACACATCATCTGCATATGACTTCCATACATCATTTCATTCATGTCAATATATCATGCACACATATATCAACATCAACATACAACATGTCATTCTATATTCAAGCAATGACACACATACAATCAAGCCATGTAATGACCATTTGCACATAGAAATCCATCACATGTCAATACGCTAGAACACACATACTAACATCGAAACAAGTAACTACTTAGTCAAGCAATGACACTATTGATCCTCGAGGCCAATTGTGACATATGCTATGCCCACAAAACAGTCCACAAAACGGCCCCAAGACAAGCCATAAACAGGCTACCAAACCAGCCATCTACAAGCCTCGATCATGCCCTAAATAGGAGGTGAAAACAGTCCCAAATTCAGTCCAATAGTAGCACTAAATTCAGTCCTAATCAATCCTAAAACTTGGACATAAACAAATAATAGCCTAAGCTGTGGCAATCCCGGGAATGAAATGGACCATAACTTGAGTTGTAGAGGTCCAATTTGGGTGATTCAAAAGCCTAACATCAAGTTCACTGATGCAGCTACAATTTCCATGAAGGACACTAGTCCAAATTCCTCTTTTTCGACCGAAAATCAAAGTCCTTGCACTCCGGGACATTTCAGGGCTAAAAACAGCAACCTATGCGCCCTAGAAAATGGACCATTACTTGAGTTATAAAGGCCTAATTTGGGTCATGTTGACTAGCCATCAACCTATGAAATTTCTACCTTAGGTCATTGCGCACCTAAGTCTTGGTACCGGATTGGTACCAATTACTTGTGGACACCGAATTACTCGGCACCACCTCGGTACGTCCCTTTATCGGGACCCATTCATTCATATTTAAGTTAAAAAATATGAGAATAGTACACTTAACTATAATCCGCTAGTTTGTCCCAAACACTTTTTATAAAAAGATTTATTAAGGCTACATGTCAGCCTTCTTCCCAATCACGGCCTCGTCTGAGCGCCGTCCACTGGTGTAGACCCTGCACCTAAAAAGGTTGTCCCATAAAGGGTGAACTATGCCTAGTAGTGGATACCTCCTACAAGGGCTACTCCCCACTTAAGTGAACATGCAATGTTCACTCAACATCTCACATTCACATTCCAACAAGAACATGCCAATTCTATATGGAATCCTACATGCCATGCCATGAAATGAGATGAGACTCAATCATGTACCACGCGCCCGAGTCCTCATCGACTCTCTCACACAATGCTTAAGCCCATGTGTGATAAACCATTAGTCTGGATGATATCCAATGATCATTTTCAAAACAAATTTCATTTTTTTATAAACCAAAAGCTTTTTGGATGATACATCACAATGATCATTTTATATTCAAAACCATGAGCCTTTTTGTGAGTAGCGGATTTTTGGTGTCCCACCGCAGGCTCCGCAAACCTAGACACTTTTACGACCTTTCACTGTTGGGGGCTATGTCTGACCATAATTGGTGGGTTTTTCACTCGAGGGGGTATCTATCCATTCTTGCTGATACTCGACAAATATTTTCTTTACCATTGTATTCAATCGTGCTACTCTGTTGGACGTTGTCCCATTTGCTGAGCCAACCCAATCAAACACCAAACGTAGTGTCGATTTACCAACCATGTACTCACACCCATTTAACGCAATGTCCTCGTGCATATGCAATGCAATATGCCATTGCATGTTATATGTCATGTCACATGCATAATGAAGGCTACATGGACAACACAATCCTCAGCACTTACCAGTGCCATGGATAGTTAGATCACCTGCATATGACTTCCATACATTATTTCATTCATGTCAATATATCATGCAAGCATATATCAACATTCACATTCAACATGTCATTCTATCTTAAAGCAATAACAAACACACAAGAAAGCCATGTAATGGCCACTGCACATACCAATTCATCACATGTCGATATGTTGGAGTACTTACACTAGCATCCAAACAGGTAACTACATTGTCAAGTAGTGGCACACTCACAATCAAGCCATGTCATGGCCATTTACACGTATAAACTCATCACATCTCAACATATTAGAACACACATATTGACATCCAACATGTCACTCTTAGTCAAGTAATGAAAAACTCAAACAAGTCAATACAATGGCCCCCGAAGCAAACAATAAACAGTCACAAACTAGGCCACGTGACCGACCCCAAACAGGCTATAAACACAGGCCTCAAACAATTATAGGCTCGCCGAGGGTCCGCTTGACGCCACCCACAACTGCACAGCGCGGGAGGTCGGGTTACCCGACGCCACTTTAGAAAATCGGGCAGAGTCTCCTTTGTACGGGGAGCTCTACCCAAATACAGTACCTGCATGAAACCTGTCCCAAGCAGTCCAATATATTCAATATATCCAATATATTCAATCCCATGAGTAATACGGCCACTTGGGCCCCTAAACAATACTCAATCTACATACCAACTATGAAACCAACTATATACCCAATAGTTACAAGAGTTCAAATGTTTTACTCTTATACAACATATATTAAAATACTCAAATTCTAATACATGTAAATATCATCAAAGCCACACTCGGCTTTCTTCTAATCCAGCCTCCAGGACAAGCCGTCCCCTCGCACGCTCCCTGTACCTGTAAAAAGGGGGATCCCACGACGGGGTGAGCTAAAGCTCAGTAGGAGAATCGCCCTAAGTGGGCTACTCACCACCTAAGTGCAGTGCAATGTTCCACTTAAACAAGCATTCAAGCAAATGTGATGATCCTATTTGAATGTCTACGGACAATCCTCGTGATCCTCGAGAGTCTCATCGACTCCCTCTCACACTCACCTAAGCCTCATATGAGAACTATTAATTTATTAGTGGGCAACCCTCCGATGAATATATATATATATATCAATTGGGCCGCTCCGACGATTGATATATATTAATTGTTTGTGGACTACCCTCCGATGAATAAATATCAACTCGGGCCGGCTCCGACTCCGCTGATTATTCTTAATTCCAGGGACTACCGATGAATAAATATCAATTGGGCCGGCCCGACGGTTGATATATTATTTAGTTCGACTACCCTCCGATAATTCTTACATTTTAGACTACCCGAACTCGTTCTAGGACTCATCTCATGCAATTTTCCTATATTCCTAGATGTTCCAAAGGCATATGGAATGCATGTATGCCAGCCTAATTCACTTAATCACATGCAAATATATATACATGAATATATTTACATAAAACTTTAAATCACACATCAAAAATTAGCTCACTACACAATCATACACACGAAAAATTTAATTTAAATCACTCGCCAACACGTGCCTTTCACAAAAATATATATTTTAGAAGACTCCCGGAATAGTGAAACCCTGCTTATCATTCCCTGAAAATCACAAAACACCGGTTCACTTAGTGAACTCGTTAATCCACGGCCATTCCCTAGCCTAAAGCATATTAAGCAAGCATTTAATGCACAATTAATTCCATCACAACCAAATGCCTCTAATTTGTTTCTCTCGCAAGGCCACGCCACAAGAGAAAATCCCAAATACCCCACAATCTCGGCCCCATGTTTTCAGATCCGATCGTGCGGCCCCTCACGCCTCAAACTAACCGAAACATCGGCAAAAACTTTAAAAATGGGAATAAAACACAAGTGGGGAGAAAATCCTACCTCTTGAGTTGTCAAAACTCAGAACTCGGGGTCCACGCGTATCTACTCCAAGGTGAATGTTTTTCCTCTTGCTCAGTCACCCAACTGGCCCGATCTCCTCACAGATTTCTAGAGAGAAGTTCTCTCTCTAAAACTCTCTCAATCTGCTCCTCCGTCGATTTCCTGGTTTGCTTCCCGTTTTTCTCTTTTGCTCTTTTGATTAAATGAAGAAGAGCACTGTTCATGATTTGACATTTCTCATTTAACTGGTTTTTACCGATTAATTCCTCTTTCACCTCGCTTTGATGCCCTAAGACTACCTTGGTCGTCCATTTCATTATTTACTCATACCACTTTAGCGCATACACGAAGTACATGCTATCTGCGCCTTTCGTCGCATCGAAAATCGGTTTACGGCACCCGAACAACGACGCCTCGAAAAACGTGCCGACTCCGATTGTCTCGGAAAATTATGAAATTTTACGTGCCAACTAGATTTCGCGAGACGATTCCTCGACCAGATGATCCGCTTTCGCCATCCGAGATCTAGAGAATTAATTACGGATTTTTTAACCGGTAATTACACTTTTGTAATTAAAATTACGATTTTTCCTTATTCCGTAATCGAATTTCTGCCCATCTCCCTTCCAGCGAATTTTCATCTCCGAAATTCAAGACAATTAAAAACAATCACATGCATGGCAACGTATAACGCATTCACGACAAACTGGGCTTATTTAATCGTTAAACAACTAAACTACGCACTTCATCCCTGCAGTCAGCAGGATAGGTGGCCCGCAAGCGTCCCGCTCGCTCCCACGCTGACTCCTCCACTCCACGCGCCGCCATAGCACTCTACTAGCCTCACAAAGCCTTGGCGTCAGCAGCACCCCCGATCACGGCTATCAACAATGTACACCGGTCCCTCGAAGGTCCGATCCGCGGTCAATTCTATCTCGTCCCCAATCCACCACATGAGCCGGATCTCGGAGAGCATTCGACATGGAGAAGTGAAACGCCGCGACACTGGCGCCGGGCGGTAACGCTTAACCAAGACGTTAATCGTGCCTATCCTCTCGAAAAGACCTTAAAGTCCCAAATAAACCTCGGCGATAGCTTCCCACGCTTGCCGAACCGGACCACTCCCCTCTTAGGTATCGCCCTTAAAAAGACGTGATCCCCAACCTCGAACTCTAAGGGTCGACGTCGTACATCATCATAGCTCTTCTACCGGCTCTGAGCCGTGAGAAGACGCTACCGTATCAAGCTCACCTTCTCATAGGTGTCTTTAATCAAATTCAGACCCGTGATGGATCTCTCTCCCACCTCGGTCCATCCTAACGGTAACCTACATGTCCTCCCATACAATGCCTCATATGGTGCCATTCGTACACCGCCTCCCTCGGGTAACTGGGTTGCTGTAGGCTAATCTCGCAAGGGCAATTAATCCTCTACCCTTATGATCCAGACATGCTCACAACATGCCCTTCTAACACCGTATGTGGTCCATACACACGTAACCCTACACAACCCTTGCTTGGTGTGTAAACGCTAACCTCTCCAAGGTCACAATCACTGACAATCCAATGGACTGTCATCTCAATCCATGCCATGCATGATATCCTTTTACCGAGCCCTTTCTAGCTCAACAACACCCAATGCGATTTCCAAAGGGTATCCTAACTTCGAGTCTCTTCCGACTCCTATCACTTAACTCTAAGTCTACGTGGATAACCGACTGCCAGGTTTTCATCTCGAGCCACATAACTCCTCGGCTTACACTTCGAGCCTCTTACATTTCCTGATTCAACTACGAGTCTTCATTGGACGTAGTCCTAAAGACAAACTCAACCCACACTCACCATGAGTGGTGAATGACCATACCGTGCACCCGAACGCAATTATGCCATACCGTGACAACCAATCCCGGTTCCACCATGAGCAGAATCTGAGAGATTTTCCACTCATAATTCGACCCCATCAGTCAACTCTCACCCTACATCCTAGCAAGAACATCTATACTGGGCTTCTCTAAAGGCCTTAACCTCTAAGCCCAAATCCCATGTCGTGGCTCCGTATGATAACCCCGCCTAGGTCTCACCACATCGACAACTCCATGGTTATCAACTCATCTATGTCAACCCGAGATCAACAACCAGGTCTACCACTTCACACTACGCTGTCGGCCAAGCAGAACCCCGATTCGCCCCTCGACTCGACTCACACTCCGCCCTCCGCCTATCTGTTGTCGAAAAGCCAGATAGCCTCCTAAATCGAAACTAGTTCCTCCCAATTCACTAGGGTGTAGAGGAATGAACTGTATACTCTCATGTTCTACGGCTAACTGGGACTGGATTGTCCCAAAGTCTTGGGATCCCTGTCTCTGGGGAACTCCCGTCACTCATGCTCAATCCTGGCCCTAGTCCTGAAACTAGTGTGAAGCAGAATCTTCTGCCTCATCCCCGAACTAGGAGAAAACTGATCCTCCCTCTTGTTACCAACACCCGTATCACAAGTGTTCCAAGTATCCTCAATCTCTCTCTCTATGGTCAGGGCTGTCCCAACCATGGAGTCCATGCCCCGTAGGCGAAGTCCTACGATCCCGTCCCGAATGGACAACTTCACCCCATTCGACCTCCTCAGAATATCCAAATTAATCCCAAGAGACTACGTATCTCGAAGATTGATATTCGGTCTCTCCCAACGCATCACTGCCTCAACCTTCTCTAGGTCGACTAGCACTTCTGGTGCTGACACCACGTATCTCAAACTCTCACCTCGCAAAGTCAAAAAACCGAACTTCATCGAACTTAGCGCATAAATCGGTCTCTTAACACCGTAAAACAATCCTCGCGATACTCATGCTCCACTTGACCGGGAGTGACCAAAAATGTCATCCACGAAGACTACGACAAACTGATTTAAATAGGGTTGAATATCCTATGCATGAGATCCATGAATGTCGTTACTGCGATTCGTTAATCCAAAGGGCACATCACCGCAAACTCAAAGTGCCCATAACGCCGTCCGAAACAATCGCCTTAGTGGATATCTATCCTCTCTCCCCTAACCCTCGCCTCGATGGCAACCAAGGCGAAGGTCTATCACGGAGTAGACTCGCGCTCCTCTCAACTCCGGTCAAATAAATCATCAACTTCTAATGGGTACGATTCTGATCGTAACTCGCTCAACCGCCTCAGAAGCACGCACGAAGGATCTCACCCTTCTTTCGCAACTGGGAATCAAGCGCCCCATGGTGAAGTGCTCGGTCTAATAAACCCCTTGTCCAATAGCTCTTTTAACTGGACTCTGAGTTCCTGCAACTCAACCGGTGCCCTCCTATGCAGAGTCATAGAGATGGGTAAAGTACCAGGGTGTAACTCGATACCGAAGTCTACATCCCTATGTGGAGGTAGTCCAGGTAGCTCATCTGGAGAAATATTCGCGTACTCGCAAACCACTCGAGTTAGATCTAAGTCTGGTCTCACCTTGTCCTCTAGGGTAAGGCTCGCTAGCTAACCCGCCAACTGTCCCTAGCACTTGACCTCATACCGGCCTAGGGCAAAAATATCGTGCTTGTGCCCCCGAATACAACATGACACCGCCCCGTGTGTAGGCGGTAACTCTCCCGCTCACAATCGATAACAACAACCTTGTAAACCGTCACCCAAATCCATCCTGCGCACGACATCGAACTCCGACATGTCCAGGATCCTCAGTCCACCGCGAGCAGAGTCCTCGAGATCTCTAACTCAACCTCGACTCCAACATTCCTTATTCTCGCCTCTAATCCCTGTAGAACTCACGCAACGGCCTCTAAGGTCTCTAGGAGGTCCTGCCTTATTTCCACCCTATATTTGGGCTTCATTTCTAGTTAGAACACAAATAGTCTAATCCTCGTCGCTGCCGAGGTAACCTCCATAGCCTCAACACCTTCTCAATTCAAGATGAACCAATGGTTGTCCACCATCCTAATCTTTTTCCCGTGAATGCTCTGAGGATGATACGTCCAAACCTCTCGGTTACTAGATCTTCCCGACTACATGCTACACTAGCCCGGTGCTATAGCATTCTCGCCGTAATACCTACAATTCCCAAAGTCCGCTAATCAAACACTCGATTGTGCCCGACTGTTCTCAGGACGCCCTCGATGTCCTCGCCCTTATTAGCCATTTACACCATTACATGGCAATAAGAATCATTTATCCATTTCGGGGCCTAACTAGCAACGTACATGCCAATAGACTTAACAACCATGAACCGACCCGTTCATTTCCTAAGTGGCGCTAAATTCCAACCACCCAGTTCAGTATCCAAATCCCTAAGGTCATCGGTCCTAACCTTAGCATTCACCATTTTTCCTATACGCATCACACCATGCATATAACTTTACACAACTACCACAAGAATCATGATTTCAAACTAGTAGTTAATTCATCACAAGGTCTCTCGAGGCATGAACACAAATTTCGAGACACAAATCATACACATAGCTCGCATACGTTTAATGAATTTTGCATGTAAAATATTGTTTTTAGCAAAATTTTATTTTCAAAATTTTATTTTTTAAAAATTTTATTTTTCGAAAATTTTATCAAATTTTATTTGATTTTGGCTTGATTTTTAAATATATTTTTTTAAAAATATTTTTTTTTTCTCGGCCTCGAGATGAACAAGGTTCATGAACCAGTTCACGAACAATGTCCAAAAATTTAACTCAAGAAAATACCGAGTCGACCGGGCTAAAATAAAGCCGAAAACCGGTGCGTGCATGTTTCAGCGCCAGTTAAGGCCAAGATTTCCAGCCGCGCGCTGCCGCTTTCAGTTTGCCAAGCCATGGCTTCCACGCGCGCCGTTGCGCCATACTGTTGCCAAGGCTTCCGCAAGTTCAGCCACGCCGCTTCCAAGGAAGCGCCACCGCGCTGGGCCGCTTCGTCCGCTCAAGGCGCTGGGCTGCGGCTCAGCCGCAAGCCGTGTCGCAGCCCAACCTAAGCCGCAGATCGTGGCCGAGTGTCACGTCGTGTCGCAAGACACCCCAGCAGCCTGGCCCTTAGTCACAATACAATTTCTGCAATACAAATTTCCTCTCACAATACAATGCCTAGCCCACTATTTCCTGCAATACAATCCAAGACCAACAACTGTATTGCAATACAGTTTGCTTCCTTCCAATACAAATTGTGCAGTAGCCCACTTTCAATTTTCTGCACTAAATTTTTTTTTTTCGTTTTTCATTAAAAAAAATATTTTTTTTTTCCAGAAATTGGAAAAATCACTAAAAAATCATTTTTTTTTTTCCATTTTCTTGGACACACAAATAAACTCATAAAAATTTATTTTCCTCCATTTTCTTAAATTTTGACACCATACGAAACCTTAGAAAATTTTTTTTTTCTCACATCATAACCAAATAAATTTATAAAATTTGTTTTCTTTTTCCAGCTTTTCACGTAGTGCTTCCCCACCAAATAAATTTCTAAAAATTTATTTTCTTCCATTTTCTTTCAATCCTCATCCAATAAATTTATAAAAATTTATTTCTTCTCGCATTTTCTTCAACTTAGAAAATTATTTTCATCACTCCAGACAGGCCAAATAAATTTATGAAATTTATTCTTCTCATTATCTTTCCTTTTGTACCTGTATCACTCAAATTGTTTTCTACACATTCAAAAAGCTAATCACCAAGCACACACATATTCCACAACACACTTACAACATGGCATTCATACCAAACACACAATAATTCACCAAATCACACAAAACACATCAACACACGTGCACGTAGTGTCCTAGTTTTGTCCCGTGATTTTCCTAGGTAATCCCATACCTAAACTCAACGTCAAACCACACCTAGTGGTGATGCTCTAATCGGCTATGGCCTAAGCCCAAATTTTCTATCCATAGGTTCCCATAAACCTATACTCCACACCATACCACACAGTGGTGATGGATACCCAAACCCGAGCTCCCTAGGTATTCGTATACCTAAGCTTTGATACCAAGCTGTGACGCCCCAAAACCCGGGGGTCCGTTGACTAATTCAACCCATGGAATACAAGTGGAGGCTCCGTTACCCGACGCCTCACTTTAGAAAATTCCAGCGTAGCCCTTTCAGACGGAGCTCTACCTAAATACAAGAGATTCGCATGAAACCCGTCCTGCAAATTCAATATATTCAATATATCCAATATTTTCAATCCCATGAGTAATACGGCCACTTGGGCCCCTAAACAATACTCAATCTACATACCAACTATGAAACCAACTATATACCCAATAGTTACAAGAGTTCAAATGTTTTACTCTTATACAACATATATTAAAATACTCAAATTCTAATACATGTAAATATCATCAGGTGCCACACCTCGGCTTTCTTCTAATCCAGCCTCCAGATTGCCGTCCCTCGCACTCCCCGTGACTGCAGCGGGGATCCCACGACTCCGGTGAGCTAAAGCTCAAGAGGAGAATCGCCTCAAGCGGGCTACTCACCACCTAAGCGCAAAGGTAATGTTCCACTTAAAACAAACATTCAAGCAAAATGCATGATCCTACTTGAATGTCTACGTGACCAACTCCATCCTCAGCCCTCACGACTCTCTCACACTCGCCTAAGCCTCGTATGAGAATTATTAATTTATTAGTGGGCAACCCTCCGATGAATATATATATATATATCAATTGGGCCGCTCCGACGATTGATATATATTAATTGTTTGTGGATTACCCTCCGATGAATAAATATCAACTGCCATTCCGACTTGACATAGTTCTTTAATTTGCGGGACTACCCTCCGATGAATAAATATCAATTGGGCCGTCGACTGATATATTATTTAGTTCGACTACCTCGATAATTTACATTTTAGACTACCCCTCCTAACCTTGCTTTCAGACTCATCTCATGCACTCTTTCCTATATTCCTTAGGATGTCTCCAGCATATGGAATGCATGTATGCCGCCTCCAATTCGCTTAAATCACACGTAAATATATATACATGAATATATTTACATAAAACTTTAAATCACACATCAAAATTAGCTCACTGGGCTAATGATCATACACGAGTAATTTAATTTAAATCACTCGGCCAACACGTACTTTCACAAAAATATATATTTTTAGAACACATTCCGGGAATAGTGAAACCCTCGTTTACTATTCCCGGAAAATCACAAACAACGGCTCACTTAGCGAACTCAAGAATCCACGGCTGCCATTCTCGCCCAAAGCATATCAAGCAAGCATTTAATGCAACAAATTAACACCCATCACAACCAAACAGCCCCTAATTATTTCCGGCGCCACGCCACAAGAGAAAATCCCAAATAAATTCCCAATAATCTGGTCCCATGTTTTGGGATCGATCAAACGGCCCTCACGGCCTTCAAACTAACCAAACATCGAAAACCCTTAAAATGGAATAAAACACAAGTAGGAGAAAAAATCCTACCTTGAGTTGTCAAAACTGTGAACCCTGGGTCCACTGCAGCCCCGTCTCCCGCGAGAGAACGTTTCCCTCTGTCCGTTCTTCGAAATTCAACGCCCGATCTCCCCGTATTTCTAGAGAGTAGTTCTTCTAAAACTCTCTCAACTGCCTCCGTCGATTTCCTGGTTTGCTTCCCGTTTTTCTCTTTTGCCCTTTTGATTAAATGAAGAAGAGCATTGTTCATGATTTGACATTTCTTATGTAATCCATTTTATTTGATTAATTCCTTCTTTCACCAGTTTTGATGTTCGGCACTACCTTGGTCGTCCATTTTCATTATTTCTCTACTCATACCACTTATGGTACATGAGTACATGCTATCTGTGCCTTTCGTCGCATCGAAAATCGGTTTACTAAGACTAACAAATGATGCCTCGAAACGTGTCGACCCCGACCGGTCTCCGAAAATTCATGAAATTTTACTGCCAACTAGATTTACGAGACGATTCCGACCTGCATGATCCTCAGCTTCGCCATCCGAGATCTAGAGAATTAATTACGGATTTTTAACCGTAATTACACTTTTGTAATTAAAATTACGATTTTTCCCTTATTCCAGAAATTGGAATTTCTCGGGTCTTACACTTAATGAAAAACCCTTTTTTTTCCGGCCCAAAGATGGAAAGTAATCCAAGCAAAATCTCCCCTCTTTGATCTTTGGTGAAATCCCTCTTTCTAGGTACCCACGCGTACCCCACATCGATGCGATGAACTGTCGTTCTTAGCCCGATGAAAATCGACCAAAGGAACTCCGTAGATCTTAGGAAGAAGCCTTAGCTCTCTTCTTTCTCTCCTCGCCTCTCTCTCTCGGTCAATCAGGAAAAAATGGGCTCTTCTAGCCCTAATTCCTCTTAACTTAAGTTTATGTTGATAAACACGTCGTGCTACTATTCATCTCTGCTCGGTCCGATTCGACCAAGCAATTTATTTATCTCCGTTCAGTTCAAATTTTATCCTACGAACACGACTCAAGCCATTTCCCAACTTTTCGAATGTAAACAATCTCGCTCTTTTTTTTTTTTTATGAAAGAACAATCTCGCTTCGTGAGTCATCAGACACCCATCACCTCGAAAAATGTGAAAATCCGACTGTCTCGGAATTCAACGATTAGTCCAAATTCCATATTTTTCCCAACCAAAAATCAGTCCCAAAATCTAGATGTTTCATAGGGTCAAAACAAGGCAGCATTCCCATGCCTAAAATTTTTGCCAAACAACCCCTTAGGGCAAAAACATCACCTAAACAAATTCTTTGAGGGCAAAAACACAACCAAATGTACTCTAGAGCGTAAAATAAACCAAAGTAGAAAGCAGAATCCTACCTGAGCATAGAAGAAACTCTAGGAAGTCCTCGTGGATTAATTCCTAAACCTGAACCTTTGGATTTAACTCCTCGCTTGAATCCTTGGCGAATCCCGTGTTTTCTCAGACCTGTGTGTGAGTCTTGTCGAGTGTGATGAACTTTCTCGCTCTGGTTTCGACGACTCGACCGACGGAATTCCGTAGATCGAAGAGAGAAGTCTTGGGAGCTCTTTATTTTTTTCTCCCTTTCTCCTCTCTCATGCACAACCCAGAAAATGGGAACCCTCTCATCCAAATTCTCTTTTGTTCTAACTTAATGCTTGCTAGACATAAAATCAAGCATCGGTCCACGAATCTGCCTGGTTCGTTTTTACCCCAAAACAATTTATTTCATCCCGATTCAAGTTCAATTTATTTTAAATGAACTTTACTTAATTTATTTTCTACTTTTGAGATTTTTTTTTCAAAAATCCAGTTTTTGGGGTCCACTACACACCCGTCGCCCCGAAAATCGTGAAAATTTCGAGTGTCTTAGAATTTGTCAAAATTCGTTGGGGTAACTAGACTTCACGAGACGAATCTAACGGTGAGGTCAATTTCATCATCCGAGATCTAGAAAAATTCAAAGTTTGCAACATGTACTATTGCGGTAATTTACCATTTTGCCATTTTTCAGAAAAATTCAAATTTACTTGGGTTTTATAAATTTACTACACTCCGACGGTGAAAGTCCAAAAAAGTGTAGATGGTGTGCGGAGCCGGTGGTGAGACTCCAGAAATCCGCTAACCACAAAAGACACAATGATTTTATAAATGAAATGATCATTCGAGAAATGACATCCAAAAAGTTTTGGTGTATAAAACATGACTTTTGTTTTAAAAATGATCATTGGATGTAATCCATCAATGACAATTTTTATCACACTTGGGCATCACATTGTGTGGTAGGAGTCAATAAAGACTCGGGTATGGGAGTTGGTAAAGATTTGGGCATGGTGCATGAGTGAGTCTCACCTCATTTTATGGCATAACATGTAGAATTCCAATATAGGATTGCATATTCCTGTTTGGAATTGTGATGTAAATGTGATTGTTAAGGTGAATATTGCTTGTGTACTTAGGTAGGGAGTAGTAGCCTTTATAAAACCCGGGTAAATTTAAACTTTTCCAAAAAAAATGAGGCAAACACGGTGAACTTGTCGCTACGATACAGGTTGAAAATCTAGAATTTTTCTAGATCTCAAATGACGAAACAGACCTTACCATTGACTTCGCCTTGCAAAATCTAGTTACCCATGCGAATTTCGTTGAATTTTGATACCATCAGAATTTCATGTTTTTCGAGGCAACGGGTGTCGGGTGACACATGGCAAGCCATGACATCACTACAAAAAAAATAAACTTTAGTGACGGAAATTTTTGACCGAAATTTCCGTCACAAAATTGTGACAAATTTGTGACGGAATAGTGACCGAAATTAGTATTAGTAATTTGTGACGGATTTGTGACGTATTTGTGACAGAACATTGTAACGGATTTGTGACATAAAAGAAATCTGTTAATAAAAAATGGCGGGAAGATGGCGCAAAAATTTTAGTAATGGATTTTAGACAACTTTGTGACGGATTTTTGTGATGGAAAACAATCCATCACAAATCCGTCACTAAATAAATTATAAATAAATAGCCTTATTAAATGTAATTTCCTCTGGGTAACGGATGAATTTTCCGTTACAAAATAGTGACGAAAATAAGTTCGCTTCACAATATAGTGACGAAATTGATTCAGTTACAGTGTTTGATCGGATTTATTCGGTCACTATTTTCCGACCGATTACATTTCGCTAAAAATAGTGACGGAAAATCATATTCGTCACTATTTTGTGACGGAATTCTAAATCCGTCAAAAATTTGTGACGGAATTTTTATTCCGTTAAAAATTTGTGACGAAATTACAAAATAGTGACGGAAACACAATTCCGTCACAATTTTCTAATCGACTTGTGACCATTTTGTGACCGATATCTATTTTTCAAAAAACAATTCATTTTTATATTTTTTAATTTGTATTAGAATCTATTTCAATAATGTTTGAAAAATATTATAAATTATTTGGAATTTTATTATTAATATTTGTAGTGCTATTTTGTGTAATTGTTTTTTTTTTTAATTTTTTTTGAAAATTCTGTGATATTTCAATATTTTAAATTGTATGTATAATTTTGCACGACTATATAGTCATAAAAAAAAAAAAATAAAAATTAGAATAAATAATTTATATCATGCTACGATGTTACAAAATTTGGACATTATTAAAATTCTTGTGATATTTGAAAATAAATTTTTATTTTATCCACCATCGGGCATAGCTAATTGAAAGCAATTTGTTAAACTATATATTCGAACAGCCGACATGCTTACTAAAGTACGAACTATTCCTATAAGTTGTTGAATCAATCTTGGACTCCTTAATAATATACTTTTTTAATATTTTTTAAATTTTATAATAATATTGATTTCTAAATATAAAAATGAATTTTTTATTAACCGTTCAATACAACCCACAAATTTCATGACGAGTTATAAATCGAAAAACACAACTTTGTGACGAATTTTATTCACACAAAATAGTGACGGAACACAATTCCGTCACAATTTTCAACCGACTTTGTGACCATTTTGTGACCGATATCTATTTTTTTAAAAAATCATTTTTATATTTTTAATTTGTATTAGAAACTATTTCAAAATATTCTAATGTTTGAAAATATTATAAAACTATTTGGAATTTCATTATTAATATATGTAGTGCTATTTTGTGTGGTGTTTTTTTTAATTTTCTTTTGAAAATTTGTGATATTCAATAATTTGGTGTATGTATAATTTTGTGCGATTCTTGCTAGTCATAAAAAATAGTAAAATTAGAATAAATAATTTATATCGTACTACGATGTTACAAAATTTGGCGATGCATTGTATTGAAAAGTAATTTTATTTTATCCACATTGAGCATAGCTAATTAAAAACAATTTGTTAACTATATATTCGAAATAGGCTCGATTATGTTTACTAAAAGTGCGAACTATTCCTATAAGTTGTTGAATCAATCAGACTCATAATAATATACTTTTTTATGTTATAAATTTTTATAATACAGGTAATTTCAAATATAAAAATGATTTTTAATATTTGTGCAATCACGAATCGATTACACAAATTGTGGCAGATTATCATCCGTCACTTTGTGGCGGAATTTTCTAATAAATCAACACCATCTTCAACCAGGAATCCGTCACGAAATAGTGGCGAAACACAATTAAAGTCACATTTTCTATAGGCTGTGACCATTTTTATAAATAAATCTCTATTTTTAAAAAATTCATTTTATATTTTTAATTTGTATTAAACTATTTCAAAATATTCTAATCTTTAAATATTATAAACTATTTGGAACATATTATTAATATATGTAGTGCTATTTTGTGTAATTGTTTTTTAATTTTTTTGAAAATTTGTGATATTTCAATATTTTAAATTGTATGTATAATTTTGTACGACTATATAGTCATGAAAATAATAAAAATTAGAATAAATAGGTATAACAAGTATACGATGTTCAAAATTTGACATTATTAAATTGTGATATTTGAAAATAAATTTTTATTTTATCCACCAGCCAGGGGCATAGCTAATTAAACAATTTAAACTATATAACCGGAAATAGGCTCGATTATGTTTACTAAAGTGCGAACTAATTCTATAAGTTGTTTGAATCAATCTTGGACTCCTTAATAATATACTTTTGTGAGACCCCCGCCTTCGTGACCTTTCATGTCTGCCGGTGGGCTTCCCTTTCTCTGCGGATATCATCTTAGCTGAGATTCAGCTTCCTGCATAAAATTCGGGCAGGGCCTGGGTCTTTAGTCGATGGGAAGCATCTCATTTTAAAAATGGAGCTAGTGGCTCGGTTGGGTGCGAAGATCTTCCCGTGGATAAAAAACAGGTCAGTGTGAAAAATTTCGACATCAAGTCAGTCAGCGTGCGACACACCACCCCTACGGGCGGTCTTGAGCCGCTCCCACGAGAATCTACGGTTGCCTCGCATTTAAATCCACTGTCAGGCGGGCGTATTGCTTGCTTAAACCTCCTATCAAATTTTTTTCTTTTCTTTTCATTGAGTTTGGTAAAATCTTGATGGAAAACCGGCACAATGAATTTTACATAGTCTAAATTCAAATCCTGTGCCTTGCATCGAATTTACCTATATCAAAATATCAAACACGACCTTGACTATACCAACACATTCACAACTAACTTTGTGGCACATACATATGTCCAGTATACATATTGGTATATTTCTTACAAATGTATTATCCACCGGCATACTATCACGATGTCGGGACAAATCTGTGTACTCCAAATCTTGATACTGTACCTGGAAAATAGTTTTAAATACAAAATAATGACTAAGCAGCTCCGGTGAGTGTCACTTTTATAAAAGGTTTGCTTTTAGGAAAACATCTTAAAAATGTAAAACTCTCTTTTACAATTATTTTCCAAAAGCCTTTCTGCTTTACTTGCTAAAAGTTTTCAGAAACTTTCTTTGCTTACTTCTTTTTTTCACTTGCTTGCTTTTAAAAGTTTATAAACTTTTAATACTTGCGCCGAAAGCTTTTTGTTTTACTTTTCTTTAAAGCATAAAAACTCACTTATTTCTTGCTTGCTTAGAAGTTTATAAAACTTCTCATACTTTTCTTTTCTTGCTTGCTTTATCTTGTTTGAGAAAAGTCTCTTAAAACCTTTCACAAACCTTTGCTTTAAAAGTTTTCTCAAAACTTCATAAAAAACAGGAGCTTGGCTCCAACCGCATGCTTTGAAAGTAAGGCTCCGCAGAGCTTAGCTCAAGCAGAGTCGTTTTGAAACCTAAGCGGGGCTTGGCTCTGTAGATTTGCTTCAAAACTCTCAGGAAGCCTTAGCGACGGAGCCCGTGGTTGATTTTTGGCTGGCATGATCGTGTTTGTAAACCTTGACCAATGGAAGCTATTTTGTATCATGCCTAGTGAACACGGGAACATGCTCCACCGTCTGAGTTGGGGACTGCTAATCGCGTCCACCTTTTCATTCAGGTGAATATGGTGGAATTGACCTCGTGTCATGTCACCATATAGTTAGAGCTCATAACACTTATATCTGCAATACGTCGCCGCAGTCTCCTTTAAATCATGATGTATGTCCCAAGTTTGCAAACCGGGCAAAACTACAATGCATGTATGGAAATCCCTAACACCACCAGGTGCGATGCGGGATACCTCGACCCGGTTTGCTTGCTTCAAAACTAGGAAGGCCTTGTTTTCCTGACCTTTCATTGCCTTTGCTTGCTTGCTCTTTGTAAAATGGTTTACACTTTGAAACCATTTGCTTGCTAGCAGAAAAATGGTTTAATTATTCAAAACCATTTGCTTGGTTGCTTCTTGCTAAAAAATGGTTTAACTTTTCAAGCCATTTACTTGCCTTGCTTGCTTAATTATGGTTTCTGATTTAAAACCGATGCTTGCTTTTCAAAAATGGTTTAACTCAAAACCATTTGCTTTTATCTCATTGCTTGCCTTCTTGAAAATGGTTTGCATTCAAAACGCAAAATACCAGTATAAAGCAATTTATGTATGTAATAATAATACACTAGTATTTGGAAAAATGAGTTTAGAACACTCACCTCTTTGCTTGCTTAGCGAGCGGGTTCCACACTTATCCGCCTTTACTTTAACACAACTCAAGCGAATCTGACGACAATTTAATCGCATAACCGCGTACTTCTGGGCTTGTCACACTCTTATACTCTTTTAAAGTTAGGTGCGCTGAGGTTTCTATTCAACTGGAATCACTTATTCGAACGCAAAACTCAAGTTACGTTGAAACAACGGACTACTCTATGTCCAAAGCTGATGCAGAATTTTTCTTGCACATGGCCCCACTGCAATTGAATTTTTTTGGGCCACTTGGGATCAGAATTGGCGATTCCTATTTCTTAGTTTTGTTCTCCTTGAGTCATTTTTGCGTAGCCACGCCCGAATCACTCCGTCGGATGAAATGAGGGAAGTTATGGCGAGGAAATCACGAAAGCTGGTCGAAACTGGAAAGCCAGAACAAGTCCTACCGGTATACCGAGTAGGACTTGGCCCAAAAATGACGAGGAATCAAAGTTCTACGGTGGGACTTCTATTACCGGTGGGACTTACGAAATGCCAGTTTTGTTATTTCTCCCACTTTTTGATGCCAATTCCTCCATATAACTTCTATAATTCATAATGCCTCAAAAACTAACTTGGAAATCATCTAAAACAACTCACAACATGTGAATTGGTGTTTTGAAGCAAAACCAAAACCTTAGGTGAAAAATCAAGAACACTACCTAAGGTCACGATTCTTTTAAACATCATGTAATTTGATGATTCAAGTTTCTTTATCATTGGGGTTTTACTCACATAACCCCAACCATTCAAAGGCTTCATGTGCTCTTTGCACAAAACCTAGATCAAGGAACTAATCTCATACCCGAGCCACTAGAAATCCATATCAAAACCCAAAAATAAGAATTCCATACATTGATCTTTGATTCCTTCTCCTCCTTCTTCTTCCTTCTCTTCCTCCTCTTGGCTCTCTCTTCTCCTCTTCAAAACCGTGAACCCTAGCTTTGGAGACCAAAATGTGATTTTGGTTTTTAATTCTCCTTTTTGTTAAATTAACTTTCCATTAATTGCAAATAGCCCTCATCTTTTCATTATTGCAATAGCAACTTTTTCAATTTCCACTATGGCTTGGCATCTCTACACCTTAAATTTTGATTTTTCATATTCATTGCATAATGACAATTGTACCCTTGGTTTAATACCATTATTCCGGGTTCCAAAAATTTATCATTTCCCACTTTTAGTCTCCAAATATTTCAGTGTGACACTTAGTACTCTTATACACCCCTACAGTGTCGAAAGCCTGCGTAGACTCTCTCGGGACGAGGTGTTACAAAATCCCTCCCTCATAGGAACATTTCGTCCTCGGAATGAAAACTAAGCACTCGAGCAAAGGGAAGGAACATACCTCATCAGGAGAATAAGTGAAGTGCGATGGCGCGTCTGGGCCTCTAGCTCCCAAGTAGCTGCCTCCCTCTCATGATTCTTCCATAAGACTTTAACTAATGGGATCACCTTGTTCCTCAATACCTGTTCTTTGCGATCCACAATGCACCGGTGTCTCTTCATAAGTCAAATTCTCCTTTAAGCGCGCGGTTTTCTCTCGATACATGTGAAGGATCAGGGATATATTTCCTCGACATTGATACATGGAAAGTATCATGAATCGCCCCGACAACTGCGGGGTAACTTCAATGTAAGCTCACGGCCCACTTGCATCACGATCTCATAGGTCAATATACCTCGGACTAAACGCCTCGTTTCCCAAATCTCGACACACCTTTCGAGTGAAATCTTCAAAAAAGACTTTATCACTATTTCAAGCTATGAGTCTCTCATTGGTTGTCGCATAAGCTTTTACGTCTATCTCTTGCTATTTTAAGTTATAGCGAACAACTTTCACTTTCTCACGAAGTGATGCGTACCGGTTCGGGACTCTTGGTCTTCTCTCGCCAACCTCGTCCCGGCTGCTGGAGTCCTACATTTCATATCTGATTACTCAAATGGAGCCATATCTATACGGCTTGATAGGCCCCCATTGTTAGTAGAGCAAACTCCATTAGTGCTAATTGAGTATCGACTTCCTTTGAATTCCATCACCTGGCTCTCGGCATATCCTCCTAACGTCTGAATAGTCCTCTGCATTTGTCCATCACATCTTTGAGGATGAAATCTTGTGCTAAAGTGTAGAAAGCGAGTACCCTATGTTCATGTAAACTAGGCCAAAACCTAGATGTGAACCTGGGGTCTCGATCGACTTTTCTCGACCTTTGAGACCCATGATCTTACTATCTGCGTCCACATCTGACTTGTGACTTTTCTAAGAGATCTTCAACATTAGCGGTAGGAAATGAGCGAGACTTTGTCAATCTAGTCTACTATCCACCATGTCGCATCATGTGTTGCCTCACGAGTCCGTGGAAGACGTCACAAAATCCATAGTAATCTTTTCCCATTTCCATGGCTGGAATAGGAATGCGCCATCTTCCCTGCGGGCCTCGTGCTACCTTCACTGGCCAGCGGGTTAGGCACTGGAAAGCGAGGCTTCGCTATCTCTTTCTTCATCCCATTCCACCGAGTAATGTTCTTTTCAAAGTTACGCGTACATCTTGGTACTACTGGATGCATAGCATGCGCGAGATAGATATGCTTAACTTCCATGATGTCTTTCTTGATTCACATACTACGGCACACCCGTTCTCGACCTTTCAACATCTGTGCCATCATCCCTGATTTGAAACTCTGCTTTCTTTCCCTTTTCTATCTCTTCTTTAAGTTTAATCATCTGTAGATCCTGTGATTGCCTGCTGGGAATACGGGTCCACGAGGGAGCGGTCCCTGACTTTGAAATGTGGCTAACAAGGCTCGAGGAATCCTCGACCTCTAATATCACTACTAAAGCTCTCGGATCCACAATGAGTGGAAGATAACTTTGTCTCATGTGAAACAAAGAACTCTCGGTAGCCTACTCAAGGCATGCCTTTCTACTGACATTAGCTTTCTGGATGGTACTCGATAGTACTTTGTGTCCTTAATCAACTCGAGCCATCTTCTTTGCCTCGGGTTTAACTTCTTTGGGTGAAAATATGTGAAGACTTTTATGATGCGTAAAGATCACACAATGAACACCATATAAATAATGTCTCCATATTTTTCGATTGCAAACCACAGCTGCTTTGCAAGCTCTAAGTCGTGTGTCGAATAATTCTGCTCATGCTTCTTTAATTTGTCAGAGGCATATGCAATCACCTATCATTTTGCATTAAAACACAGCAAGGCCTTGCACAGAGCATGTATAAGCGCAATCCATTTTCCATTGGGTAAAGCTAGAATTGGGGCTGAAGTCAATCTGCTCTTCAACTCCTCGAAACTCTTTTGACATGCATCTAACTTGATGTACCCGACATCTTTCCTTGTCGGCAGTCGGTGGAGGTACGCTATCTTGGAGAACCCCTCAACAAACTTCCTATAATACCCTGCTAAACCAAGGAAGCTTGACCTCGACATTCTTTGGTGGTTTCAATTTACCCACTTTGCTTCCATTTTTACGGGGATCACCTCACCCCCCTCTGCTGAAATTACATGACGAGAATGCCACCTTGTCGAACTAAGCCCGACACTTGCTCCAACAGCATATAAGCATCTCCCCCCTTAAGTGCAATGGCCCAATCCTGGGTTAACAAGATCATTTCCTCTGAACTACTGAATCTGTTTAAGATATAATCAGTAAAAACTATGAACCTATCCGGATACGAATTACGGAATACTCAGTTCATCAAATCCATGTCATGGCTAACAGGAGCATTAGTCGAGCAAATG
Source organism: Tetrastigma voinierianum (assembly GCA_016808115.1). NCBI lineage: Eukaryota > Viridiplantae > Streptophyta > Magnoliopsida > Vitales > Vitaceae > Tetrastigma > Tetrastigma voinierianum. The sequence continues at coordinate 195,944 of JAEQBH010005224.1, read as the reverse complement.
GCATCACGGAAACTCGCAATGTCGTAAGCGTCTGAATCTTGTCTTAGGTATCGCTCTCTGAACTCTCAAGCGATGATATCCGACCTCAAGTCTATCTTGGGTATACTCGAGATCCTTGGAGTTGATCAAATAACTCCTATCGATTCTAGAGTGGATGCGATTGCGGATAGTAACTCTGTTGTTTACTGTAATCTATACATATGAAACTCCCGTCTTTCTTTTCACGAAGTAGGCTCCCCATGAGGATATGCTCGGTCTAATAAATCCCTTACTCAACAATTCTTCTATTGGGCTATGGCTCCCTTAACTCTACTTTCGAGGAGCCATCTATAAGGAGGAATGGAAATGGGCTCGATCCACAGGATCAAATCAATGGTAGACTCCACCTCTGCTACGGAGGTAGCACGCAATATCATCCAGGAATTTTATCACAGGAACTCTCTAACAAGCGGAATCTCATCCAATATAGTCCCCTCCTTCCGGTCTCCACAAATAAGCTAGATAACCACAGCGACCTCACATGACATTTTGTGTCATGCGGAGATAAATCACAAGAAGATAATTCTCGTAATCCTGCGAACTACCTCCAGCTTCCACTGGCCTGTCGACTTTACTTCCTTTTTTATAACAATCTATTGTGGCTCTATGGCGAGATAGCTAATCCATGCGAGAACCACATCAAAGTCTCGTATCACAAGCTCTGAATCCATTTGGGAACTCCAATACTCAATCAGAACTCTACTATCTCGCTACTCTGTACGCGGTAATGGATCTCAATTTGGAAGGGAAACTCTCATCGACCCTCTAATGGATTTGGGTCTCTATGCGGAAATGATCTAAGAATGGCTTGGATGCAAATGGTCGTAGCTCTGGGTCTACTAATGTATAAGCATCATGATCGAGATAGAAATGTCAGGTGACCACGTCGGGTGCATCCGCATCTTGCTGAGTCACGGCATATGCTCTGGCTTTGATGCGGGGCTCATCTGTCACTGAGGCACCTCTACCTCTTCCACTGACCACCTCTGTGGTGTGATGGCCTCTACTGAGCCTCTCGAGTCGACTTTTGTGTGCTCGTCTGATGCTGGGGTGTTAGACTGTGCCCCGATGTCTCACGCAATCGGTGAGACCTCCTAATAAAATGGCCTTCTTGGCCGCAGTCAGGCTACCACGTGCTGAATCATGCACTCCCCATGGTGTAAACCGACACATATGACAAGCGGGAGGAGATACTGCGGGTGCCCTTTGCTAGCAACCGGGGGCCCTCAGTCCACGACCCAGAGATAGCTCCTCGACCTGCACCTCGGCCTCTGTAACCTACGCCTTGTTCTTCTTTACGCTATCTTTATCCTGAGGCTTTGTTGGGGCGTGCACGGTACCTCCTCTTCCCACCTCTCTGCTCACACCTACTCTGATACATTGTTGTAGTGCTTTGTTCAACTCTCAGAGCGGCCTCAACTAAGTCCACGTCTATTCTGCGGGACCAGCCCCAGGTAATGCACTCGATCGGTCTTTGTAGTCTGATAAAAACCTCTTGCATTTCGAGACTTCATACGCTGAATGTAGGAACCAATCTAACTAGTTCCGAGAACTTCTTTCATGCTAGGCGACATGTTCTTTTGTTCCAACTTGAAGAACTCCTCAATTTTAAATCCTTATGACTTTAGAGAAGAGGCTTGTATATAGCATCGATGCGGAATTCTGCTCTGAAGATTGGTCCCATGATATGTCCATCGGGATACCTTGCTCTCACGACATCCGCAATCTTCAGCCTGTCTTCCATGAAAGCTGGAAAACAAGACTCTTTGCTCATCCAGTGCAGCCCATAACTCCATAAATCTTGTTTGCTGGGGTCTAACCGCATGGTGCGGATCACCCGCTGTAGTCATATGGCTTGGCACCATTTTTGTACTCTCTCTATTGACCTCCCGGTTCTTCCACCAACCTCTCTAGGTAGGCGGTGGAGGTTACCGGCCTATTGGCGATGTGGCTATGAAAACACTATCTTATTGCAATCATTGCCACTTGCTCTGCCAGTAGAGTCCTGGCATTTGAGCTCATTACGGTGGCGCGAGATGGTCAGCTGACTCGCTGGCGGGTTGATTCATAGATGCGGTAGTGGAACCTACTACGTGCTCATCCCTTCAGGTACTTCAGGACGCTCAGACACTGCTGGAACTACTCTCCTAGGACGACCTCTACGTCCTCTTCCTGACATAGTGCTGTAATTTCCAAAAATAAACCATTTAATACTTTGAATCCTTGTGTATGTATAAGTTGGAACATGCATGGTTGCCATTACTTATGCTCCTGATACCACGTGACCACACCCCACCCCCTCTGTGGCGGGCATCTGAAACCACTCCTGAAATCCCTAGCCGTTACCTCTAACGACTGAAATCTGTGAATGAAGCCGTATTGCTTGCTTAAACCTCTATAAAATTTTTCTTTTATTTTTCAAACTTAGGATTTGGTAAAGTCTGTATTGGAAAACCGACGACATAATGGTGCACATAGTCTAATTCAAATCCTGTATACATCCAATTTACCTATATCAAATAATAAACATGGCAACCAGCATACCAACACATTCTCACAACTAACTATGTACGTACATATGTCCCATTTATACATATTGAGTATGTTCTTACAAGAATATAATTAATACACGGCACTTATGCGATGTCGAACCCGTCTGGCCAATGCTCCGGCGTCTTGCGTACTGTACTGGAAAAATAGTTTTTAAATACAAAATAATGAGCTAAAGGCTACCGGTGAGTGTAATACTTTATAAAGTTTTCTTTTCGGAAAACATCTTAAAATGTAAAACTCTCTTTTACAATTATTTTCGAAGCCTTTCTTTGCTTTAACACTTTAAAAGTTTTCAAAACTTTTCTTTGTACCTTCTTTTTTTTTCACTTGCTTGCTTTAAAGTTTATGAAACTTTTAATGCTTACATGACTTTGTTTTGCTTTTCTTTAAAAGCTTGTAAAACTCTTATTTCTTGCTTGCTTAGAAGTTTATAAAACTTCTCATACTTTTTCTTTTCTTGTTTGCTTTATCTTGTTTGAAAAGTCTCTTAAAACCTTTCACAAACCTTTGCTTTAAAAGTTTCTCGAAACTTTTCATAAAAGCAGAACTGGCTCCAACCGCATGCTTTGAAAATAAACCCGCGGGAGCTTGGCTCGGCCGGTCGTTTGAAACCTAAGCGGGAGCTTGTCTCAACCGTTTGCTTCAAACTCTCCGGAAGCTTATGGCGGCCAAGGAACCAATAGTTGATTTTCAAAAGCGTATATCATGTTTGTAAAAAGAAACATCAACCAATGAGAACTATTTTGCTTATCATGCCCTAGCGAACACGGAACTTATGCTCCACCCGTCTTGGTGGAAAGGACCTTTGTCAGCGTCACCTTTTCATTTTTAGGTGAATATGGTGGAATTGACCTCGTGTCGCCATCACCATACTTAGTTAGAGCTCATAACCTTATATACCTATGCGTGCCACGGTCTCCTTTAAATACATGATGTATGTCCTAGTTTGCAAACCGAGGCAAAACTCTGATGCATGTGTAGCAAATCCCTAACACCACCCAGTGCGTGCGGGATACTCGGCAGGTTTGCTTGCTTAAAGCAGGAAGATTTTCACAACCTTTCATTGCTTGCTTGCTCTTTGTAAAATGGTTTTACACTTTGAAACCATTTGCCTTGCTAACGAAAAATAGTTTAATTATTCAAAACCATTTGTAGTTGTACTTGCTTCAAAAATGGTTAACTTTTCAAAAACCATTGCCTTACTTCAACACAGCAATTATGGTTTACAATTTAAAACCAATGCCCCTTTTCAAAAATGGTTTTTCAGAAACCATTTGCTTGCTTTTATCATTGCTTGCTTCTTGAAAATGGTTTGCATTCAAAACCATAAAATACAGTGTAAGCAATTTGTAATAATAATAATAATAATACACTAGTATTTGAAAAATGAGTTTAGAACACTCTCACCTCTTTGCTTGCTTAACTTGAGCACCGTTTACACTTATCCCGCCTTTACTTTAACCTACAACTCAAACGAATCAGCGACAATTTAATCATAACCCAACGTACTTCCTAGACTTAGTCACACTCTTCGCCCTCTTTTAAAGTTAAAGGTGCTAAGGGTTCTATTCCAACTGGAATCACCCAATTGAACACCCGAAACTCAAGTTACGTTTGAAGCAACCCGGACTACTCCTATGTCCAAAGCTGATGCAGGAATTTTTTCTTGCACACATAGCCCCCTTTGAGTGAATTTTTGGGCAGCAGGATCAGAGGTATTGGCGATTCCTATTTCTTAAGTTTTGTTCTCCTTGAAGTCCTATTTTACGTAGCCACTTGAATCCTCAAATCGGATGAAATGAGGAAGTTATGGCCCGAAATACGAAAACTGGTCGAAACTGGAAGAGAACCAGAACAAGTCTATAGGTGGGACTGCTTCTACCGGTAGGACTTGGCCAAAATGACCCGGGGAATCAAAGTTACAAGGTGGGACTTCCTATTGTACAGTAGGACTTACCAAATGCCAGTTTTGTTATTTCTCCACTTTTGATGCCAATTCCTCCATATAACTTCTGCATAATTCATAATACCTCAAAAAGTAGCAAATCATCTAAAAACAACTCCAACATGTGAATTGGTGTTTGGAAACTCAAAACCAAAAACCTTAGGTGAAAAATCCAAGAGAACACTACCTAAGGTCCACCAATTCTTTTTTAATAAATGCAATTTGATGATTCCAAGTTTCTTTTACATCAATTGGGGTTTTACTCACATAACCCCAACCATTCGAGGCTTCATATTGCTCTTTGCACAAAACCTAGATCAAAGGAACTAATCTCCATACCCTGAGCCACAGAAATCCATATCAAAACCGAAAATAAAATTCCCATACCTTGATCTTTGATTCCTTCTCCTCCTTCTTCTTCCTTCTCTTCCTCCTCTTGGCTCTCTCTTCTCCTCTTCAAACGTGAACCACAGCTTTTGGAGACCAAAATGTGATTTTGGTTTTTAATTCTCCTTTTGTTAAATTAACTTTCCATAAATTGCAAATAGCCCTCATCTTTTCATTATTGCAATAGCAACTTTTTCAATTTCCACTATGGCCCATCTCTACACCTTAAATTTTGATTTTTCATATTCATTTGCATAATGACAATTGTACCCTTGGTTTAATACCATTATTCCGGGTTCCAAAAATTTATCATTTCCCACTTTTAGTCTCCAAATATTTCAGTGTGACACTTAGTACTCTTATACACCCCTACAGTGTCATGTCTTGTGGAGAACTCTCTCGGAGACGAGGTGTTACAAAATCCTCCACTCCCTTAGAACATTTAGATCCTCGAAATGAAAACTAAACTCGAACAAAAGGAAGGAACATACCTCGTCAGGAGGAAATAAGTGAAGTCTTGATGGCGCGTCTGGGCCTCTGTCCCATGTTTGCCTCCTTCTCATGATTCTTCCATAAGACTTTAACCAAAGGGATCACCTTTTTCCTCAATACTTGTTCTTTGCGATCCACGATCTGCACAGGTGTCTCTTCATAGGTCAAATTCTCCTTTAACTGCTCTGGTTGCTCTCTCAATACATGTGAAGGATCGGGATATCTTTCCTCGACATTGATACATGGAAAGTATCCTTGAATCCTTGACAACTGGGGGTAACTTCAATCACGTAAGCTCTTGGCCCCACTTTGCTCACGATCTCATAAGGTCAAGCCATACCTCGGACTAAACGCCTCGTTTCCCCAGTCTCAGCGCACCTTTCAGGTGAAATCTTGAACTTTATCACCTATTTCCAAGCTATGAGTCTCTCGACGGTTGTCCGCGCAAGCACTACGTCTATCTCTTGCTATCTTTAAGTTACTCGCGAACAACTTTCACTTTCTCACGAAGTGATGCATGCCGATTCGGGGCCTACTAGTCTTCTCTACGCCCAGCCTCATCCGGCGCACTTTGAGTCACATTTCTGCCATGTCTGATTGCCTGAATGGAGCCATATCTATACTGGCTTGATAGCTATTGTTGTAGGCAAACTCCATTAGTGCTAATTGAGTATCCCAACTTCCTTTGAATTCCATCACACAAGCTCTCAGCATATCCTCTAACGTCTGAATAGTCTCTACGTCGTACGTACGAGGATGAAATCTTTGTGCTAAAGTGTAAAGCGAGTACCTACTTATTTGCTTTGTAAACTAGGCGAAACCTAGATGTGAACACAGGGTCTCGATCGACACTATCGACTACTGGAACCCCATGGAGTCTTACTATCTCATCCACATACAACTTGGCCAACTTTTTGCAAGAATCTTCAACGATGGCGGTAGAAATGGCGGAGACTTTGTCAATCGATCTACTATCTTATATCATCATGTTGCCTCTGAGTCAGTGGAAGACCTGTCACAAAATCCATAGTAATCTTTTCCCATTTCCACCTTTGGAACAGGAGATGGCGTATCTTCCACTGCGGGCCTGTGCTCTGCCTTCACCTGTGACAATTGGAAACTGGAAAGCGAAACTACGCTATCTCTTCTTCATCCCATTCCACGGTAATGTTCTTTCAAAGTTACGTACATCTTGGTACTACACGGATGCATAGCATCTGTGAGATAGATAATGCTTCTTCCATGATGTCTTCTTGATTCGCCATACTCAGCCTGCGCATTCTACGACCTTTCACTGTATGCCATCATCCACGATTTGAAACTACTTTCTTTCCTTTTATCTCTTTAAGTTTAATCATCTGTAGATCCTGTGATTGCCCTGCTAGAATCTGGTCCACAAGGAGCGGTCTAACCTGAAATGTGGCTAACAAGGCTCCAGAATCCTCAACCTCTAATATCACCTGGCTCGGATCCACCAATGGCGGAAGATAGCACGATCTCATGTGAAACAAAGAACTCTGCAGTCGCTACTCCCGAGGCATACGCTGCGACATTAGCTTTTCTGGATGGTACTCGATAGTACTTTCGTAATCATATAATCAACTCAAGCCATCTTCTTTGCCTCGGGTTTGAACTCTTTTTGGTGAAAATATATTGAAGACTTTTATGATCTGTAAAGATCCTACAATGAACACCATATAAATAATGTCTCCATATTTCAGTGCAAACACGACTGCTGCAAGCTCTAAGTCATGTGTCGGGTAATTCTCCTCATGCTTCTTTAGCTGTCTAGAGGCATATGCAATCATCCTATCATTTTGCATTAAAAAGCCTGACAAGGCCTTGCACGGAAACATCGCTATATTGCAAATCCATTTTCCATTGGGTAAAAATTTGGGAATTGGAGCTGAGTCAATCTTCCTTCAACTCCTCAAAACTCTTTTGACATACTCTAACCAATCATACTTGTCTTTCCTTGTCGGCAGTCGATTAAAATTTGCTATCTTGGAGAACCCCTCAACAAACTTCCGATAATACCTGCTAAACCAAGAGCTTCGACCTCGACACATTCTTTGGTGGACTTTCGATTTGCTTGCTTCCATTTTTACAGGGATCACATCACCTCTCTTTAAAATTACATGACCAAGGAATGCCACCTTGTCGAGCCGTGACCGCGCTCAACTTGGCGCCTCATTTGTCTCCCAGCAAGTGTAATACAATCTCGGGTGCTCTGAATGTTCCTGCGAGACTTCTGAATACACTAAGATATCATGATAAAAACTATGGCCAGACCCTATCCCGGAGCGGCAGAATCTTTCGGTTCATCAAATCCATAAGCGCTCTTGGAGCATTAGTCGAGCCAAATGGCATCACGAAGGAAACTCATAATGTCGTGGCGTGTCACGAATCTTGTCTTAGGTACATCACTCTGCGAACTCTCAGCGATGATATCGGAGCCTGAAATACATCTTGGGTATACCGAGATCCTTAGGTTAGATCAAATAACTCTATCAATTCTAGGAGTGGATGCGGTGCGGATAGTAACTTCTGTTCGGTACTGTAATCTATACATAACCCAGCAAACTCCCATCTTTCTTTTCACGAAGAGAGCTGGAGCTCCCCATGGGGATATGCCGATGCAATAAATCCTTACTCTGACAATTCTTCTAAGCGAGCCTTAAGCTCCACTTAACTGCGAGCCATCCTATAAGGAGGAATGGAAATGGGCTCAGTCCCTGGGATCAAATCAGTGGTGAACTCCACCTCTCTTTAAGGTAAGCACCTTGATATCATCCCAGGAACACATCGGGAACTCTCACAGCTCTTGGAATCTCATCCAATATAGTCCCCTCCTTCCCGGTCTCCACCCAATAAGCTAGATAACCCTGACAACCTTTACGCAACATTTTCTGTGCTGTCATGGCGGAGATCATACAAGAAGATAACTCTCTACGTAATCCTCTGAACTTTACTTCCAATTTCCCTGGCCTATTCAGCTTTACTTCCTTTTTATAACAATCTATTGTGGCTCTATGGCGAGATAGCCAATCCATCTTGAGAACCACATCAAAGTCCTAGTATCTAAGCCTACGAATCATTGGGAACTCCTGTCCCTCAATCGAACTCTACTATCTCGACTACTCTGTCTGCGATAATGGATCTCAATTTGAAGGAAACTCTCTGACCCTCTAATGGTTGGGTCTCTATGCGGAAATGATCTAAGAATGGCTTGGATGCAAATGAATGCGTAGCTCACAGATTACTAATGTATAAGCATCATAGTCAAGGATAGAAATAATACCGGTGACCACATCCCGGATGCATCCGCATCTTCTTGAGTCCACGACATATACTACGCTGAGTGCGGGGCTCACAATGCAGCCATCCACTGAGACCCATGCCTCTACCTCTTCCACGGCCCGCCTCACACTGCGGGTGTGTTGGCCCCTGCCTGGGGAAGCCCTCCCAGTCGACTTTTGTGTACTTTCGTCTGATGCAGGGTAGCTAATTGCCATGATGTCCACTTTGTCGGTGAAAATCCCTAATAAAATGGCCTTCTTGGCCAGTCATTTTTCTCGTCTTGAATCTCATGCACTCCCCATGGTGTCGCCGACACATATGACAAGCCGGGAGGAATACTCACGGGTGCCCCTTGCCCAACCAGCCCAGGGGCCTCATTTGATCCACGACTAGAGATAGCTCCTCGACACACCTCGGCCTCTGTAACCTCTTGCCCTTGTTCTTCTTTACGCTATCTTGTCTGACTTTGTTGGGACGTGCAGTGCCTCCCCTCTTACTCTTACTCACACTGCTACGATACATTCTTTGTAGTGCTTTGCTCCCGACTCTCATAAGCGGCCTCAACTAAGTCCCCCGAATCTGATACGGGACCAGCGATAAAATGCACTCGATCCCGGTCTTTGTAGTCCCGATAAAAACCTCTTGCATTCGGGACTTCATACACGCTGAATAGTAGGAACCAATCTAACTAGTTCCGAGAACTTCTTTTCATACTCGGAAACTGACATGTTCTTTTGTTCCAACTTGAAGAACTCCTCAATTTTTGAATCCTTATGACTTTGAGGAAAGAACCTATCAGTGAATTCCTGCTGGAATTGGTCCCATGATATTCCATCAGGATACCTTCTTTCTACGGCATCCCACCAATCTTTAGCCCTGTCTTCCATGAGAAAACTGGAAAACAAGACTCTTTGCTCATCAGTGCAGCCCATAACTCCATAAATCTTGTTTACTCGGTCTAACCACAGCAGGGCATGGATCACCACTTCTTAGTCATATGGCTTGGCACCCGTTTTATTCTCTCTCTGTGGCCTCCGGTTCTTCATGAACCTCTCAGGTGGGTGGGCCTGCGCGTGTCATCTCACCTCTCTGCAATCTTGCCACGCGATCGTGAAACTCACCGCGTAATGCCTCTCTGAGTGATATCGATCGGTAGTGGAACACCTCGTGTGCTCATCCCGTTCAGTACCGGGGCGGCTTTCGAGGCAATCTTTGGAACTACTCTCTAGGGCGACCTCTGCGTCCTCTTCGACATAGTCTTTATAATTTCAAAAATAAACCATTTAATACTTTGAATCCTTGATGTATGTACTCGTTGGAACATGCATGGTTGCCGTTACTTATGCTCGTCTACCTTGACACACCCCACCTACCGGCGGCGTGCGACGATCCCGCAAATCCACAGCCGTTACCTCTAGCGACTAGAAATCCACAATGAAGCGGCGAAGTATTGCTTAAACCTCTATAAAATTTTTCTTTTATTTTTCAAATAGGATTTGGTAAAATCTTAGCGTGGAAAACCGGCGGCATGTGGTGCATAGATCTAATTCAAATCTGTATACATCAATTTACACTATATCAAAATATCAAACTTTGTATGACATACAACACATTCTCACAACTAACTATGTACATACATATGTCCCATTATACGTATTCAAAGTATGTTATTACAAAATGAATTAATACACAAAGACTTACCGATGTCGTGATTGAACTTAACAGGTTCAAATAGCCTTGCGCACTGCGACTGAAAATAGTTTTTAAAATACAAAATAATGAGCTAAACGAGCCTGAGTGTATGCTTATAAAAGGTTTTTTCTTTTCCGAAAATATCTTAAAATGTAAAACTCTCTTTACAATTATTTTCCATAAGCCTTCTTTCTTATTATTAAAAGTTTTCAAAACTTTCTTTGTCATTTCTTTTCACTCGCTGTTTTTAAAAGTTTATGAAACTTTTAATACTATTGAGCTTTGTTTTCGTTTTCTTTAAAAGCTTGTAAACTCTTTATTTTCATTAGAAGTTTATAAACTCTCATACTTTTTCTTCGCTGCTTTATCTTGTTTGAAAGTCTCTTAAAACCTTTCACAATTTTCGCTTTAAAAGTTTCTTCAAAACTTTTCATAAAAACTGAGTTTGGCCCAACCGTACTTTGAAAATAAAAACCCACGGCTATTCAACCGATCGCTTGAAACCTTAAACGGAGCTCGCTCAACCGTTTGCTTTAAAACTCTCCGGAAGCCTTGGCGATTGGAACCAATGGTTGATTTTTCAAAACTGATATCATGTTTGTAAAACATCAACCAATGGAGGCCTATTCGCTTATCACGCCCTAGTGAACACGTGGAATTTATGCTCCACCTCGTGCCTATGGAAGGACCTTGTCCTGGCCACCTTTCACCTTCCTGAATATGGTGAATTGACCTCAGTGTCGCCATCACCATACTTAGTTGAGCTCATAACCTTATATACCCCTGTACGTGCCACTCTGGCCTCCTTTAAATGCATGATGTATGTCCTAAGTTTGCCAACTGTGCAAAACTACAATGCATGTATGAAACTTAACACCACCGCACGTACGTGGGATACCTCCGACCGGTCTGCTTGCTTAAACTAGGAAGGCCTTGTTTCTCACAACCTTCTCATTGCTTGCTTGCTTGCTTGCTCTTTGTAAATGGTTTTACACTTTGAAACCATTTTGCTTGCTCGTTTTGCTTGAAAAATGGTTTAATTATTCAAAACCATTTGCTTAGTTGTTGTTTTCTCTGTTTCAAAATGGTTTAACTTTTCAAAACCATTTACTTACTTGCTTGCTTTTGTTTAATTATGGTTTTACAATTTGAAAACCAATGCTTGCGCTTTCAAAATGGTTTAACCCAAAACCATTTGCTTGCTTTTTTATCCTTCATTGTTTGCTTCTGAAAATGGTTTGCATTCAAAACCATAAAATACCAGTGTAAAGCAATTTGTAATAATAATAATAATAATACACTAGTATTTGGAAAAAATGAGTTTAGAACACTCACCTCTTGCTTGCTTAACTCAAGCAACTGCCCACACTTATCCCGCCTTACTTTAACCTACAACTCCTAATACGACTTAAAATTTAATCGCATAACTTAACGTACTTCCTAGACTTATCACACCCTTCATACTCTAAAGTTAAGGTGCTAAGGGTTCGGCCCCAACTGAATCACTCAATTCGAGCAATCAAAACTCGTTACGTTTGAAATAAATCTACTACTCTATGTCCAAAGTTGATGCAGGAATTTTTCTTGCACACGGCCCCACTTTGAGTGAATTTTTGGGCCACTTAGGATCAGAATTTGGCGATTCCTATTTCTTAAGCTTTGTTCTCCTTGAAGTCTGTATTCATTTAGGCTACTTGAATCACTTAAATCGGATAAGAAATGAGGAAGTTATGGCCGAAATATTTAAAACTGGTCGAAACTGAAACTGTATAACAAGTCCTACCGGCAGACTTAACTTCTACCGGTGTGACTCGCCAAAAATGACCAATCAAGTTCTACCGGCACTCCTATCAGACCGTAGGACTTACCCGAAATGCCCGCATTTTGTTATTTCTCCCACTTTTGATGCCAATTCACTCCATATAATCCTTATAATTCATACACCTTCAAAACTAACTTGGAAATCATCTAAAAAACAACTCCACAACATGTGAATTGGTGTTTTTGGAAACTCAAACCCAAAACCTTAGGGTGAAAATCCAAGAACACTACCTAAGGTCCACACCAATTCTTTTAAACATCATGTAATTTGATGATTCCAAGTTTCTTTACATCAATTGGGGGTTTTACCTCACATAACCTCAACCAGTCAAAGGCTCTTATGTGCTCTTGCACAAAACCCAGATCAGCGAGAACTAATCTCCATACCCATTCCTAGAAATCCATATCAAAACCCAAAAATAAGAATTCCATACCTTGATCTTTGATTCCTTCTCCTCCTTCTTCTTCCTTCTCTTCCTCCTCTTGGCTCTCTCTTCTCCTCTTCAAAACCGTGAACCCTAGCTTTGGAGACCAAAATGTGATTTTGGTTTTTAATTCTCCTTTTGTTAAATTAACTTTCCATTAATCGCAAATAGCCTCATCTTTTCATTATTGCAATAGCAACTTTTTCAATTTCCACTATGGCCCATCTCTACACCTTAAATTTTGATTTTTCATATTCATTTGCATAATGACAATTGTACCCTTGGTTTAATACCATTATTCCGGGTTCCAAAAATTTATCATTTCCCACTTTTAGTCTCCAAATATTTCTGGGGCAGGATACCTTAGTACTTTATACACCCCTACAAGGTCATGTACTCGTAGACTCTCTGACGGTGTTACATATCCTATGAGTGAGCTTCCACCGGCAAATCAAGAGGTGGTCAATGGTTGAGGGGGTCTCACAATAAAAGGCGCCTTTATTGTGGGTCCACACTTTTCGACTTTCAGGTACCCTTCGTGGTCCCACCTCATGATTATCCCTCCCTAGGATTTTTCATTCTGCAGAGAGACCCTAACCCGTGACCAGGGGCTTAAGGTCCACAGGGAGCATCTCATTTTCACCAACTCCAGCTAAGAGGCTTCAGCTTGGTACCAGGATGCTTCCCATCGACTAAAGCACCCAGCCCCGGGTTCGACCTGGGAACGAAAGCGGAACTCAAGTAATGGCGATATCCTACGAGCCAGCCTTCAATCTCAAGCAGCACCCACGATGGTCACGGCACTGCATTCCCACAATAAAGCAGCGCCAGGAGACTTTGCCTGGGTGGATCACCCCACGGGTGTTCTTCAAGCCTCACCACAGAGCACTCTCATCCTCCACCTGCCCCCCGAAGATTTCTCCGAACCCAGACCTGGGCCTTTGGTTCACTGGAAAGACTGGCACCAACCCGAGCTACTAGCTCACGCTGGTACCGCAGATGCTTCCCATTGGACTAAAGACCCTAGGTCCGGTCTTAATCCCTGGGAGGCAAAAGGAACTCGTTGGGAATGAGGATATCCTACGAGTGAGCTTCCACCCGGGCGGTACCCATGAGGTGGTCACGGCATGGGTCCTACAATAAAAATGATATTCCTATGAGTGGGACCCAATCTAAGGGCACCCATGAGGTGGTCACGAAGGGAGGTGGACCCCACAATAAAAAGGCGCTGCCAGGGAGATTCTCACTTTTCAGATCATTCTGCGCTTCCTTCGTGGAGCTGCAGATACCATTCCATCGGCTGCTTTCTCACTGAACCTCAGACCTGTGGTTTTGTCCACGGGTGCCATTTTTCGTACCTCAACCGAGCTACTAAGGCTCGTTTGGTACCGTAGATGCTTCCCATTGACTATTAAAGACCTTAGGTCCCGGTTCAATCTCCTGGGAGGCGAAAGGGAACTCAAGTGGGAATGAGGATATCCTATGAGCGAAGCCTCCACCGGGCGGGTACCCATGAGGTGGTCAATGGCGCGGGGTCTCATACTTTTTTAATATTTTTAAATTTTTATAATGGTTGGTTCAATTTCAAATATAAAAATGAATTTTTTAATAACTCGGCTCGTCAATCGCACACAAATTTGTGACGGAATTATAAATCCGTCACAACTTTGTGACGGAATTTTTATTCCTACCACAAAATAGTGACTCCGAACACAATTTCCTGGCCACAATTTTCTAACCCGACTTGTGACCATTTTGTGACCGATATCTATTTTTTAAAAATCTATTTTTATATTTTTTAATTTTGTATTAGAATCATTTCAAAATATTCTAATGTTTGAAAATATTATAAACTATTTAAATTTTATTATTAATATATGTAGTGCTATTTTTGTGTAATTGTTTTTTTTAAATTTTTTTTGAAAATTTGTGGATATTTCAATATTTTAAATTGTATGTATAATTTTGCACTGTACAATATAGCCGCAAAATAATAAAAAATTAGGAATAATAATTTATATCATGCTACGATGTTACAAAATTTGACATTATTAAAATTTGTGATATTTGAAAATAAATTTTTATTTTATCCAATTACCTGGCATAAATTTAATTGAAGCAATTTGTTAAATCCATATATTCGAAATAGGCTCGATTATGTTTACTAAAGTACGAACTATTCCTATAAGTTGTTGAATCAATCTTGGACTCCTTAATAATATACTTTTTTTAATATTTTTAAATTTTTATAATACAATTAATTTCAAATATAAAAATGAATTTTTTTAATCAGCTCATAAAGTCTGTCACAAATTTGTGACTATAAATCATTACAACTTTGTGACGGGAATTATTCACAAAATAGTGACTGACAATTCCGTCGCAATTCTTTCTAACCGACTTCGCGAATTCTATTTCTTTAAGTACCGATATCTATTTTTTTAAAAAAATTCATTTTTATATTTTTTAATTTGTATTAGAAACTATTTCAAAATATTCTAATGTTTGAAAATATTATAAACTATTTGAACTTTATTATTAATATATGTAGTGCTATTTTGTGTAATTGTTTTTTTTTAATTTTTTTGAAAATTTGTGATATTTCAATATTTTAAATTGTATATATAATTTTGTACGACTATAGTCATAAAAATAATAAAAATTAGAATAATAATTTATATCATGCTACGATGTAACAAATTTGGACATTATTAAAATTTGTGATATTTGAAAATAAAATTTTATTTTATCCACCACGGCATAGCTAATTGAAGCAATTTGTTAAATCCATATATTCAAATAGTTTCGATTACGTTTTACTAAAGTACGAACTATTCCTATAAGTTGTTGAATCAATCTGACTCCTTAATATTCTTTTAATATTTTTAAATTTTTATAATAGTTAATTATTTCATAGTCATAAAATGAATTTTTTAATAATCGGTCATTCACAAATCGGCCACAAATTTGCGATTTAGTCTTCATAAACTGTTACACTTTTGTGACGGAATTTGTATTCCAATACAAAATAGTGACGGAACATACCTGGGCCACAATTTTCTAACCCCGACTGCACCATTTTGTGACCGATATCTATTTTTTTAAAATTCATTTTTATATTTTTTAATTCTGTATTAGAAACTATTTCAAAATATTCTAATGTTTGAAAATATTATAAAACCATTTGAACTTTATTATTAATATATGTAGTGCTATTTGTGTAATTGTTTTTTTAATTTTTTTTTTTGAAAATTTGTGATATTTCAATATTTTAAATTGTATGTGGGTAATTTTGTAATGACTATATAGTCATAAAAATAATAAAATTAGAATAAATAATTTATATCATGCTACGATGTTACAAAAATTTGGCATTATTAAAATTTGTGATATTTGAAAATAAATTTTTTATTTTTTCCACCATCTAAGATGTTTAATCAGTTGAATTAAACTATATATTCAAATAAGCCGTGATTACGTTACTAAAGTATTTAACCATTCCTATAAGTTGTTGAATCAATCTTCGACTCCTTAATAATATTTTTAATATTTTTAAATTTTTATAATACAATTAATTTCAAATATAAAACGAATTTTTTTAATAATCTGTCACTCCACACAAATTTGTGAAGGAATTATAAACCGTCACAACTTTGCATGTAATTTATTCCACAAAGGGACTGAATTACAATTCACAATTTTCTAACCGACTTGTGACCATTTTGTGACCGATATCTATTTTTTAAAAAATTCAGCTTTTTTATATTTTTTAATTTGTATTAGAAACTATTTCAAATATTCTAATGTTTGAAAATATTATAAACTATTTGGAATTTTATTATTAATATATGTAGTGCTATTTTGTGTAATTGTTTTTTTAATTTTTTTGAAAATTTGTGATATTTCAATATTTTAAATTGTATGTATAATTTGTACGACCATATAGTCATAAAAATAATAAAATTAGAATAGCCACTTATATCATGCTACGATGTTACAAAATTTGACATTATTAAAATTTGTGATATTTGAAAATAAAATTTTATTTTATCCACCATCGGGGCATAGCTAATTGAAGCAATTTGTTAAACTATATATTTGAAATAGGCTCGATTATGTTTACTAAAGTACGAACTATTCCTATAAGTTGTTGAATCAATCTTGACGCCTTTAATAATATTCTTTTTAATATTTTTAAATTTTTATAATACAATTAATTTCAAATATAAAATGAATTTTTTTAATATCGGCTCGTTACTAAATTCCGGTTTGATAAATTTTAGACGGAATTATAACCAAGTCACAACTTTGTGACGGAATTGTATTCTCATCACAAAATAGTGACTTTAAACACAATCTTCGCTACAATTTTCTAAACCCACTTGCACCATTTTGTGACCGATATCTATTTTTTTAAAAATTCGCTTTATATTTTTAATTCCTTGTATTAGAAACTATTTCAAAATATTCTAATGTTTGAAAATATTATAAATCATTTGGAATTTTATTAATATATGTAGTGCTATTTTGTGTAATTGTTTTTTTAATTTTTTTGAAAATTTGTGGATATTTCAATATTTTAAATTGTATGTATAATTTTGTACGACTATATAGTCATAAAATGATAAAATTAGAAATAAATACCTATATCATACGATGTTACAAAATTTGACATTATTAAAATTTGTGGATATTTGAAAATAAATTTTATTTTATCTCGTCACTTACCCAATCTCCAACGTGAGCACTGTGGAATGGGAAGGCATAAGGCCACCGAAACCTCGTAGAGTGCAAGCCTTATTGAAATATTCTATGCCGCACTATCATAATGATCACCGCCTATATATCCACATGCATATGTATATAATTATGCCCGTACGCTAAACATCAATGTGGGGAATGAAGTCTCGATCCCACATACACCGCCATCATACAAAATGAAATGTAATTATCCAATTACAAAACATACTAATATTCCAAAGTACCGCAAAGGGACACCTAGATTAAATGTGACAAGGATTAATAATTATCAATAGTGACACATGTAACCGCCGTGGAAGGAAAGAATTCAAGGGTTCTCAAGGATCCGTTATGAGGACCGACAAGACTCCTCGAAATAAATCAGACTGCGCCTCGAGCGAGTTAATATCGTATAATTCATACCTATATCCACAACCAAATGCTATACATACTTATAGTAATTCATAATATAAACATGGTAATGAAAAATTATATTAATAAGGAAATTCTACATAATCATGTATACGCACACGCGATAGTTCATGTCATAACAATAAATATCAGATCAATCGAGACATTGGGTAAAGTGGACCCTATATTCCACACCATAAGCCCCACTACTTCCTCTTCCAAATCCAATGAGACCGGCGCCCCGAGAGAATGCTCCCACTCGTGGTCCTTAACTCCGCCGACACTTAATCCACAACCCATAGCCGGCGCCCGAGAGAATGCTCAATCCGTGGTCCTACCTCCAGCCACTAACATATCATAATCCATATCGGCGCTCCCGAGAGTAACGCTCAACCAGGACTCCACCCCGCATCCCCCGAGAGGAACGCTCAACCAGGGAACTCATGTCCATAACCATAAATCTATAACATAAACTGATCAATACCGGTGCGCACGCGGTCCTGATGATACCATCAGGTGGTATGTCCTACTATAGTTCCTATTACAATCATTGCAAATACAATACACACTCACATCCATCATTATAACAAGCCTCATATGCAAGATATAATTTCATAACAACTAAACAATTACACCTTCACTATGGTAAATAACATTTCAGTAGTAATAAACATGTCGTGATGACGGAGTGTAGCTTAATGCCATAAATTGTTATGCATTTCATGCAGATGGTGTGTTATGAACTATATGATATCAACTCACAGAAGAATCGGGTCTCCGAGCCGCTTCTACGCCTCAGTTGCTCCGTTAGTCAGCTTCTGACAATCTAGAATAGAAAAGACATAATCAATATCAATACTGGGAGGTTTGCTTAACTCTAGACTCGACTAGACACCAAGTGCTAGACCCGATATAAAGCTGCATCTAAATTCTACCCCGAAAATTCGCGTAACCTCCCCTAAAAACTGGACTTAACTCCCTGTAAAACAAGTCCAGAACCTGCTAAATAACATTTCCAATATACACCGTAACTCAAACATCGAGCCGAGCCACACAACTACAATTTTTATTGCCCGACCCATCCCAATCCATCAAATCAACAATTTGTATTTGCAACATACACAATCAATCTTATTAACTACTTCGGATCATACAATACAAGTAACT
Organism: Tetrastigma voinierianum; assembly: GCA_016808115.1. Taxonomy (NCBI): domain Eukaryota; kingdom Viridiplantae; phylum Streptophyta; class Magnoliopsida; order Vitales; family Vitaceae; genus Tetrastigma; species Tetrastigma voinierianum. Next base: position 176,972 of record JAEQBH010005224.1, on the reverse strand, counting down.
AGTTCAACGTAGTCCGAAATACAGTGGGCATATTCAACATACATCATTGAACCATTAAAATCGATTATCGGACAAATACACGATTAGAGTTCCTACACGCTTCTTGGGGTATAGATTCTTACGGCTTGAATGCGTAAATGACTGAAGCACCGTCTGGGTGTAATACCCGTAATTTTTAGCGTGCTTTGCTGGTTATTTAATTTATTTTTCTAATATATATATATATATATATATATATATATATATATATAAGTATATATATAAGTTATATATATATATATATATATATATTCCTTTATTGATCCTAGAGTATTATTTAAGTATATATATATATATATATATATATAGTAGTTTGACTTTCTACAAATTATTTAAATAATTAGTTTGGATTAAATTAAATGTTAAAGTATAGAAATATCTTAGTATATGTAAATTTATCCCTAATTTAGCTTAATTTTAGATTAAGCCCCACTAAAAATAATTGGGGACTTTGCTTTATTTTGAAGGGGAAAGAGACCAAATTTGGGCCCCGACTCCTCTCACGCCGGCCCTTTCCCCTCTTCTTCTTCTCCTTCTTCTCCTAAGGCCGGCCGCCTCCCGTCCTCGACCACCTCCCGCCACCGTCCAAAGGATCCAAGGCTCTAAAACCATCACCCACACACTCCTTCAACCTCCGAATTACCTCTGGGATCAGTCTAAAACGCCCCAACTCGCCGAAAAACACCCCGCCCATTTTCTCTCTCAGAACCGCCCACCACCTCGAGCCACCGTCGCGCCGCCACCACCACCTCTCTTCTCGACGCCAAGCAGCTTCCTCGACACCGCCGCAGCCGCCTGCTCCTTCCTCCTTCCTCACGGCATGGCCACCCTCGCGCCTTGGGGGTGGCTACCCGCTCTAGAACCCTTTAAGGTTCGTCAAACAAAGGCCATTTTCGAGCCTGGGGACCCCCAAAAACCTAGGGGAGGTATGGATTCGCCATTTCAAGCTTTTAATCGTAGTGATTGGAGAGATAAACCCAAGAAGAAAATTTGCTTTTGGCGCTTTTGAGTTGTTTTTAAGCGTCTAAAATGCGAGGGCCAAAAATCGTTGGACTCCCTAATCCCGACCACGCCTAGGTACCCTGACGAATTTCCGACCTAAGTTGAATTTTTCTCCCGCACCACCGTCTGGCACGGTGGACCCTGAAGCTCTGGGTTGAAACGTAACGTCTGGCCTCCGTTCCGTGATTCCGACGGTAATCTGGCTACATTCGAGCTCGTAAAGGATCTATACCCTAAACGCTGCGGCGAGCTCAAATAATCTGTATAATTGTTCATATTCGTATTTTAAATTGTTCGTGAAAAGGTTACTTTAATATTGAAAATGCCTTATTTATCGCTTAATTGCTCAAGTGCTCGTGTTTTGAAAAGATGTAACTTAAAATATATATACGCCGGTACGATGTTGTGTTTAATCTTATCCTATGTAATTAGAACCGCGTTGATTTTTGATTAAACGTATTTTAATTATATCCGAGTTATCCATGGCAAATATAATGATTTATCCAAGCTATAAATTGTACTTCAATTGTATTTATCGCGAATTGTCGAATCTTTTGTGTTTGATTGCGCCGAGCGGTGATTTAATCTCAGAGTTGTGGCCCTATTTCTAAGATTTGGATAAATTGTGGATATTAGAAGTGTATTTTTATCGTTCTGACCCATTTTACGTGGAGTTAAGTCCGCTTTAGGGGAGGTTCTCACGACTTTCGTGAACATAAGTACAGCTTCTATGTTCCGCTTAGTCTCGTGAGTTTTCTGGTCGACCTGTAGTATATTTAAATCTTAATCTTATTTATCAATAACGTCTTTCCATTTTAGATTGTCCGACGCCTCCGCCAGATGTACTCGAGCAGAGCCATTCAGATCCGACATACCGCAAGGAGTTGATATCATATAGTTTACGACATTATCATCTCGCATGCATGGCATAGCATTTATGCAGAGTTGAAGCTACACCCATCATCACGACATGATTATCATCAGAATCAGATTACTATGGTAACTAAATTTAGTTCTATGAAATATATCCCATATGAGACTCGTTATGATAGATGGATGTGAGTGTGTATTGTTGGGTGCGATATTGCTGTGCATTGTTTGTGAAATGTTTGTAATGGGAACTATAGCAGGACATACCACCTAATGGGTTACACGTGATCAGCGTGCGCACCTAATAACTCGACTACGACGCGGTAATTATGTTTATGTATATGAGTTCCCCGGGTCGAGCATTTCTCTCGGGATGCCTGAGGTAAGGTCCCCGGGGTTGAGCTGCTACCTCGGGCGCCCGGGGCTATGGATTATGGTAGGATAGTTGTTGGAGTTATGACCCCGGTCGAGCATTTCTCTCTTGCCTAGCTATAGTTTGTCGTTTAAGTGTCAACTCGGAGTTTCAGTGACCCCGGTCGAGCATTTCTCCTGCATACATCACATTGATTCGAGAGAGTTTCATTTGTAGCATTGGAGTATAGGGTCCGGCTAGAGTTCCTGACATTGTGATGATAATGTGATGATATGAAACTTGATGTGTGTGCATGCATACATATGTGGAGTGTATCGTTATATAGTCTCAATGTGATATATATATATATTATATTATATCAAATTCTATATGTATGTATATCCCGCTGGTCAGAGATGTGGTATAGATTATATGATATTAATCTCACTTTAGACTGACAAATTCTCAATTTATTTTCGTGTCCTCTCGCCCTCCTTCTACAGATCCTTACAACTCAATAATTCTTTCTTCACTACATTACATACTATTATGATATTATTAATTCACTCTATTTAGACCTGTGTGTCACCGGCAGCATTGAATATTAGTATGTTTTGTAATTCAGATAATTGCTGCTTTGTGTATGATGACGGTGTGTATGTGGATCGAGACTTTATTTCTCCCTATTGATGTTTGCATCCGAGCATATTATATATATATGTATGTGGATATATAGTCAGCGATCGATGATAGTCGGCATGAATATTTCAATAAGGCTTGCTACGGGTTTCGGTGGCTTTATGCCTTCCCATTCCCTAGTGCCGGTCACGGCCCCCAGGTTGGGTCGTGACAAAGTTGGTATCAGAGCTATAGGTTCATTTCCTATGGCCTAGAGTCTAAGTTTCCAGATCGCGAGTTGGATCGAGTCCGTCCTGTTGTCATCACCGCACCTAGTTTCAGCTTTCATTCGTTAGGGCTGCCCGCAGCACATCCTCGATAGTCTTGTTTTTACTTTTAGTATGAGACGTAGATCGGGTGGGCAAATGCAGCTGCAAAGAATGCCGAGGTCGGCTTCGCCTATGAGGGAGGGCCCAGGAGGCCAACTATGAGGTCGCTATGCAGTTTATGGTATTCATTTCAGTACAATGAGCTAGAAAGCGAGGCATGCTTCTAGCTTCAGTATTCATGTTTCAGTGGGTCTCAGGGTGCCCGTGATACTGAGCGAGGATTGCTATAATGCTTAATTATTCGTATTACATACATGTTGTTTCGATTAATAATATTACAAGGTATAGCCTCATTTACGCAATAGTTTATTCCCTTGCCGATGACAAAGGCGGCCGATCACGCTTAATGACGTACAATGTTAGAATATGCTTTGCTAAAGGTGGATGTTAGACCTTTAAGTCTCCCACTTCTTCGTTAAAGAATACATGGATATTAAATCAGATCAAGAATTATTTCTAGTTGTGGTTACACATTGGAATGATACTCCAAGAAGGTAGAAGTGACTGGTTCTTTCCGTCAAATCAGTGATAACATCAGAAGACTACAATTGAATTAGATTGGTTAGATGAACGAAATTGGACGAGAATATTAGTCATGTGATTAACGAAGAGTAAAGAATAAGCAGATGTTATACCCTTTGATGCTTGAAATCCAGAGAAACTTGAGCCTATACTAGTTTACTATTTGTTTTGAAACGCAATATTGTGCCCAGTCCCATAAAAGAGGATAGTTATGACATTTCACTACTAGAATTGCATAATAAATGCAGAATTCGGACATAAAGCATGAGCATGCATCACTAGGGCATGCATCATAAATCATACACCCTACATACAAAGTATTACATCAGCATTAGGATCATGCATTGCGCCCCTTGATTTAAGGACATCATCACCCCGCGCACAATGTCAGAGAATTTTATTCAAATCGAAAACTATCAAGGATCCGAAAGATTTTATGAAGAGTGTATCTCATTAAAAGTATTTTATTAAAGGGATTTCATTAGCTTGAGGCTCTCTGGATGACGAGCTCATTGGTAATAACCATGGGTGTAATTGAAGGGTACTACGAAAAGCTTATGAGCTAAGGATAAGGTTAATATCATTATGAGTAATCTTAGCTTAAGTATTATGAGACCACCGCTTTCAATGGTTATATCACGTGATGATAGCATTTATTGTTATCGCAGTTTAATTAAAAAGGATGCCTTGAGGCGTATATATTTTCTATTGTGTCCGACCTCTACGGTAGACACGTGGACTTTGCGCATTTTACCGCTAATCGATGCGATGGATTTTGATGTGATACTGGGTATGGACGGGTTAGCTCAGCACTATGCCACCTTCCGGATACCGCGGGAGACAGTGATTTTTCGATTCCGTGGGATACGTAGTTCGCTCTCTCGCGCGAGCGTATACTCAAATTCTCTAACTTCGGTGTCATTTTTATTATAGCTAAAGCGAATGTTACGCCGCTGATGTCGTAAGTTATCCGCTCTGTCGACACAAAGTGGTAGATAGGTAGAGCTCTATAATGTCCCTATTGCTCGTGGAATTTCCATGTTTTCCTAGGAGTCGCCGTGGTCACAAAATCTGACAGGAGGTAGAATTTTTATCGATGTTGTACCGCACGCCTCCTATCTCCTCGCTACCTTATAGACGGCACCCAGAGTCAAGGAGTCAAGAAGCAAGCATGTGGATTTGTTAGACAAAGGTTTTGTCAGGCCTAGTACTTCTCCCTGGGGTGCTCCTGTACTATTTGTAAAGAAGAAAGATGGTTCACTACGGCTATGTATAGATTACTGAATACTGAACAAGGTGACCATTCAGAATAAAATATCCGCTCCGATCAGATGACTCGTTTAATCACTGTGGTGCATCATGTTTTTCTAAGAATTGATTTACGGTCAGGATATCATCACCGAGAATAAGACATGAGCATGTCTTGGTGACGTGATTCCCGACGAGGTACGCCACATGAGTTCCTAGTGATGTCTGACTCAATAATGCGCCTAAGCAAATTTTATGGATTTGATGAATGTGGTGTTCAAACCCTTCCCGGATCGTCAGGATTGTGTTCATCGATGATATCTTAGTATATTCCTGAGCAAGGGAGGAGCATGTAGAGCATCTAAGGATAGTATTGCAGATTTTGAGGGAGCATCAGTTATATGCCAAGTTCTCCAAGTGTGAATTTCGGGTCGGATAAGGTAGCTTTCGACACGTAGTATCGGCGGAAGGTATTCAAGTGATCCCAAGAAGATAGAGGCAAAGCATGGATCGGGCGTGAGACCAACCACGGTGACGGAGGTTCATGATCCCGGGCTTAGCCGATATTATCGCCGTTTCTTGTGCGTGATTTTCGAGGATCGGTCACATCTTAGAATTCCTAAGTAACCCAGAAGAAAGTTAAATTCTCAAATGACGTAGGCTCAGGAGGCGAGTTTTCATAAGTCAAGGATATTACTTACTCGCCTGTGAAGTGCTAGCATTACCTTCTCCCCATGCTCGTGAGATTATACAGTTGCATTGTGACGCTCCAGAGTCTGATTGGGTGTGTATCGATGCAAAGATGGTAAGGTGATTGCTTATGCTTCTAGCAAACAAGAGGCACGAGCACTACCCACCTGCTGACTCGAGATGGCGCTGATCTTCGTATCAAGATCCGGAGACATTACTCCGTATGGTGAGATGGTGAGATTTCACTGATCACAAGAGTTTGAAATATATTTTTCAAATGTAAGGAGCCACCTGAGATGGTGGCAGATGGTCGGAGTCGCTAAGGAATATGATCAGATTTATCCAATATCACCTGTGCGCTAATGTGGGGCGGCGTATGCTTGAGTAGGAAATCATCGTGCGCTCCCGCCCACATTAGTGCAGAGAAGCGACACCACTAAGGAGTTGTATGGAATTGTATGATCGGTTTACAATAGAGGTGTTGGAGTCCTGGAGCACTTTTAGCCCATTTTAATCAAATCAAGCTACTGGACAGACTAAGATACTGCAGGACCCACAATACTTAAGATTAATGGATGAGGGTTCAAAGAGGATGACATATGATTTTGTGATTGGGGATGATGGCATGTTGAGATTGGGTACTAGGTTGTGCGTCCCCGATGTTGATGGGCTTAGAAAAGAGATTATGGAAGAGGCTCATCATACAATCCTTACGTATCTATCCCGCCCACTAAATGTATCATGATCTTAAGGGTAAATTATCATGGAGTGGTGCGAAGTTAAGGATGTAAATGGGTTTCATATCTGCAAGTACTGGATTTGCTGCCAGGGTCAAACTTGAGTACGGAAGTCGCCGTAGTTGTTGTGAGCTTACTCCCCCTCATTCCAGAGCGGAAATGGGAGAATATTACCATGGACTTTTGCGACTGGGTTACCTCGAACTTCTAAGTAGTGGTATGATTCCATCTGGGTGATAGCTCTAATCTGAATGACTAAGTCGGCACAATTCCCACCCGTGAAGACGAATTTCTTCCTCGTAGCCGTATGCTAGGGTGTATATTGAGAGGATTGTTAGTTCATGGATTCCGCCGATTGTGTCCGATAGAGTGGGCCCCGCCCACTTCTAGGTTTCGTGAAGCTTCATGAGGAGCCTGGTACTCATTGGACTTTAGCACAGCCTTTCACCCTCGTATTGCATGGACAAATTCGAGAGGACTATTCAGACGTTGGAGGACATGTTAAGGATGTGCGTGATTTTGGAGGCCAATGGGATCGCATTTACCTTGGTGGAGTTCACTGCACAACAGCTATCATGCTAGTATTTCCAGATGGCGCCCACGAGGCATCAGGAGCACAGAAGTGTAGATCGCGCCTTGTCGGGTGCCAGGAAAGGAAGTTAGCAAGTCCCGAATTGGTCCAAATCACTTCGAAAAGATTCCTATCATCTCGAGATCGCCGAGGACCGGTCGCAGGGCGTAAGAGCTATGCACCCCAAGAGGAAACACGCGGAGCTCGTGTAGGTGAGTATGTATTTCCTCGAAGGTTTCGACGCGAGGCGTGATGAGATTGGTAAAAGGGAAGTCGCACCTCGCCACGTGGGACCATTTGAGATTGTGGATAAAGTTGGGGATGTAGCCACCGACCTGAATTGCCACCTAATTTCGCCTAATGTTCATCCCGGCCTTTCATATATCTATGCCGAGGAAATATGTGTCCGATCCTCACACGTAAGCACAGCTCAAGAAGTGTAGGTCGTGGAGATTTCCATCGTGATGAGGAGAAACCCAGCGACGTGGATACTGTGTTCAAGCCAACCCGACGAAAGTCATTCTCGATGGTCAAAAGTCTTATGGGCAGAATCATTCGACCGAAGAATGCACGTGGGAACTGAAAGCAGGAGATGCGACGTGCTCATACCCATACTTGCTCCGCAAAGAATGAGGTATGTTCTTATTCTTAAATTCGAGACCTAATTTTCTTAAGGGGAGAGAATGTAATAATCTGTGAATTTTAGCGTGCTTTAAGTGGGTTATTTAATTCTATTTTCTTAATTATATATATATATATATATATATATATATATATATATATATATATTTTATTGATCCTAGAGTATTATTCGGGGCATATATATATATATATATAGTAGTTTCGACCCTTACAAATTATTTCAAATAATTAGTTTACTAAATTAAAATGTTAAAGTATAGGAAATATCTTAGTATATGTAAATTTATCCCTAATTTAGCTTAATTTTAGATTAAGCCCTAATTAAAAATAATTGGGGACTTTAGGGCTTTTATTTTGAAGGGGAATGACACACCCCTCACCCCTACCAATAAGGGTGTCGCCACCTAATAAATCCCCACCAAGTACTCTAACGACTAGAAACTCCTATGAAGCCGGTCGCATTGCTCGCTAAAACCTCCTATAAAAAAACACTTTTTCTTTATTAAAATCCTTAGATTTGGTAAAATCTTAGCAAATGGAAAACTCAAGATAACGGCTGCAATATAGTCAAATTCCAACTCAGATACATCCAATTTTACACTATATCCAAAAATATGGCAACCAACATACCAACACATTCTCACAAAACTACTCAGCACATACATATGTTCCATTATACATATTCAAAGTATTTTCTACATAATAATCTTACTAATAAAGACTTGTACAATGTCAGACAACACTATTATGCTCCGGTCATTTCATGTGACCAGACTGAAAATAGTTTTTAAAATATTACAAACTAATGAGCTAAACGAGCCTGAGTGCTTTTATAAAATGTTTCTTTATTTTTCCTGGAAAACATCTCAAAATGTAAAAACTCTCATAATTATTTTCCGTGCTTTACTCGCTTGCTTACTTGCTTTTAAAGTTTCTAAAATTTTCTTGTCATTGCTTTTGTACTGCTTTTAAAAGTTTCTAAAACTTTTCTTTACTTGTCGCTTGCTTTGCTTCTTCTTAAAAGCTTATAAACTCTCATTTATTGCTTCATGAAGCTTATAAAACTTCTCAAATTTCTTTGCTCGCTTTCTTCTTATCTTGTTTGAAAAGTTTCTTAAAACCTTTCACAAACCTTTTGCTTTTAAAAGTTTCTCAAAACTTTTCATAAAAATGGGAGTCTGGTCCTCAACTCGCATTCTTTGAAAATAAAACGGAGTCTGGCTCAACCAAGCCGCTTTTAAAACCTCCCGAAGCCCCGCGACCGGGGGAACCAATGGTTGGATTTTTCAAAACTCAGATATTATGCTTATAAAACATCAACCACTGGAGGCCTATTTTTCATCTGCACTCTAGTGAACACTGGCTCGCGACCTGGTGTCAAGTGGAAGGACTCCGGGTCCCAGATCACCTTCTTTCCTGAATATGGTGGAAACGGACTGGGTGATCACCATAATTTAGTTAGAGCTCATAACCTTATATAATTCTCAGCACGCGCGACTCATTACTTTAAATGCATGATATGTCCTAGTTTGCCGACGGGGCAAAAACTAAAATGCATGTATGAGACACTGACTCCACCGTGCACGTACTTAATACCCTAATCGGTTTGCTCATTAACTAGTGGAAGGCCTCGTTTTCTCAAACTTTCTCATTGCTTGCTTACTTGTTCTTGTAAAATGGTTTTACACTTTCAAACCATTTACTTGCTTGTTGCTTGAAAATGGTTTAATGTTCAAAACCATTTGCTTACTTGTTTGTTGCCAAAAAATGGTTTAACTTTTCAAAAACCATTTATTTCCTCGCTGTTGCTTAAAATTGGTTTTACAATTTAAAACCAATGCTTTCTTTTCAAAATGGTTTAACTCAAAACCATTCACATTGCTTTTAACTCATCGCTTGTTTCTGAAAATGGTTTGCATTCAAACCATGAAATATCGGTAAACAATATAGACTAATGTAATACACTAGTATTTGGAAATGAGTTTTAGAACACTCACCCTTTACTTTGTTAAACTCGAAGGCCAGCTCCACAACTTTCCGCCTCGTTTCAGCCCCACACACTCCGATGTAATAGGATCACACACGTCAAGACAATCCAAGCACTTGGTAACACTTTGTGCTACAATTAAAATTTTAAAATACTCTAAATGCCATTCACAAGATATCATTACATTCTAGACTAAAGATCTCCATATAGTTCAAAACACCAAAACATTTCGGTATTCTTGTCCGATCACGAATTTAACCTTCAAATTTTAACCAAAAAACAAATAAAATGTTCCGAAATTCACTGGATCGTCCTAAAATAGTCCAAAATTTCCTAAAATTTCCTAAAATTCCTAAACTCAATCTAAAATTTGGGACTGAATTTATGGCTCTTAAGAATATTCCAAGCCAATATATAGCCTTTAGGCTCGAAATAATACAAGTAGGAAAATTTCCCACCCTCTTCAACCTTGACAAAGCCAAGGCTTCGTGTCCACGCTGCAGCCTCCGTCACAGAAGAACTTTAAACTTTGGGTCCAAAAAATGCTGACCAGCTCGACGACGTAGATCCGAGAAACTAAAAATTTGGGTTTTTCGCATATTTACCCGACCCCGGTGAAATCCCGCGGTTTTTGGTACTCACGCGTAGCTCCCTGTCAGAGCACTTTTCGTTTCATCGACGAAACCGACCATTTTATTTTCGTAAATCTGAGAAATAAACTAAAAGAGAAAAAAAATTAAAACATCTTCCTCTCTGCCACGCCCCTCACTCCGTTTCCGTCAGCTTCATTCCACCTTTCACTCTATTTTTTTTTTTTTTTTTTTATGTGGGACCCACATGTCCCTTTTTCTTTCTTTCTTTGTCCATTTCAACCCCGAAACAATTTATTTTGTCCCGGTTTCAATTTTATTTATCCTAAATGAATATTCTTTAACTATTTTATCATTTTTCTAGATTGCTTAAAACTCGTTTTCAGTTTCTCCACTTTAAACTCGTCGCCTAAAAATTTGTAAAATATTCCGACTGTCTCGGAATTAAACGAAACTTTTCTAGGTTACTAGATTTCTGTGAGACGAACTTAAATCTACAAGCATCCGTTTCTTCATCCGAGATCTAGAGAATTTCGGTGACTTCCCTCAAAATTCTGCACCATTATTATTATTTTACTATTTAAACTTCCATAATTATACTTTCACCCCCTCAACTTTCCTTAATTGTAAATTTGTCCTCAAGCATTTAAATATTGCACTCCAACTTTGAAATTGTAATAAAGCTCCATCTCTACTTGATTATGCGATTTTACATCCTCGCTTTTTAAGACCATTGTACTCCCTTGGTTTAATACCACAAATTCCGGGTTCCATAAACTTTCATTTCCTACTTTAGTCTCCAAAATACTACAATGTGACACTTGGTACTCTTATACACCCCTACAAGCCATGTACCGTATACACTCTCCTGGATCTCGGGTGTTACAGTGGAAAGCAGACTCAAATTTCGGGGCCCCTGACTCTCTCCTCACGCCGTCCTCTTCCTCTTCTTCTCCTTCTTCTTCTCCGGCGCTGCTGCCCTCCGTCCGACCACCTCCGGCCACCGTCCAGGCGATCCAAGGCTCGGAAACCATCACCCACACACCCTTCAACCTCCGACCACCCTTGGACTCGTCGGAAAACGCCCCCAACTCGATTCCAAACACCTCGCCATTTTCTCCTAACCCGCCACCACTCGAGCCACCGTCGCCGCTCACCACCACCTCTTCTCGACGGCAGCTTCCTCGACACCGCGCAGCCGCCGCCTTCCTCTCTCGCTGTGGCGCCACCCTCGCGCCTTAGGTCGCCGCTCTAGAACAGCCCTTGGAGTGTTTTCCGACAAACAAAGGCCATTTTCGAGCTCAGGACCCCTCAAAACCTTAAATGGGAGGTATGATTCGCCATTTCGTTTTTAATCGTAGTGATTTTTAGAGAGATAAACTCAGTACAGTACTGCTTTTATGCTTTGAGTTGTTTTTAAGCGTCTAAAAATTATACAAAAATTTTGTGCTTTGACCCCTTTAACTCCTGATCTACGCTTTAGGTACCCTGATGACTCTCCGACGGTTGGATCTCTTCCACCGCTTCACTGGGCAATTCCTGGGAAGCGTGCCAGAATTAACGCTTCGCCTGCTCCGTGATTCCGACTGCGTAATCGGTTTTCAGCATTCGAAAGCTTCTGCAAATCTATACCCTAAAAACGCGTGTGAGCTCTAATTGTATAATTGTTCGATATTCGTATTTTAATTGTTCGTAAAGGTTATTTTAATATTGAAAATGCCTTATTTATCGTTTAATCGCTCATGTTTGTGCCTTTGAAAAGATGTAACTTAAATATATATCACTGGGTACGATGTTGTGTTTAATCTATCCTATGTAATTAGAAACCGCTGATTTTGATTAAACGTGAGATTTTACCATATCCCGAGTTATCCATGCATAAATATAATGATTTATCCGAAGCTATAAATCGCATCAATTGTATTTATCGCTAATTGTTGACCTTTGTGTTGGATTGCGCCGAAATGTGGATTTATTCAGAGTCAGGCCCTAGCCGCATTGGATAAATTGTGGATATTAGAAGGTATTTTTATCGTCTGACCCATTTATTGTGGAGTTAAGTCCAGCTTTTGGGGAGAATTTCGCCACTTTCGGTAGAACATAAGTACGTCTATGGCTCTGCTTAGTCTCGTGAGTTTTCCGTCTAATCTAGAGAGTATATTTAAATCTTAACTTATTTATCAATAACGCTTTTCCATTTTAGATTGTCCGACAGCTCCGCCAGGACAGCCTGAGGCGCAGGAGCGATTCTGAGATCCGACATACTCAGTGAGTTGATATCATATAGTTTACGACACATCATCTGCATGCATGGCATAGCATTTATGGCATTAGGCTACACCCATCATCACGACATGATTATTATCATTGGAATTGTATTTACTATGGTAACTAAATTATTTAGTTCGTTATGAAATATATCTGCATATGAGACTGTTATGATGATGGATGTGTGTGTACGTTGGGTGCGATATCGGGCTGCATTGTTTCAGGAAATGTTTGTGGGCCGGAACTATAGCGTGACATACCACCTAATGGGTTACATCAGATCGCTGCAAGACCTGGCACAACGACCATGATGCACTACGCTGCGTGCCAAGGAGCTGCCCCGGGCCGGGTGCCGCTTCTTCCCTGTGGGATGCCGAGGTAAGGTCCCCCGGTCAAATGCTACTCCTGGGCGCCCGCTATGGATTATGGTGTGATAGTCACGGGTTAAGGACCCTCGGGTCGAGCATTTCTCCTGGGCGCCAAACTATAGTTTGTCAGTTTAAGTGTCAACCTGAGTTATGGACTCGGCCGAGCATTTCCTGGGCGCCGCCACATCGATTTGAGAGAGCCGTACGGGGCTTCAGAAATTGGCCGAGTATGTATCCCATTGGGGTTCTCGATTATCGTGATGATAATGTGATGATATGAAACTTGATGTGTGTGCATGCATATATGTGAGTGTATCGTTATATAGTCTCAATGTGATATATATATATATTATATTATATTGAAATTTATATGTATGTATATCCCTATTGCTGTAGATGGGTATAGATTATATGATATTAATCCTCACTCTCGCGAGACTGACAAATAGCCTCAATTTATTTTTCAGTCCCTCGCTCCTCCTTCTTCTACGTATCTGATAACCCGCCGAATTCTTTTCCTTCACGGCGGTTACATGTACTATTATGATATTATTAATCTTTGTCTATTTAATCTAGGTGTCAATGCCAGCATTCTCTTTGAATATTAGTATGTTTCAGAATCGATAATTTCGTCGCTTTGTGTATGATGACTGTAATGTGGATCGAGACTTTGTTTCTCCCTATCAATGTTCGCATCCGAGCATATTATATATATGTATGTGGATATATAGTCGTGATCGTATGATAGTCGGTAATGAATATTTCACACAAGGCTTGCTACGGGTTTCCCTGGTGGGCTTTATGCCTTCCCATTCCCTAGTTTGGCCACGGCCCCCTGTGCTTGGTCGTGGATGTTTGAACCGTGGAACTGGGACGAACGCTCGCCTGGCACGCCCGAGGTCCGACGGTGCTGGAAAATTTGAGGGTTGCCGGAATAGGATTTGGCGGACACCCAACACGCTAAGTCCAAAGCTCAAGGGACCCAAAATGTGATCGTTGGCCGAGGACCAATCGAGTGGTTTAATCGGCCTCTCGACAATTCCCAACCCGATGAGAGCTTCCCTTCGCTCACCGGCTAAACGCTCTTGGAACGCCAATCAAGGATGGATCCTGAGCCTTTTGGGGCGAGGGTCTCATCCTGGCCTGCTTAGCGAGGTGGCCTAAAACACCGACAAAGTGGCGGCAAGGGCTATGGAGAGAAAGAGACTCATGGCGTGATTCCGCCATAACTGCTCTCAGCGTAGATCAGAGCAAGGCAAGGTGGTCGGTGATGGGAGCTGCCTTTTCCTGTGAGTCGGATCGCCGGACGCAGGTCGGAGATCACTGACGGCTACGGGCAGGTGGCGCGCCGCAGGTGTCTGGGAGAGAGAGAAGGTTTTTTTTTTTTTTTTTTGGGTATTCTCGCCTTTCTAACTTAGCCCTTAATCAATCCTTTAAATTAATATTTTAATAAATAAAATAAATATTAAAAACAATTATGGAAATAATTTAAATTGGCCAAATTTACTATATTATCCACCATCTAAATACAGCTAATTGAAGCAATTTGTTAAACTATATATTCAAATAGGCTCGAGATTATGTTTACTAAAGTACGAACTATTCCTAAAGCTGTTGAATCAATCTCGGGACTCTAATAATATACTTTTTTAATATTTTTAAATTTTTATAATACAATTAATAAATATATAAAAATGAATTTTAATAATCGTCATTACAAATCGGCCACAAATTTGTGACGGAATTATAACCACAACTTTGTGACGGAATTTTTATTCCATCAGCCAAACTTTGTGGACGGAATTTTATTCCTCGCCACAGTAATAGTGACGGAAACACAATTCCGCTCACAATTTTCTAAACCACTCAGGACCATTTTTGTGACTGGAGTATCTATTTTTTTTTTAAAAATTCATTTTATATTTTTTAATTTGTATTAGAAACTATTTCAAAATATTCTAATGTTTCTTGAAAAATATTATAAACTATTTGAACTTTATTATTAATATATGTTGTGAGACCCGAGAAATTCCACTTCTCGAATATAAGTAAAAATCGTAATTTTGATTACAAAATTGTAATTACGGTTAAAACTGTGAATTAATTTCTCTAGACTTCAGATGGATAAAACAGATCATGTCGTTTGAATCACTAAATCTAGTCAGCACGTAAAATTCTTCAGAATTTCTGAGAGAGACACGGCTGGCCACATCGCTGAGGCATCAAGGCCGGTGCCGAAACGTTCGACGCGACGAAAGGCGCATGTAGATGTGATCGTACTATAAGTGGTATGAGTAGAGAAATGATGAAAATGGACGGCCGAGATAGTGCCGAATATCAAATCTGAGAAAGAGGGACATAAATGTCATTTAAAGATTTGATTTTAAGTCACATAAGACAAGATAGGGAATAGTCTTCTTCTCCACTTAAACACCAAGAGCAAAAACGTGAAGGGCATTCTTTGGTGATGCAGTGGGCTTCAATGGCAATTTTAGAGTGAGAAGGTCCTCCTTCTCTCTAGGTTATCCCGCAATCTGACCGTTGGATTCTCGACGGGCAAGAAGGAAACGCTCTACGCTGAGCAGCTACGCGTGACCCCGGGTTTGCGAGTTTTGACAACCCAAGAGGTAGGATTTTCCTACTTGCGCTTTGTATTCCCATTTTTAAGGGTTTTTCGATGTTTCGGTTAGTTTGAGGCCATATAGGGATTCAGTTGATCTGGTCCCAAAACACGGGACCTAATTGTCGAATTCTTGAGATTTTCAGGGCCGTGACTGCCCAGAAAATTTGTGGGCTGTTTGGGTCTTTGTGTTGGAAATTTTGCATTAAAATGCATGCTTGATGTGAATAAATGCCGGGAATGGGTTGTTGATCGGTCCCAAAACATGGGACCGACCATGGAAATATTGACATCGGGGACAGCTCGTGACAAGGTGTGGGACTGTTGCTGGTCCTTTGTGATAATTTATTCAATAAATTATGCTTGGGTGTTTATAAGATAGGAAATGGGTAAGAAATTCGGTTCCAAAAGGTGGAACCGAGGTTGGACATGTGGGCTGCCCGTGGACATCCCACTTGCTCTGTTTTGGGACTGTAAAAATAGTCCCGGGTTTGTGTGAAATGGATATGAATTGTCCATGTGTTGTGTGCTTGAAATGGTATGAAACGAATGGCTTGATATGTGTGGAACTAGATAGGTTAAGACATTATTTTAATGTGTTAGTTCAATGACACAATTACAATGGAATTAAATTGTGTTATAAGCTACAACGATATGAGTCGCTTCAAGTGAGCTACATCGCGATGAGTGATGTGTTAAATTACATGGAGCGTAATTGTAGCTGATTGAAAATATGGCTATTGTCATATTGTGTAAATGGTTTTGAAATGGCATAATGCATTTTCATATGCACTGCAACCTAGAGTTAGGTGTGAGTGCATGACAAGGTATTTTTTATAAAACGATATATTGAGAAAGGAATTTCAAAGGATGATATTCCTGAGAATTGGGTCGAGACGGGCCAACAGATCACTTCGACGAGGACCATGACTGCTTTAAAGTTTTTTCACCAACCAATTCACTCTGAGGGTAGTCCCATACTCAGACCGAATATTTTCGATAAGATATTTTCAAGAACAAAAGTTTTGTTTTGAAAATGATTATTTTCTTCACAAGGATTTTCATTTAAAGGAGTCGGAAATGGAAATTTCAAGAGTGACTCGTGACATGGGGATGATGTGTAGACATTCAAGTAGGATCAATGTGATTGGCCTGAAAGTGTGTGTGTTTACTTTGGAGCATTGCACTCGCACTTAGGTGGTGAGTGCCCACTTGCATATTTCTCCTCCTACTGAAGCTTTAGCTCACCCCGTCATGGGACCCCTTTTATTTTTCTGCATATGGAGCGTTTCAAGAACATTAATCCATTTTGAAGCAGCCGGTTCAGGGTTTGATGGTTTTCGACACACATGTATTGACTGAGGATGTGTTAATATATGTTTGTATGTAAATCAACTATGGAATTATTGGGAGATAATTGGAGAATAGTTGATATGTTTTTATGAGTATATTGGTCATGAGCCCTGGGCAGGTATTTTTACTCATGTCGAGATTATATTGCAATTATTTGACCTGTTTCGGGGATGTGTAAATGTGTGTGTGAGTGCATGTTTTGGTAGACTAGTAGAGCTCCCGTACAGGAGACTCTCATTCGATTTTCTAAAAGTGGCGGTCTGCAACCCGACCTCCAATTTGTATTCCATGAGTCGACAGAATAATCCGACCCCTAAGCCGGCCACATATGTAGTGCTATTTCTTGTGTAATTTGTTTTTTTTTAATTTTTGAAAATTTCAGATATTTCAATATTTAACAGATGTATAATTTTTGTACCACTCATATAGTCATAAAAATAATAAAAATTAGAATAAATAATTTATATCATGCTACGACGTTACAAAATTTGACATTATTAAAATTCGCGATATCTGAAAATAAATTTTTATTTTATCCACCATCGTGGCATAGCTAACAAGAATTTGTTAAAACTATATATTCAAATAGGCTCGATTATGTTTACTAAAGTACGAACTATTCCTATAAGTTGTTGAATCAATCTTGGACTCCTTAATAATATTCTTTTAATATTTTTAAATTTTTATAATATATTACTTAAATATAAAATGAATTTTAATAACCGTCTGTCATAAACCTGGCCACAAATTTGTGGACGGAATTATAAATCAAGCTACAACTTTGTGACGGAATTTTATTCCTGTCATGCTGAATCCTCTGCGATTTTAATTTTTATTCCGTCACAAAATAAATGACTGAACACACCCGCTCACAATTTTCTAACCGACTTCGCGACCATTTTGTGACCGATATCTATTTTTTTTAAAAAATCTATTTTATATTTTTTAATTTGTATTAGAAACTATTTCAAAATATTCTAATGTTTGAAAATATTATAAACTATTTGGAACTTTATTATTAATATATGTAGTGCTATTTTGTGTAATTGTTTTTTTTTTTAATTTTTTTTGAAAATTTGTGATATTTCAATATTTTAAATTGTATGTATAATTTTGTACGACTATATAGTCATAAAAAAATAATAAAATTAGAATAAATAATTTATATCATGCTACGATGTTACAAAATTTTGACATTATTAAAATTTGTGATATTTGAAAATAAAATTTTATTTTATCCACCATCGGGGCATAGCTAATTGATGCAATTTGTTAAACTATATATTCGAAATAGGCTCGATTATGTTTACTAAAGTACGAACTATTCCTATAAGTTGTTGAATCAATCTTGGACTCCTTAATAATATACTTTTTTTAATATTTTTAAATTTTTATAATACAATTAATTTCAAATATAAAAATGAATTTTTTTAATAACTGTCTGTCACAAATCGGTCACAAATTTGTACTGAATATAAATCTGTTACAACTTTCAAGGGACGGACTTTTATTCCACACAAAATGGATCTGAACACAATTCACACAATTTTCTAACCGACTTCAAGTGACCATTTTAAGTATCGATATCTATTTTTAAAAATTCAGTTTTATATTTTTTAATTTGTATTAGAAACTATTTCAAAATATTCTAATGTTTGAAAATATTATAAACTATTTGGAATTTTATTATTAATATATGTAGTGCTATTTTGTGTAATTGTTTTTTTAATTTTTTTGAAAATTTGTGATATTTCAATATTTTAAATTGTATGTATAATTTTGTACGACTATATAGTCATAAAAATAATAAAAATTAGAATAAATAATTTATATCATGCTACGATGTTACAAAATTTGACATTAATATTAAAATTGTGGATATTTGAAAATAAATTTTTATTTTATCCACCATCGGGCATAGCTAATTGAAGCAATTTGTTAAACTATATATTCGAAATAGGCTCGATTATGTTTACTAAAGTACGAACTATTCCTATAAGTTGTTGAATCAATCTGACTCCTTAATAATTGGAAAGTGATCCCGACCTGATTAACCTCATGAACCCGAGGGGACTCCCAAGACTCCAACGTATATGTAGAAACTTTTCCTTAAAAACCATAAATTAAAAACTGGTGGAGCTTCTAACCCCTTACAATTCTTCACATATCTTTAAAATAATGGAAGCGAAGTGCTAAAAATCTTTTTCTTTCTTCCAACACTTAGATTTTTCTCAAAAATCGGCCAGTTTCCCTCTCTCGTTTTTTCTGACTTTCCCAAATTTACAAACCCGACGAAACATTTAAAACACTTAAACTTCAATTCATCAACTTCCATATTAGACTCCTCAAATCCACAACCTAATCAAACACACATATATACATTTATTTCTTTCAAATCATCAAAACATTTAAACCTTCTTCATGCATAATTTTATCAAAACATGACAAAATATTCACATATACAATATGCAAATTATTTTCACGTAAATACATGCGTCGTCTCCTCGATAGCCTCGACTCACCGCACAGAGGTATCCCCACCGATGCACATGTCTCAGTCCCAAAATATTTGTTGAAACATAAGGAAAAAGAGCGAGCTAAAACGAGCCTGAGTGTGCATTTTCATTTATATAACATTTTCGCATATTAATAAAATAATACATACTTATACAATAAATCCATTTATAAGCATTAAACATTTATGCCTTAAACTTTCTTTCCATAAATACTTTATACCATTAAAAATCGCTTTATGCTTAAACATTTATACCTTAAACTTTCTTTCAATAAATACTTATGCATTTAAAATCCATTTACGCTTTAAGAATTTATGCTCAAACTTTCTTTCCATAAATACTTATGCATTTAAAATCCATTTATGCTTTAAGAATTTATGCCTTAAACTTTCTTTCCATAAATACTTACATTTTAAAATCCATTTATGCTTTAAGCATTTATGCTCCTTTAAACGTTTTCTTATTTTCTTCATTCTTTCGATGGAACCTGGGGAATAAACACACCGAATTTTCCGGCATCGACTAAGTGAGGGATGTACTAAGACTCAAATATAACCACTCATTTACCAGAACCTCACGCTTGCATAGGTCTCGCCATGTACTTTATCACGTGTAAGATATTACTCTGTATTACTCCATTTCCCCTCCCCGCTAGTAACTCCATAACTTCTACCCTCTTAATCCTTACACGCTTAAAGTAATTTCAGTCAATATCACTATAACAATATAGGGGGTTTAAGGTAACCATCAAGAAACATTTCCTCAAAATACATTTATAAATACATTGAAATCCTTTACTTATCATTTAAACATTTATGCATTCTCACATTTTTTTTTTTAACCTTCATAATGCTTCCTTTAACATATGCATACATATATATAATTTAATATGAATATATATATTGATGCAAGCTAAACATTTCCATATATCTTTAAAAATAAAATGCTATATGTCTTTAATGATTTATAAAATATTTCCATTAAACTTTCTAGTTTAACATTAAAACCATTCACTTTAAAACTCCAATTGTCAAATGTCATTTTACACTCACCGTTCACCAGCCATAATCCCGCTTTGCTCTCCCGTCGAGTTCCAGTTCTCCAATAGTCCTTGTTCACCTTTTCAAGAAACCATAACTTCTATTTAATCCATCATACACATTATTTTCACCCAACCACATCACATTCACTTAAATCCCATTTAACCATAATACTTAAAAACATAATCTCAAGGAAAGACCAATTACCTTTTTCTTTACAAACACCTTAATGTCATCCATTCAAATCCTTTTCTTTGACCTTTATGAATCTACTTTACTTAGAATTGAATCATTCCAATTGACTCTTCCAAATTCAAGTGAAGGCATTTTCATGCCAAACTAGCTATTTTAATTAGACTTACACTCTGACTATTTGACATATCCATTTTTTTTCCAGGGTCTAACTTCATATTTAATATTGGTTCTTTATACTGCTTGAATCTAAGGTGCTAAGGGTTTTCTCCATTTGGAATCATCCAAACTGCAGCAATCAAACTCAAGTTACGCTCCAAAACAACCGGCTAATCTATGTTCAAAAACTGAACCAGAATTTGGCTTGCACACGGGTCCTGCTTTGAGTGAATTTTTGAGCTACATAGAGTCATATATAATTTTATCAATACTTACTTCTTAAGTTTTGTCTTCTTGAAGTCTATTTTTACCATCAACTTGAATCACTCAAATCGGATCAGAATTGAGCAATTTATGGCCAAAATGTACTGGGAACTGGTCAAAACAGAAAACAGGACATTTCCTCGTACTGAGACTGCTTGCCCAAAATTGACCAAAATAAAGTTTCTCTTCCATTTTTCTTTCACTCTAAACACTTAAATTTTTGATGCATTATACCCATTTCAACATATCAATAATTCAATGCTATCAAACCCTAACCCTTATTCACTTGATTTTTGTCAAACTCTATCCTAAATCACATGGTTTTCTCTGAATCGATATTAAATTCATCATTTAAACCTAAATGTTTGATCATCAATTTAACATCCATACTGTAATTCTAAGACATTGGAACATGGAAAACATCAAACCCAACTTTCCACCATGAAAACTTAATACTGTTTCAGAGTTTCTTTGGGTCTTCCTTGATTTTCATTAATTTTTTGATCACTTGAAAGCTTGAAAAACAAAGAAAAACTCACCTCCCAACTCGATTTCCTCCTTTCTCTCCTTTCTCCCTCTTCCCTTTCTTTCTCTCTTTCTCCTTTCTCTCCTCTCCTTTCCTCCTGAGCCTGATCCCCTCTCGAGCACCCTAAATCCCCAAATTTTAGACTTTAAATATTATTCCAAAAGTGACCCCATAATGTGGCTATCATCACATTTAAAGTGAATTACTCTTTATCCAAGCTTCTCATTGGTCCATTCCCATGAGAGACCAAGTCATTTACCCATTATTTAAATCATAATTCTTGAATGATAAGAAAGATTTTATCATAGTACCAACATTCCATTAGCGTATTTTATCTCGCCACTAAGTATCGCTTTTATATCGATTATATGTCAAAATATTCTATGGTCGTCTATATTTAAATTAACATAAAATATTTTAATTCAATCCTTCACATAAAGAATTTGAGGCTCAAATCACCGAAATCAGATTTAAAATCATTAAAATCGAATCCTGACAATAGCGCATATTACTCCGGAATTACGCTCGATCACCTGAAACTATCCAAACGGACTCGCTTTCACTTTATTTCGCCGTTAGTCTTTATGATTTATTCCTGCACCTTTCTGATTTTCTACCACTTCCTAAAATCTCAAACAAGCAGTTCCAAATTCCCCGCCTCCTGAAATCACTATTCACTTAATCCCTCCCAATATCTTCTAAAATACTCACTAAAGTCATAGGAACCGAAATTTTCTTCTTTAAAAAAATCCCTTGCAAACTCCATCCGATAAAATAAGAAAAAAATCACTATTCATTAAAATCTTGCATAATTTTCGACAATTTTCACTTCATGCCCAAATGATGTCCGTAGCTGCCTCTAAATTTAACCACCCTCGCTCTATCATTAGACCTCAAATCGCTCTAATAACTACTATTATGTAACAGATTCAATAAGGCTGGGGTTTTACAATCACCCTCCTTATAAAAATTTCGTCCTCAAACCAAATTCTCATGTCGCTCTCTCTACCGTGGATTCATCCACAACACCTTTACTTTAAAGGAATCACTTTGTTTCAAAGATCCTAATCATTTCGATCAACAATTTCTGGTACCATCTTTCTTCATACGCCAAATCTTCTTTCAATTCAACCGTTGATCTCTTAACACATGCGAAGAATCGTCATATACTTTCAAGTATTAGAAATGTAAAATAAGGTATGTATTCCCGCCAATTCGTGGCAACCCCAATCAAGACGCTACCTCTCCAATTATTTTTAGAGTAATTTCATAAAGTCCCATATAGAGAGGACTTAATCTCCCTCTTTCCTCGAATATCAACACCCCTTTCCTGTGGTGATATCCTCATAAATAATTCGATCCCCACCTAAAATTCCAAATCTCCTCCTCAAGCTATCAACATGAACTTCTTTTCTCACACTTGAAAGCCATATATTTTTAATCTATCACCGATACCCCTAGTTACTATCTCGTTGTAGCCCGAACAATTTAAGGAAACCCAAAATTTTTCTCTCCTTCCCTCATCCCCAACATAAATGCAGTCCTACACTTCCTTCCATATAAGGCCTCATAAGGCGCCATTTCAATGCTTCAGATGATAACTATTATCAGGAAACCCATTAATTGGTAAATGTCTTCTTCCTAACTCCTTTAAACCCCACACAAGCCTGAGCATAACTTCCAATGTCCGTATGGCTCTTCGTGATTAATAATCCCAAGTGAAGCCTTACACCCTTTTATATACAACTCAAATTCCGTAACTTTCAAATCGTCACTTATTTTCTTCCATAGGTAGAAATTGACTCCGATTCTCGTCAATCTATCCACAATCACCTATATTTGATTTTATAAATCACCAAGTAAAGTGGAAGTAAAAAAATCCATCATGATTCCTCTCCCATTTCCACCAAGGGATCGAAAGAGACTGTAAGAACTCGCAAATTCCTCGATGCTCAACCTTAAACTCCTTTTGAAATGAGGTACATTTGGAAATAAATTCAACATCTTTCTTTATACCCCCTCCACCTTTAGTATTCCCTAGTGGCACAGATATATTTTAGTGTTTCCTCGATGCACGATATGCAGTAAGAGTGAGCTCCTCCCATAATTTATTTCTTAATCTTCCCACATCTAGTACATACACCTCGTGACTCATCATCACTATGCTACCATATGCCCGCATTTCAAAATCCTCTTAACCCGTCACTCGCCTTCCCATTTCAATTTAATCATGATCAGACATTCGAGCTCCATAGCCCCCCTTTGATCTGCCTATTAGCACACAGATCAACATAAAAATGTAGCTGCGAAGGCTCCAATGAGATCATTAACCTAGTTTCGCAATCTAAAGCAATCCCTAATTCCATAAATCTAGGGAGTGCAGCCACAACCTTTAGGTGAGATATGGAACCCTAGGCTTCCTACTAAGAGCACGCTACCACATTAGCCATTTCCCCGATGGTACTAATAGTGCACCTGTCCTTAATGAGTTCAACCCATCTCCTCTGCCTCATATTTTAACTCTTTTTTTCTATGTGAATAAATATTACATGTTCTTGTGATCTCAAAAATTTTACATGGTAACTCCATATCAGTAATGCTCCATATACAGAGCAAAGACTACAAACAACCAACTCTAGTTATGTCTCGACACTCGCTTCATGCTTTTCACCGTCTCTTTAAATCATATGCTAATACATTTTCATGTTGCATTAACTCACCCTTAAGCCTTCCACAGAAGCATCACAATATATCAGGATATCCTTTCTTGCTCCCGACGGAATGAAGAACCAGGGCTAAGGTCAATTCCTTTTAGCCATCGAATCTTTTCGACACGCTCCCCTTACCATACAAACTTTCATCTTCCTCGCAATTTAGTCAAAGGATCCGCTAACTTGAAAAAAAAAAAAAAATCCCTTTAACAACCTTCGATAATGGCTCCCTCGGCTTTAACCTAGAAAACTTTGTATCTCTGCACACTGTAAAGGCTTTCAGCTCACAATTTTCAATCTTTCGAGGATCGTAAACCCCTTCATCGTAAATCACATGCCTTAGAAAAGGCAACACCGTCTAACCGTAACTAATTTACTGCTTCACTAAGTAAATAGAATTTACTTAGATGCCTCATGATCTTCTATTACGCTTAAATAGATTAAAATGTCATCAATGAATACTATAAATAAACTGGATCTAAATAAGGCCGAAGATCCTATTCATAAGATCCTATGTGCCACTTCGCGGTTTATAAGTTAGTCCAACTAGCATGACTAAAAACTCATAATGCCTATACCTGTATTTTCTAAAGGTTTAGGAACATCCTCTCACCTAATCTTTAATTGATGGTAACCTCGAGCTTAGATCCATTTTCAAAAATACCCTCATTCCCCGAACATCAAAAAAGATCATCAATCCGTAAATGGGGCGTTGATCGCGTATTTTCACTTTATTCAACCTATGTAATCAATATACAATCTTAAACTTTCATCATCATTTTTTTATAAACAGAACCGACACTCCCTTAAGGCAAGTACTCGGCCTAACAAAACCCTTACTCACAAGCTCATCCATTTATACTTTCAATTCTTCAATTCTTTCACCCTTTTCAACTTTTAAGGTTTCATCATATAAGGTGCCTTAGCAATTGGTTCTATCCTAAAATACTCTCAATCTAAAATTAATATATATATATATATATAGAGTATATATATATATATATATATATATATATATATATATATATATATATATATATATATATATATATATATATATATATATATATATTTTATATATTCTGGGAAGATCCTCCTGAAATACATCCGAAATTATTCGACCATCACATCTTCCATTCACTACCATTATCCTCACCTCAATAGCATAAGCTAGGTACCTTTGATATAACTTTCTTCAAGTATTTTACTAGCCCACATAACTGTCATATTATCGGTAGGTAGTATTTTTCCTCGTGAACCTTACATAAAACAACCCCTCGTCTTCCTCGCTTATAGAACCTAACCTCTTTCCTCTCTATAAATAACTTTGTAGCATGATGTCTAGATAGTAAACTTACGCCTAATATAACATCAAAGTCATGGATATCTAATAATATCAACCGCTAAAACTCTAGCTCCACAATCACCTCGCTGTAAATAATCAACTTTCCATACTTTTCCTGGGGAAGTGGCAAAATCCTACCCTGCTTACACACATTCATCATTATGTCTTCAATTTCTTCCATTTTCTTTCAACAAGCAATTGACAATTCACTTAATGTCACATTCACTTAAGCCAAATTAAAACCCATTTATTTTCAATTAACCATCTCATTACCCTAGCCACTAATTCATGCCTTTCGTGGATCTCCTATACCACATAATTTCGCTCTCTAATTTCCTTACCCTCTCAATGGACACCTGTCGGCTCACGGGCCTGACAAATGCTGTGGCTAACATCCGGGTTTCATCTGCCTAAAGGTATCTGTCCTCCTACGACCTCGTGAGGCTAAGTGGGCAAATTTCAAACAGATCATGGTGGAGTGGAAATTATAACAGATCACTACCATTTTTGTTCTTCTGTGTGGGTGGTACTCACTGCCTCAGAGTTCTCCCTGCAGCTTGGCCCTGGGCTTCTCACCATTATTTTTCTCAATCCAAAATTTTAATATGTCATGTAATGCATATGATTTTAAATCACATAAATTTTTTTTTTTTTTTTTTTTTGAAATCTTAAAAGAAAACATTAAACAATCATATAAAATAAAATTTTCAAATCTCTTATAACATTTTCAAAACTTCGCTCCGATACCATGTTGAAGGATCCCTGACCCTGATTACCCTCATGAACCCGAGGGACCCTCCTATGACTCCAATGTATTATAGAAACTTTTCCTAAAACCATAAATTAAAATCCGTGGAGCGAACCCTTTACAATTCTTCACATATCTTTTAAAAATACGTGTCAAGCCGCTTAAAAAAATTTCTTTCTTTTCTTTCCAACACCTCAGATTTTTTCAGAAAATTCCAATGAGTTTCCCTCCTCGCTTTTCTCGGACTTTCCTTAAATTTACAAACCCGATGAAAAACATTTAAAACACTTCTAAACTTCAATTCATCAACTCCTATATTAGACTCCCTCAGCCCACAACCTTAATCAACAAACACAATATACATATATATGCTACTTATTTCTTTCAAATCATCAAAACATTTAAAACCTTCTTCAATTCCATGCATACCTTATCAAACATGACAAAATATCTCACATATACAATATGCAACAAATTATTTTCAATGCAACACATGCGTCGCCTCCGATAGCTCACTCCACCGCACGTGAGGTACTCTACCGATGTGACCCGTCTCAGTCCCGAAAATATTTGTTGAAACATATGTGGAAAAAGAGTGAGCTAAACCAGCTCTCAAAGGAGTGTACATTTTCATTTATATGCTAACATTTTCGCATATCAAAATAATACATACTTATACAATTAAAAACTACTTATACATTAAACATTTATGCCTTAAACTTTCTTTCCATAAATACTTATACCATTAAAATCGCTTTATGCTTTAAACATTTATACCTTAAACTTTCTTTCAATAAATACCTATGCATTTAAATCCATTTACGCTTTAAGAATTTACAAATTTAAACTTTCTTTCCATAAATACTTATGTGTATTTAAAATCCATTTATGCTTTAAGAATTTATGCCTTAAACTTTTCCATAAATACTTATGCATTTAAAATCCATTTATGCTTTAAGCATTTATGCCTTAAACGTTCTTTCTTTATTTCTTTCTTTCATTCTTCGATAACCCAGGAATAAACACACCCCGAACAAGCCGGCAATCGACGCGGCGACAAATACATTCCGGGGCTCATAACCACTACTGCCGTGGTAAAACCTCACTCTCAGAGGCGGCTCCAGCCATAGTACTTTATCACGTGTGATATTACTCTGCACACCTATTTCCTCCCTCGCTTAGTAACCTATAACTTTACCCTCTTAATCCTTACACTTAAAGTACTTCTACGATATCGGGTCATACGTCATAGGGGTTTAGGTAACCATCAAGAAACATTTCCTCAAAATGCATTTTATAAACACATTGAAATCCTTTACTTTATCACATTTAAACATTTATGCATTCTTTACACATTTTTTAACCTTTCATAATGCTCTTTTTAACATATGCATACATATATAATTTTAATATGAATATATATATTGATGCAAGCTTTTTAAAACATTTCCATATGCCTCAAAATAAAATGCCATATGCCTTAACATTTATAAAAAGATTTCCATTAAACTTTTCGCTTTAACATTAAACCATTCACTTTTAAACTCAATTGTCAAAATGAAGCCATTTTACACTCACCGCTCACCGCTCAATCCCGCTTGTTTTGGGCCGAGTTCCGTTCCTCCCATTAGTCCTTGTTCACCTTTTTCAAGAAAACCATAACTTCCATTTAATCCATCATACACATTATTTTCACCCAACCACATCACATTCACTTAAATCCCATTTAACCATACTTAAAAAAACATAATCAAGGAAAGACCAAATTACCTTTTTCTTTACAAAATGACCTTAATGTCATCCATTCAAATCCTTTCTTGTTCCTATGAATCTACTTTACTTAGAAATTGGAATCATTCCAATTGACTCTTCCAAATTCAAGTGAAGGCATTTTCATGCCAAACTAGTCATTTTACCAATTTTACACTCGGGACTATTTGACATATCCATTTTTTTTTCCAGGGTCTTAACTTCATATTTAATATTGGTTCTTTATACTCGTTTGAATCTAAGGTGCTAAGGGTTCTTTCTCCATTTGGAATCATCCAAATCAGAGCACCGAAACTCAAGTTACGTCCAAAACAACCGGCTAATCTATGTTCAAAAACTGAACCAGAATTTGGCTTGCACATGGTCCTGCTTTGAGTGAATTTTTGAGCTACATAGAGTCATAATTTGACAATACTTACTTCTTAAGTTTTGTTCTCCTTGAAGTCTATTTTACTCATCAACTTGAATCACTCAAATCGGATCAGAATTGAGCAATTTATGGCCAAAATACCAAAACTGGTCAAAACAGAAAACAGGACATTTCCTGTACCGAGACTGCTGCCCAAAATCGACCAAAATGCTGCTTTCTTCCATTTTTTCTTTCACTCTAAACACTTAAATCGACGCATTATACCCATTTCAACATATCACACACACCACTATCAAACCCTAACCCTTATTCACTTGATTTTTTGTCAAAATCCTATCCTAAACCATGGCTTTCAATTGATATTAAATTCAAGACCATTAAACCTTAAATACCATCAATTTAACATCCATACCGCACTTAAGACATTAAACATTTAAAACATCAAACCCTAACTTTCCCAATTACGAAAAACTTACTGCTTTCAGCTTCTTTGGCCCTCTCCTCGATTACCACTCAAGATCACTTGAAAGCTTGAAAAACAAAAAGAAAACTCACCTCCCAATCCTCTGATTTCTCCTTTCTCTTCCTCTTTCCTTTCTTCCCTTTCTTTTCTCTCTCTCTTTTCTCCTTTCTCTCCTCTCCTTCCTCTCCTATACGTGATCCCCTTTGAGCACTTAAACTCCAAATTCTGGGGACTTTAAATATTCCAAAAGCTTACCTTAAGTAACAAAATATCATCATTGGGTTTAAAGCCAATTACTCTTTATCCAAATTCTTTCTCATCATTCCATTCCCATGAGACCACAAGTCATTACTCCATTATTTAAATCATAACTTAGCCATTAAGAAAGATTTCATTGGCTAGTACAATTAAATATCTCCATTATGCGCATTTATCTCGCTCGCCTCGCTATCGCTTTTATATCGATTATATGTCAAAATATTCTATGGTCAGCCTATATTTAAATTTGAACATAAATATTTTAACTAAATCCTTCACGCCGCTGAATTTCTGCGCTCTCGAAATCACCGAAATCGATTTAAAATCATTAAAACCCGTAATCCCATTAAATAGCGTATTATTACCCGACCACGCTCTGATCACCCCGAAACCATCCAAACTACCGCTTCACTTGCCTCTCGCTCGCTACCTTTACGATTTATTCCGTACCTTTCAGATTTTCGGCTCAATTCCGAAAAATTTCAAATAAGCAGCTCCAAATTTCAATGAAACCACTATTCACTTAAATCTCCCATTATCTCTAAATATCGCTCTCAGCTTCATGTGAACTCGAAATTTTCTTAAAAATCCCTTTGCAACCCCTCCATCCGATAAAATAAGAAAAATCACTATTCATTAGGGCACCCATACAATTTTCGACAATTTTCACTTCATGCCCAAATGATGTCCAGAAGCTCTAAATTTAATCCACCCGCTTCTATCATTAGACCTCAAATCGCTCACAACTACTATTATAACATTCAATAAGGCCGGGGTTTCATAATACGAGGTTTCTTTAATATTTTTAAATTTTTATAATATTAATTAATTTCAAATATAAAAATGAATTTTTTAATAATCGCTCTGTCAAATCGGCCACAAATTTGTGACGAATTATAAACTGTTACAACTTTGTGGACGGACTTTTTATTCCGTCACAAAATAGCGACGAACACACCCGTCACAATTTTCTAACCGACTTGTGACCATTTTAGACCGATATCTATTTTTTTAAAAATTCATTTTTATATTTTTTAATTTGTATTAGAAACTATTTCAAAATATTCTAATGTTTGAAAAAATATTATAAACTATTTGGAATTTATTATTAATATATGTAGTGCTATTTTTGTGTAATTGTTTTTTGAAAATTTGTGATATTTCAATATTTTAAATTGTATGTAGTAATTTTAAAAATTTACCATATAGTCATAAAAATAATAAAAATTAGAATAAATAATTTATATCATGCTACGATGTTACAAAATTTGACATTATTAAAATTTGTGATATTTGAAAATAAATTTTTATTTCCTATCCACCATCTAGGCATAGCTAATTGAAGCAATTTGTTAACCATATATCTCGAAATAGGCTCGATTATGTTTACTAAAGTACGAACTATTCCTATGTCATTGAATCAATCTGACTCTTAATAATATTCTTTTTAATATTTTTAAATTTTTATAATACAATTAATTTCAAATATAAAACGAATTTTAATAATCATCATTACAAATCGGTCATAAACGGCCACAAATTTCCAGACGGAATTATAAACTGTCACAACCAGGACGGAATTTATTCCGTCACAAAAATAGCTGACTAAACACAATTCCGTCACAATTTTCTAAATGTGACTACGACCATTTTGTGACCGTATATCTATTTTTTAAAAAAAAATTCATTTTTTATATTTTTTAATTTGTATTAGAAACTATTTTCAAAATATTCTAATGTTTGAAAATATTATAAACTAGTTTGAATTCTTATTATTAATATATGTAGTGCTATTTTGTGTAATTGTTTTTTTTTTTGAAATTCAGATATTTCAATATTTTAAATTGTATGTATAATTTTGTGTACTGACTATATAGTCATAAAAATAATAAAAAATTAGAATAAATAATTTATATCATGCTACGATGTTACTAAAAATTTGACATTATTAAAATTTGTGATATTTGAAAATAATAAATTTTTATTTTATCCATCATCAGCATAAATTTCTAAAACCCCAACCTTATTGAATGTTATAATGTTAGCTATCGAATCGGGATTTAAGGTCTAATGATAGAAGCGAGCGATTTTCAGAATTTAGAACACTGACATCATTTGGGCATGAAGTGAAATTAAAATTAACTCGCGCCCTAATGAATAATGATTTTTTCTTATTTTATCCTAGATGGAGGGTTGCAAAGGGATTTTTAAGAAAATTTCATTTTAGCGACTTTGAACCGATATTTAGAAAGATAATGGGAGATTTAAGTGAATAGTGATTTCCTGACCGAAAATTGGAGTCTCAGGCTCGAAATTTTTCTGAATCGGGGCCTAAATACTAAAATGTCCTAATCAATCATGTAGCTCCAAACAACTGAAATCTGAGTGAAACGGGTCCGTTTGGATAGTTTCCTGCTTTAATCGAACGTAATTCGGATAATAAATACGCTATCGTCCTGATTGATTTAATGATTTTAAATCCGATTTCTGATTTCAAAGCCCTGAACTAATCGTGAAGGATTTAATTAGAATATTTCTTCATGTCAATTTGAAGTTTAGACGACCATAGAATATTTTTGACGCTTAATCGCATAAAAGATAAGACAAAAAGGAATAAAATCGATAAAATTCAGATATTTTCTCTACGAGGAGCCAATCTAAAACATTTCTAAGTGGCTAAGTTAGGGTTTTGTGACTTTGGCTTAGAATTCCTGACCAACGAGGTTCATAAGCTCAAATGCAATAAAATAAGTTGATTACAATATAAAAGAAATGGATGTAATTCAAATTGTAATTAAAGGAAAGTTAGAATAGTTTGAACCTAGAGACAAACAAAATAATTCATTTCCATTCCTCAAAAGTTAAGGAACCCGTAGGAGAGAAAGGAGAGGGAAGAAAAGGAGAAAAGAAAGGAGAGAAAGGAGAAGCAAGAAAAGCTGCTAGCAGCGTATGACGCGATTTTTTCTCTCATTCAAGCTCTTCTGCTGATCTTCTGCCAGAATCACAGGTGAGCCAAAGAACCTAAACAAAGTAGGTGTTTTCACACTGCTTAGGGTTTACGTTTTCCATGTTTAATGTCTTAAATTCCTCGTACTGGGATGTTAAATTGATGGTATTTAAGGTTTAATGGTGCCGAATTTAATATCAATTGAGAAAGCCATGGTTTAAAGTTGTAGCTTTGATTAAAACTCAAGTTGAAGAAGTGTTGTGTATTGACAGCTCGATCACAGGCAAGCATGAAACTGATAATGCATCAGATTTAAGTGTTTAGAGTGAAAGTGAAAAATGAAGTAGAAACACATTTTGGTCAATTTTTGGGCAGCAACTTTCGGTTTTTAGTACAGGAATGAACTTAAGTTTTCTGTTTTGACTAGTTTTATTTTTGGCCATAACTTGTTTCAATTTTGATCCAATTTGAGTGATTTAAGGGCTGGGCATAAAATAGACTTGAAGGAGAACAAAACTTAAGAAGAAGGTATCGCCAAATTCTGATCCTATGGCCTAAAATTCACTAAAGTAGGACCATGTGCAAGCCAAATTCTGGTTCAGTTTTTGAACATAGATTAGTCTTTGTTATTTGACGTAGAAGTGAGTTTCGTGTCTCGACCAAGTGATTCCAATTGGAATAGAACCCCCAGCACCTTAGCTTTAAATGAGTATAAGGACATAGTGTCAAAATATGAAGTCAAGACTCGGAAAATGAGTAATACAACTGTTACTAGAAAATCGGTAATGACTAGTTATATGAAAATGCCATAACTTTAGTTTGATGATCCGATTGGATTGATTCCAATCTTGCAAAATAGATTCCTAGAGGAATAAGAATATAGGAATGAGTGTTTATGGTGGATTAAATGGAAATTATGGTTAATGTGTAATTGTGATTTTCTTGGAAAAGGTGAAAGGACTATCTGGACGGAACGGAATCCAACGGAAGCAAGCGGATCGAGCTGGTGAACCGTGGAGTGAAAATGATATTTGAAAAATGAGTTTTTAAAAGTGAATGGTTTTAATGTTAAGCTGAAAGTTTAATGGAAATGTTTATACATGTTAAGGCATATGGAAATGTTTTATCTTGCATCAATATATATTTATATGTATGCATATGATAAAGTGTTATGAAAGTTTTAAAATGTGTGAAGAATGCATATGTAGTTTAATGGATAAAGGAAAGGATATAAATGTATTTATACATGTATATGAAATATGTATGCATATGTTAAAGTATTATGAAAGTTTTAAGATGTGTAAAGAATGCATATGTGTTTTAATGATCAAGTAAAGGATTTAAATGTGTTTACAAAATGTATCAAGAAATGTTTAACATGGTTACCCTAAACCCCTATGACTCCGCATGCGACCATATCGGGCCAAGTACTTAAGCGTAAGGATTTAGAGGGTAGTTATGGTTACTAACCCGAGGGAGGGAAATAGTGTCTAGAGTAATATCCTTACACGTGATAAAGTGTTATGATCTAACCCTACGCAAAGCCATAGCCCGCAATAGTAGTGGTTAGCTATGGATCGAATGACTGCCCCTCACCACAGACTTAAACTGCCTCTGGTGTGTTTATTCCCGGGGCTCCAGAATGAAAAGAATGAGTGAAAGAAATAGCGAAGAAAGGTTAAGGCATAAATGCTTATAAAGCATAAATGAATTTTAAATGCATAAGTATCTATTGAAAGAGTTTACGGCATAAATGCTTAAAGCATAAATGGATTTTAAATGCATAAGTATTTATTGAAAGAAAGTTTAAAGTATAAATGTTTAAAGCATAAATTGATTCTAATGGTATAAGTATTTATGGAAAGAAAGTTTAAAGCATAAATGTTTAATGTATAAATGGATTTTAATCAGATAAGTATGCATTATTTGGTATGTAACAAAATGTTATTTTAATGAAAATGTACACTCACCGGGCTCCTCTTTAGCTCATTCTTTCTCCGTGTGTTTCAAAACATTTTCGTGGACTCCAAGACAAAAGGCCGACAGGTCACTCCCAGGCAAAGGAGTCGAGCTATCGAAGAGACGCATTTATGTGATCGCATTGAAAATAATTTGTATATTGTGCGTATGTGAATATTTTGTCATGTTTTGATAAAATTATGCATGGAATTGAATAAGGTTTAAATGTTTTGATGATTTGAAAGAAATAAAATGTATATATATGTATATCAGGTTTGATCGGGTCAGGACGAGGAGTCCTAATATGGAAGTTGATGAATCAAGTTTAGAAGTGTTTTCTAAATGTTTTCATCAAAGTTTTGTAAATTTGGGAAAGTCCCCAAAACAGGAAACTCGCCGATTTTCCGAAAAACTCCAAGTGTTGGAAAAGAAAGAAAAAGAAATTTTTTAGCACTTCGTCCGCATTATTTTAAAAAGATATGTGAAGAATTGTAGCGGTTCGCTTCCACGGATTTTAATTTATGGTTTAAGTGAAAAGTTTTGTATCCGTTGGGAGGCGGTTCGAGGTCCTCGTCTATGAGGTTAATCCGGTCGGGATCCCTTCAATAGCTAATAAGCAATTTATTAAACTATATTCGAAATAGGCTCGATTATGTTTACTAAAGTACCGAACTATTCCTATAAGTCAAGTTGAATCAATCTCGAATTTTAATAATATATTCTTTTTTAATATTTTTAAATTTTTATAATACAAAATTATTTTCAAATATAAAGTAATTTTTAATAGCTATCTGTCTCGTCGGTCACAAATTTGTAATGGTGTCATCTGTCACAACTTTGTGGCCGGAATTTTTATTCCGTCACAAAATAGTGACGAAACACAATTCCGTCGCGATTTTGTAGGCTTTGTAGTAATTTTGTGACGATATCTATTTTTAAAAAAATTCATTTTATATTTTTTTAATTTGTATTAAACTATTTCAAAATATGTTCTAATGTTTGAAAATATTATAAACTATTTGGAACTTTATTATTAATATATGTAGTCTTTATTTGTGTAATTGTTTTTTTTTTAATTTTTTGAAAATTTGTGATATTTCAATATTTTAAATTGTATGTATAATTTTGTGCGACTATATAGTCATAAAAAATAATAAAAATTAGAATAAATAATTTATATCATGCTACGATGTTACAAAATTTGACATTGTCATTGTGATATTTGAAAATAAATTTTATTTTATCCACCATCGAGCATAGCTAATTAAACAATTTGTTAGAACTATATATTCGAAATAGGCTCGATTATGTTTACTAAAGTGAACTATTCTGTAATACGTAATTTTTTAATTGATGTGTTTTAAATTGAATTATTAAATTTAATTTTTCCTAGGTATATATTTTATTAATCCTAAAGAGTTATTTGGGACATAATATGTTATTTTGACCCTACAAATTATCTAAATAATTATCATTATGCATTATTAATTGTAATATATACATTTCATATTATTGTTGGGATTTTAATTAGATAAAGTGCCCAAATTAAGTGTAATTAGGGACTTAATGGTATGGTTTAAGCTTAGAGGAGGGATTTAGAACAAATTTGGCAACTTGCAAATTCATCTCCAACCTCCCACCTTCTCTCTCTCCGACACCTCACTTATTTCACCCCTAAGCGCCATTCGTGGAGTTCAATATGATCTACGGCCGTCCGACACCTGGAAAAGGTAATCCCCACCTCTGGCCACCCTTGTATTGCTTCGGTTCCGCCTGAAGCTACCCGTCTCATAGGAATCACGCATAGAGCTCTCTCCTCGCCCTTACCTTGGCCATTTGTTCGGCCATTTAGGCCACCTCAGCCCCAAGCCCAGACACTAGATCCCGAGACTCATAGCTGAACAAGGATCCGCGCCCGATCGACGTTCGAGGTCGTTTGCCGGTGGTGGTGGAGCTCGCCCGGAGTTGGGGCATCGGGCGGTCCGACCACTAGGTGATCCTCGGGCAACGATCCATTTTGGCTTCCTTGAGCTTTGGGCTTCGCGTGGGTGTCCTTAGAATCTAGTCAGGCAGCCTCAAATTTTAAAGCCGCGTCGAGCGACGGACCTCGGGAAAGCTTGCCGAGGCAGAGCGTTCGATCTCAGTTAAAATTAGTTCGACCAGTTACTGTCCGGTTTCGCTGTTCGAGCCGGTAAAGAATCTATACCTAAAGCGGCGTGTGAACTCTAATTGTGTAATTGTTGAATATTCGTATTTTAATTGTTATTAATTGTTATTTTAATATTGAAAATGCCTTGTTATCGTTTAATTACTCGTGTTTAAGTGTTTTGCGAAGACAACAAAGTACATCACCTTAGGTTGGATGTTGTGTTTTATTTTATCTGTGTAAATAGAACAGCGTTGATTTTGATTAAACGTCCTTACTTATATGGGAGTTATTAATGTAGTAAGTATCATTATTTATCTCAGGAAGCTACGAGTCATATCAATTGTGTTTTATATCGTGATTTGTTGGCCACTTGTGTTGGATTAGGTCGAGCAGGTAAGTTTATGCGTAGTTGTGGCCGGCCTCGACATTGGATAAATTGTGGATATTAGGAGTGTATTTTTGTCGGGTTAAGGCAGTTTCACGAGGAAGTTAGAGACCCGGTTTTGGGGAGGTTCTGCCGAATTTTCGGTAGAATTTAGATGTGCTTTATATTGGTCTAGCCTGTGAATTGTCTAGTCTAGTCTAGAGTTAAGCTTAAACCTCAATCTTGATATTGATTATGTCTTTTCTATTCTAGTTATTAAAATGACTAGCGAATGACTGGCGTAAAGCTGACTTTGAGACCCGATTTTTCAGTGAGTTGATATCATATAGTTTATGACACATCATCTGCATGCATCGCATAGCATTTATGGCATTGGGCTACACCCCATCATCACTACATGATTATTACTATTGGAATTGTATTTACTATGGTAATTAAATTATTTAGTTGTTATGAAATATATACGCATATATGAAATTGTTATGATGATAGATGTGAGTGTGTATTGTTGGAGTGTATTATTCTTTGTGCATTGTATTTGAAATGTTTGTAATGGGAACTATAGCAGGACATACCACCTAATGGATTACATCAGGACCGCGTGCGCACCGGTATTGATCAGATTATGTTATAGGGTTATGGTTATTGTAACACCCGAGTCCAGAGAGGTATACGATTTTGTAATCTTGTAGGGGTATATAAGAGTACCAAGTGTCACATTGTAATATTTTGGAGATGAAGTAGGAAATTATAAATTTGGAACGATTTGGTACTTAAAACAAGAATTTTAATTGTCATTGCAAAAAGGATATGTAAAGCATAATTAAGTTAGAGATGGGTCATAGTAGGAATTTCAAAAGTTGGATTTGCAATTAAAGAAAGTTGAGGGGGTGAAAGTATAATTAATGGAAGTTTAAATAGTAAAATAATAATAATGAATTGCCATAATTTTTTAGGGAAGTCTCGAAAATTCTATAGATCTCGGATGACGAAACGGACTACGCCGTTAAGTTCGTCTCGCGAAATCTAGTAACCTAGGAAAGTTTCTTTAAATTCCGAGACAATCGGAATATTTTACGAATTTTTAGGCGACGGATATATAGTGAAACCTGAAACCGGGATTTTAGAAAAATCTCGAAAAATTTCAAGTATATAAAGAATATTCATTTAGGATAAATAAAAATTGAAACCGGGACAAAATAATTTGTTTCGGGGCTTAAATGGACAGAGAAAGAAAGAAAAAGGGACATGTGGGTCCCACATCAAAAAAAAAAAAAAAAAAAGAAGATTAAAAGCAAAAAGGAAGTCGTCCGAAATATCAGTAGGCAGTCGGAGGAGAGAGAATTTTTTTAAAATTTTTCTCTATTTAATTTCTTTCTCAGATTTACGAAAATCTGACCGTCGGATTTCGTCGGGATAAACACGGAAAGTGCTCTGTGACCGGAGCTACGCGTGAGTGCCAAAATATGGATTCAGAGGTCGGTAAATATCGAAAAACCCAAATTTTTAGTTTTTCCAAGTCCTACGCTATTTAGTGGTGCAACGACTTAGGACCCGTTGGTAGGGGTCTACTCTGCAGTGAGAAGAGAGCT
Source organism: Tetrastigma voinierianum (assembly GCA_016808115.1). NCBI lineage: Eukaryota > Viridiplantae > Streptophyta > Magnoliopsida > Vitales > Vitaceae > Tetrastigma > Tetrastigma voinierianum. Next base: position 138,712 of record JAEQBH010005224.1, on the reverse strand, counting down.
ACGTGGACACTAAAATCTTGGCTTTTGTCAAACTTGAAGGGTGGGAAATTTTCTCTTTGTATTATTTCAAACTAAAGGCTATATAATGGCTTGGAATATTAACTAGGCGAATAAATTCAGTCAAAATTTTTAGGCGAGTTTAGGAATTTTAGAAATTTTAGGACTATTTCGAATGATCAGGATTGAATTGGGATGTTTTACGGCGGTTTTGGTTAAAATTGAGGATTTTATTGACAGATCCGAACGTAATTTTGAAATGTTTTGAATTGTTTTTAGGTATATGGAAAGTCGCTAGTCTAGAATCTAGCCCGTATCACGTGAATGGCATTTGAGGCCCACATATTTTCGAAAATTTTAATTGTAGCACAAGTGTGCAAATTGTAGTTGTCTTTGGCGTGTGTGATGTACATCGAGTGTGTGAGCTAAAAGCAAAGGCGGGAAAGTTGTGGGTTGTGCTCAAGTTTAACATGGTAAGAGGTGAGTGTTCTAAACTCATTTTCTAAATACTAGTGTATTATTATTATTATTGGCCAAATTGCTTTGTGATATTTTATGGTTTTGAATGCAAACCGTTTTGAGAAGCGCAGATGATATAAAAAGCAAGCAAATGGTTTTGGGTTAAGCTATTTTGAGAAAAGCAAGCATTGGTTTTAAATTGTAAAACCATAATTAAGCAGAAAGCAAGTAAGTAAATGGTTTTGAAAAGTTCGCGGAATTTTTGAAGCAATAAACATGACTAAGCGAAATGGTTTGAATAATTAAACCATTTTCAAGCAAGCAAGCAAATGGTTTAAATTTATATGACCTTATTTTTCAAAAAAGCAATGACAAGCAAGCAAAGAATGTTTGTGAAAAGCAGAGGCCTTCCCTAGTTAAGCAAGAAAAGCAGTCGGTATTCGGAATGCGTGCGGTGGTGTTAGGATCTCCTTACATGCATTTTTAGTTTGCACGGTGGCCGACGTGGGACCTTATCAGCGTTTTAAAGGCCCAGGTAGCGTGCGGGTATATAAGGTTGAGCTCTAACCCAAATTATGGTGATGGCGACCGGGTCAATTCCACCATATTCACTTGGGAGAAAAAGGTGATGCGGACCGAGTCCTTCCAGAAACACGGTCGCCCAGGGCTTAGTGTTCACTAGGGTGCAGTAAGCAAAAAAGGCCTCCAGTGGTTGATGTTTTATAGGCATAATATCTTTGATTTTGAAAAAATCGCTTCGTGGTTCCCGAGTCGCCGAGCTTAGGAGAGTTTTAAGCAAGCGGTTGAGCGACCCGTTTAGATTTCAGCGATCGGTTGAATAATAACTCCGTGGGATTTTAAAAACAAACGGTTGAGCCGAGCTCCCGTTTATTTCCAAAGAATCTTGCGGTTGAGCCAGAGGCTCAGTTTTATGAAAAAGTTTTGAGAAACTTTTTTAAAGCAAGGTTGTGAAAGGTTTTAAAGAAACTTTTCAAACAAGATAAAAAGCAAACAAAAGAAATTTGAGAAAGTTTTATAAACTTCACAAACAGAAGAAGCATAAAATAAGAGTTTTATAAGCTTTAAAGAAAAGCAAAGCAAGCAAGCAAGTAAAGAAAAGTTTTAGAAACTTTTAAAAACGAAAGCAAGTACAAAAGCGAAAAAAGCAAGAAAAGTTTTGAAACTTGAAAAAGCAAAGAAAAGTTACGGAAAATAATTTAACAAAGAGAGTTTACATTTTGAGATGTTTTAGGAAGAAGCAGCGTTTATAAAGAAACACTACATCTTTGAGCTCATTTAGCTCATTATTTTCCATTCGTATTTTTCGGGGTAAAGATGCATAAGGCTGGAGCATAATAGGGTTTAATCGACATTAATACAAGTGCTGTTAATTAAGAATATTGTGTGAAATCACTTTGAACTTGTATAATGGAACATGTAATATTACATAGAATAGTTTGTGAATGTGTTACGGTATTGGTTGCCATATTTTGGATATAGTAAATTGGATGTATACGAGGTTGGGGCGTGTCGATATGCGTTTGTTATGCTGCGAAGAATTTTATAAAATCATAAGTTTAGAAAGAAAATTTTTATAGGAGGTTTTATGTGTCTGACCGCTTCACGGGGAGTTTCTAGTCGGTTAAATTGCTTGATTTGGGGTTTGTGGAGTGGCGGCAAACCATCCCTTGGAAGGGGGTGGGGGTGTGTGTCGAGTGGTATCGAGCATAAGTATTGGCAACCATGCATGATTTCAAACTTAAAAGTACATACATATCAAAGTAATTAGTATTAAATAGTTGATATTTTTGGAAATTACAGCACTATGTCGGGTAGGGCGGTGGATCTACAGAAAATATTCGGTATGCGGCGTCTGAAATGCACAGTGAGAGATGAGCCGCATTAGTAGGTTCCCTTATCGCCTCATGAATCGGCCTCGACCAATGAGTCGAATTTGGACCATGCGGGCCACGAGGAGGAGCTCGAGTGCGGGATTATTTATGGCGGAGCAAGTGCGCAGTTACCTGAGATAGTAGTCATAGCGACCCGTCAGCAGTCGCAGCCTACACAGCCACCTAGAGAGGATATTGAAGAACACAGGGAGGAATTCGATAGAAATCTAGCGGGCGCGAAGCCATTATATGTGATGGATGTCAAGCCTCGATCTGTACATATAGCCGATAAATAAGGTTCACGGAGTTATAGAGTACCGCGGATGAAGCGAAAGAGTCTTGTTTTCCAGTTTTCTGATGGAAGACAGGGCTAAGGATTGGTGGTATGCCGTGGAGAGGAGGTATCCTGATGGCATATCATGGGACCAATTTCAGCATGAGTTTACTGATAGGTTATTTCCTAAGAGTCATAAGGATTCAAAAATTGAGGAGTTCTGCAAATTAGAACAAAAGAACATGTCAGTGTCAGAATATGAGAAGAAGTTCTCGGAATTAGTTAGATTGGTTCTATATTGACGGATGAAGTCTGAAGTCTGAGTTTTATCGGGGACTAGTACGGGATCGAGTGCATTTATCGGTGGTTCCTCATAATAGATTTGGGGACTTAGTGGGGCCGCTGAGAGTTGAGCAAAGTACCATAGCTATGTATCAGAGTAGGCAGGAAAGTAAGAGTAAGAGGAGTGCACAGGCACGTCCAGTAAAGCTACGGGACAGTCTGATTAGAAAGAGGAACAAGGGTAAAGAGAGGGGTTCACAGACCGAGGAGTGCGGGTCGAGGGCTACCTCTAGTCGGGGGTCGGTGAGGCCCCCGGTTCACTAGCGGGGGCACCCGGTATTCCTCCGTCGTCATGTGTGTCGAGGCGACACCATGGGGAGTGTAAAGAGATATAGTCTGAGGATGTTTCCACTTTGTGGCCCGGAAGGCCATTTTGATAGGGAGTGTCCTCGGTGATTGGTGCGGAAACATCGGTGGCCAGTCTAAGCTGCCCCCGGTACCGGAGATGAGCACACGGTCGGTCGGGGAGAGGTTTCCCCAAGCGGAGGGACTGACCACGGCCCGCGGGTAGAGGTGGGCGGGTGGTGAAGGCAGACGAGTGCCACAGGGGATCTGACAGGAGCCCGCTCGGGACAGTATATCTTTGTGACTCGGATGAAGATCTTTGGATCTGCGACTCGGATAGCGATCGCGGTATTGGCTATCAGCAGTCATGATGCATATACATTAGTGGACCCGAGGGCTACGCGTTCATTTTAAATCGAGCCATTCTTAGATAGTTTTTCGAGATAGAGACTAGCCATTGAGGTTGTATGAGAGTTTCCACTCGACGGAGATCCAGATTGCTCGCGACAGGTAGTCGGAGATAGTAGAGTTCGGTTGAGGAACAAGAGTTCCCGGATCTTGTAGCTTTGATATGAGGGACTTTGATGTGGTTCTCGAGTGGATTGGGCTGTCTCGCCATAAAACCACATTAGATTGTTATAAAGAAGTAAAATTTGGAACGGACGGAAATTTGAGGTAAAGTTCGAGAGGATCCCGTAGAGGATTATCTTCACAGTATGATCCTCCGCCATGGCGGCCTGAGAAAATCTTGCGTAAGGATGTCGAGGGTTATTTAACTTATGTGGTGTAGGCAGGGAAGGAGGGGGACTATATTGGATGAGATTCCAGTTTAGAAGTTCGGATGTGTTTAGGATGATATTGGATTACCTCGAAGGGTGGAGTTCACCATTGATTTGATCCCGGGGGTGAGCCCATTTCCATTCCTGTATAGGATGGCTCTGCGAGTTAGCAGGGGAGCTTAAGGCTCAGTTAGAAGAATTGTTGAGTAAAGGGATTTATTAGGCCAGAGCATATCGTGGGAGCTCCAGGTTCTTTCTTCGTGAAAAGAAAGATGGGAGTTTGCGGTTGTGTATAGATTCTGATGTTTGAGCAAAGTTACCATCAAGTCGGTATCCACTCCACAGGATCGATGGGTTGTTGATCAACTCTAGGGTCTGGTATGAGATAGACTTGAAGTCGGGGTATCATCGGTTGAGGGGTGCGAGAGTGATGTACCTAAAGGCTGCATTCGGGACCACCTTCTGACATTAGGGTTTTGGTAATGCCATTTGGTTTTGACTAAATACTCCGTGACGTTCTCGTTGATGGTCAGATTATTCAGCGAGTACTTGGATGGAGTTCGTCATAGTTTTTATTGATGATATCCTAGTGTATTCAGGTAGTTCAGAGGAACATTCAGAGCACCTGAGGATTGTATTGTAGACCCTAAGGGAGCGATAGTTGTATGCCAAGTTGAGCAAGTGTCAGTTTTGGCTCAACAAGGTGGCATTCCTAGGTCATGTGATTTCAGCTGATGGGGTGAGTGTGGATCCCCAGAAAATAGAAAGGCCCGTAGTGGTGGAAACCGCCCGAAAGAATGTGTCGGAGATTCGAAGCTTCCTTGGTTTTAGCGGTGTCTGGGGAAGTTTGTTGAGGGGTTCTCGAGATAGCAGCCCTGCCGACCAGTGACAAGGAAAGATGTTCAGTATGATTGGTAGATGCACATCGAAGAGTTTCGAGGAGTTAAAGAGTAAATTGACTGTTGGGTTAAGCTTTTGATAGGAAGATGGATTTGTGGTTTATAGTGATGCTTCTAGGCAAAGGCCTTGGTTGTGTTTTGATGCGGAATATTCGGGGTGATTGCATATGCCTCTAGGCGGTAAAGAAGCATGGGGAGAATTACCACACACGACCTTTTAGAGCTTCACGGCGGTCGTGTTTGCCTTTAAAAATGGAGACATTATATGAATTGTTCCTTGTAGGATCTTTCACGGATCATAAGAGTCTTCAATATATTTTCACCCAAAAGGAGTTAAACTGAGGCAAAGAAGATGGCTTGAGTTGATAAGGAAGAGATAGAAAAAGGAAAGCGAGTTTCAAATTAGAGATGATGGCATGATAGTGAAAGGACGGAGAATGCGTGCGGAGTATAGTGACGAAGAGACATTATGGAGGGAAGCCACGTTCATGCAACGTATCTTATGCATCCGGGGTAGTACCAAGATGTATAGAACTTTGAAAGAACATTGCGGTGGAATGGGATGAAGAAAGAGATTGCAAGTTTTGTTTAGGTGCTAACTTTTGTCGGCGGTAAAGGCGAGCATCGAAGGCACAAGCGGGGAAGATCGAGTTACTCCACGTTCCCGGTGTGGAAATGGAGAAGATTACCTATGGAGTTTGTGACGAGGTCTTCCACGGACTCGGAGGCGACATGATGCGATATGGGTGATGGTAAGATCGGTCGCAAAAATTGCTCATTTCACACCCGGTTAATATTGAGGATTCTTTAGAAAAGTTGGCCAAGTTGTATGTAAGATGAGAATGAAGTGAGACTTCATGGGGTTCGGTTCGGAAGTAACGGATCGAGACCCAGGTTCACATCCGGTTTTGGCCTAGTTTCTGCACTTGACTTTAGGTACTCGCCTTCATTTCAGCCATGACATTTCATCCTCGGAGACGGATGGTCGATCGGAGAGGACTATTGGGCGTTAGAGGATATCTTGAGCTTGTGTGATGGAATTCAAAGGAAGTTGGGATACTTACTTAGCACTAATGAATTTACTGCCAATAGCTATCAAGCAGTATAGATATGGCTCCATTTGAGGCGTTGTATGTGGGGAAATGTAGAACTCCAGGTGTCTTTGGGGATGAGGTTAATTGAAAGAAGAGTAGTAGGCCACCGAACTAGTCTGGTCCTTGAGGAGAAAGTGAAAGTTGTTTGTGATAACTTGAAGATAGCAAGATAAACCGAAAAGTTATGCACGGACAAGTCGAACAGAGACACAATTCGAGATAGTGACAGTCTTTTTGAAGATTTCACCTTGGAAAGGTGTGTTGAGATTTGGGAAAGCAGAGGCCGAAACGGATTCGAGGTATATTGGACCTTATGATTATGAGCAAAGGGCCCATTAGCTTACAAGTTGAAGTTACCCCGGAGTTATCAAGTTCATGATACATTCCGTAGTATCGATGTTGAGGAAATATATCCCAGATCCTTCAAATGTATTGAGAGAGCAGCCATTGCAGTTAAAGGAAAATTTGACTTATGAGGAGATACATGCGAGGATTTGTAGATCGCGAGCGGTGTTGAAGCGAGTGATTCCATTGGTTAAAGTCTTATGGAAAGAGATCATGGCCGAGAGGAAGCGGCTACTTGGGACGAGGCTCGAGATGCGCCGTCAATACCCTCACTTATTTTCCGGATGAGGTATTTTCGTTTCCTTTCTTTTGGAGTTTAGTTTATTCATTTCGAGGACGAAATGTTCCTAAGGAGGGAGGATTTTGTAACACCCCGTCCCGAGAGAGTGTCTGATCTGTAATCTGTAGGGGTATATAAAGTACCAAGTGTCACATTGTAATATTTTGGAGATGAAATTAGGAAATTATAAATTTGGAACCGAATTTGGTACTTAAAAGCAATTACAATTGTCATTTACCAAAAGGATGTAAGCATAATTAAGTTAGAGATGGGTCATAGTAGGAATTTCAAAGTTGGTTGCAATTAAAGAAAGTTGAGAGGGTGAAAGTATAATTAATGGAAGTTTAAATGGTAAAATAATAATAATGAATTGCGAATTTTCAAAAGTCTCGAAAATTCTCACAGATCTCGGATATTGGCAATTTGTGGCAGATTAAGTTAGATCGCGAAATCTAGTAACCTAGGAAAGTTTCGTTAAATTCCGAGACAGTCGGAATATTTTACGAATTTTTAGGTGACGAATATATAGTGAAACCTGAAACCGGGATTTTAGAAAAATCTCGAAAAATTTCAAGTATATAAAGAATATTCATTTAGGATAAATAAAATTGAAACCGGGACAAAATAATTTGTTTCGGGGCTTAAATGTTGAGAGAAAAGAAATAAAAAGGGACATATGGGTCCCACTTCAAAAAAAAAAAAAAAAAAAAAAAGAAGATTAAAAGCAAAAGGAAGTCGTCAGAAATATCGGTAGAGCGGTCGGAGGAGAGGAATTTTTAAATTTTCTGTTAATTTCTTTCTCGGATTCTGGGTAGTCGGTTCGTCGGGATAAACACGGAAAGTGCTCTGTGACGGGGGCTACGCGTGAGTACCAAAAACAAGGTTCTTGAGAATTCGGGTAAATATGCGAAAAAGCCCAAATTTTTAGTTTTTCTGGATCTGTGTCCCCAGTGGTGCAGCTTTCGGACCAGTAGGTAAAGTTACTCTACGCGAAGAGAGCTACGCGTGGACACTAAAATCTTGGCTTTTTGTCAAACTTGAAGAGGTGGGAAATTTTCCTACTTGTATTATTTCAAGCCTAAAGGCTATATAATGGCTTGGAATATTCTTAGAGGCCATAAATTCAGTCCCAAATTTTTAGGCCCGAGTTTAGGAATTTTTAAATTTTGGGACTATTTTCGGACAGTCACAGGGTTGAATTTGAGATTTGTTTTAAGCCGGGTTTGGTTAAAATTTCGAGGATTTTATTAGGGCAGTCCGAACATAATTTTTCGAAATGTTTTGGGTGTTTTAGACTATATGGAAAGTCCCTTTAGTGCAGAATCTGGCTTGAAGTATCTTGTGAATGGCGTTTGAGGCCCCACTATATTTTTAAAAATTTTAATTGTAGCACACCAAGTGTGCAAGAATTGCTTGGTTGTGCGGCGTGTGTGATCCTAATACATCAAGTGTGTATAGGCTAAAAGCAAAGGCGGGAAAGTTGTGGGCTTGTGCTCCAAGTTTGTAAGTAAAGAGGTAAGGTGTTCTAAACTCATTTTCTAAATACTAATTATTATTATTATTATTATTATTACAAATTGCTTTACCTTTGATATTTTATGGTTTTGAATGCAAGCCATTTTCAAGAAGCAACAATGATATAAAAAGCAAGCAAATGGTTTTGAGTTAAACCATTTTGAAAAGCTCAGCAGCTGGTTCATTGGCAAAACCATAATTAACTTGAAAGCAAGTAAGTAAATGGTTTTTGAAAAGTTAAACCATTTTTGAAGCAAGCAAGCAACTAAGCAAATGGTTTTGAATAATTAAACCATTTTTCAAGCAAGCAAGCAAATGGTTTTAAATTGTAAAACCATTTTTCAAAGAGCAAGCAAGCAAGCAAGCAAAGAATGTTTGTGAAAAACAGGCCTTCCTAGTTCTAAGCAAGAAAGCTAGGTCGGAGGTATTCAGGTACGTGCACGGTGGTGTTAGGATCTAAATAAATGCGTTTTAGTTTTTCTTTTGGTCGGCAAGCGTGGGACATACATCATGCATTTTAAAGGAGGCGGGTAGCGCGTCTGGGGTATATAAGGTTATGAGCTCTAACTAAATTATGGTGATGGCGACCCAGGTCAGATCCACCATATTCACAGGAAAAAGGTGATGCGGACCCCGGTCCTTCCCACCGGCACGATGCCAGGGCTTCGTGTTCACTAGAGATGCAGTGAAAATAGGCCTCCGGTGGTTGATGTTTATGGCTGCTAATATACGGTTTTGAAAAATCAACCATTGTGGTTCCCGTCATGACTTCAGGAGAGTTTTAAAGCAAGCGGTTGAGCCAAGCTCCGTTTAGATTCACGCTTGTCGGTTGAGCCAACTCCGTGGGATTTTAAAGCAGCGGTTGAGCCCGAGGCTCCGATTTTATTTCGAAAGAATGCGGTTGAGACCGGGCTCAGTTTTATGAAAAAAGTTTTGAGAAACTTTTAAAGCAAGGTTTGTGAAAGGTTTTAAGAGCTTTTCAAATGAGATAAAGAAAGCAAGCAAAAGAAATTTGAGAAGTTTTATAAACTTCTAAGCAAAACAAACAATAAAGTTTTATAAGCTTTTTAAAGAAAAGCAAGCCAATGACAAGTAAAGAAAAGTTTTAGAAACTTTTAAAAGCGAAGCAAGTACAAAAGCAAGCAAGCAAAGAAAAGTTTTAAAAACTTGAAAAGCAAAGAAAAGTTTAAAATAATTGTAAAAGAGTTTACATTTGAGATGTTTTCCGGAAAAAGCAAACGTTTTATAAAGCATACACTCAGGCTCGTTTAGCTCATTATTTTCCATTTTAAAAACTATTTTCGGAATGGATACATGAGGTATTTGTAGACATAATAGGTTTGTCGACATTGTACAAGTCTTTGTTAATTAAGAATATTGTGTGAGATACTTTGAACTTGTATAATGGAACATATGTATGTACATAGAATAGTTTTGTGAGAATGTGTTGGTATGTTGGTTGCCATATTTTGGACATAGTGTAAATTGGATGTATACAGGATTTGGGACATGTCCAGCCTTATATTATTATCTGTGAAATTTTATCGTCATAAGTTTAGAAAAGAAAATTTTTTTTTATAGGAGGTTTTGGCAAACAATACGGCTTAAGCTTCCGCGGGAGTTTCTAGTCGTTGGGGAGTAGCGGTTTGGGGATTTACGTGGGTGGGAAGCCACGTACTCACTGGAGGGGTGGGGTGTGTCGATTATGGACATGAGTTCCACTGGTTGAGAGGCGTTTCTCTGAAGGATAGGGTGGGTCCACGGTTGAAGCGGTACTCTCGAGCGCCAGAAATTTGTAGAGTATGATATGTTAGTTCTTTGGAGTTAAGGACCACAGTGGAGGTAGTCTCTGGGCGCCAGTATAGTTTATTGGATTAAGTGTGATTGGAGTTAGGACCTTGAAGTCGAACTTGCATTTTCTCTCGGGGCGCGGTCACATTGGATTTGAAGGCCGGGTATGGCTTGTAGTAGGTATAGAGGTCTTGCTAGAGTTCTCGATTTTTGTGATGATTATGTGATGATATAAACAATATTATTGCATGTATATGGGAGTGTATTGTTATACTGTAATTCTATATGTATGTGTATCTGGTTGGTTGTAGATGTGGTATAGACTATATGATGTTAACTCACTCGTGGTAGCGGTCTCAATTTATTTTGAATCTTTATCGGTCCTCCTTCTCCGGATCCTTGATAGCAGCGAATTCTCTTCCCTTCAGGCGGTTATATGTCACTATTATGATATTATTCACCCTTGTCTATTTCGTCTAGGCGTCCATACTTGATATTTGGATATTAAAATGTATTGAATCATTTCAAACGTATTCATTAATTGCATACATTGTTGGAGTATGTGGGATCGAGATTTATCTCTCCCTATCGACACCTATTAGTTGATCAGTTATATATATATATCATGTGTTCGTGTGATGATAAGTGGTATGAGTATTTCAATTAGGCTTACTACGAGGTTTGGTGACTGCCTTCCCGTTTCCTAGTGCGGAGTCCATTTGGTCGGGTCGTGACAAAGTTATGAGAGCCATGGTTCATTTCCTATGGCTAGAGTCTAAGTTTCGAGTCTTTGCGGAATTAGAGTTGAGTTCGTCGCTTATGCGGTACCATTGCGTCTAGTTTTACGCCGTGCATTGCGGGCGTCCGTTGTTATCACGATAGTCTTGTGTTTACTTTTTAGTATGAGGCGTGGGTCGGGGAAAATGCGTGACGGCCAGTGTAGAGGCTGCTCGGTTATGAGAGGAGGCTAGGAGGCGTATGAGGTCGCTATGCGGAGTTTATGAGTATTCATTTGATCTGATGAGCTAAGCGGCATGCTTCTAACTTCAGTATTCATGTTTCAGTGGGTCTCAGGGTGCCCGTGATATTGAGCGAGGATTGCTATAATGCTTAATTATTCGTATTACATACATGTTGTTTCGATTAATGATATTATGAGTATGGCCTACGTTTACGCAATAGTTTATTCCCTTGCTAGATGGCCGGTGGCGAAGCGGTGCGATTTTAGAATGGCGTCTGATATTTGAATATGCTTTGCTAGGGTGGATGTTGAACTAAGTCTCCCACTTCTTCGTTAAAGAATACATGGATATTAAGTCGGTCGAGAATTATTTCTAATTGTGGTTACATTGGAATGATACTCGAAGGTAAGTAATGGTTCTTTAAAGTGAATCGGTGATAACATCGAGAAGACTGATTGAATTAGATTGGTTAGATGAACGAAATTGGACGAGAATATAGTCATGTGATTAACGAAGAGTAAGAATAAGGAGATGTTATATCCTTTGATGCTTGAAATCCAGAGAAACTTGAGCCTATACTAGTTACTATTTGTTTTGAAACACAATATTGTGCCCAGTCCCATAAAAGAGGATAGTTATGACATTTCACTACTAGAATTGCATAATAAATGCAGAATTCAGACATAAAGCATGAGCATGCATCACTAGGGCATGCATCGTAAATCATACATTCCTACGCACAGGCATACATTGCATTAGGATCATGCATTGCGACCCTTTGGTGATGAGGACATCATCACCCTGGTGCACAATGTTGTGAGAATTTTATTCAAAGAAAACTATCAAGGATCTAAAAGATTTTATGAAGAGTGTATTCTATTAAAAGTATTTTATTAAAGGATTTCTTTAGCTTGAGGCTCTCTGGATGACGAGCTCATTGGTAATAACCATGGGTGTAATTGAAGGGTACTACGAAAAGTTAGGAGCTATGATAAGGTTATCATTATGAGTAATCTTAGCGGAAGTAATATGAGACCACCGATTTCAGCAGTTTATATCCGCGTGATGATAACACGCAGTTGTTATGCGTGTTAAATTAAAAAGTGATGCCTTGGAGGCAGATGTATATTTTCTATCGTGTCCGATCTCTATGGTAGACATGGACCTCCTTGCAGATTTAATTACACTGGATGTGATGGATTTTGATGTGATCTTTGGGTATGGGTGGTTGGCTCGACCTTTATGCCACCTACGGATTGAGTGAAATAGGTGATTTTTCGGATTCGGGGATCTGAGTTTAGTTTCCGCGGTGGCGGATACCGGCCCTGGCAGTGTCGGCTAATGGCTAAGCGAATGTTACGCCGTGGATAATCGAGTTATCTGCTCTTTATCGGGGACCTGATGGTAGAATAGGCGGTCGATAATGTCCACATTGCTTGTGAATTTCTGATGTTTTCCCGGAGTTGCGGGGTTGCTGACGAGGAGATAGAAATTTTGCATTGATGTTGTGTGCAGGGCGACTCTTATCTCCTTGCCGCATAGGATGACACACAACGAGGTTAGAAGTGAAGGAGCAATTACGAGGATTCGTTAGACAAAGGTTTTGTCGGGCTAGTACTTCTCCCACACGGGATTTGCTCACATCTTATTTATAAGGAAGAAAGATGGTTCGCTACGGCTATGTATAGACTACAGACGGCTGAACAATTGACCATTCGCGATAAATATCGCTCGAATAGATGACTTGTTTGATCGGCTTAGGGTGCATCGTGTTTTCTAAGATTGATCTACGGTCGAATCATCGGTGAGGAATAAGACATGAGGATGTTAAGAAGAACGGCATTAAGGAATGATGCAGCCATTATGAGTTCTTAGTGATGTCTTTTGGACTACATTAATCTTGTGTGACCTTTATGGTTGATGAGCGGGGTGTTCAAACCCTTCCTAGATCGCTTTGTAATTGTGTTCATTGATGATATCTTAGTATATTCGGAGTGGGAGGAGCATGTGAGCATCTAAGGAAAGTGTGCGGACTTTGAGGGAGCATCGGGTTATATGCCCAGGAATTCTCGAGTGTGAATTTTTGGGTGGATAGTGTAACTTTCTTGGGACATGTAGTATCGAGGGAAGGTATTCAAGTGGATCCACAGAAGATAGAGGCGCGGGTGATGGATTGGCGAGACCCGGCCACGGTGAGGCGGGATTCGAGAAGTTTCTGAGGCTTGGCCGGGGATATTATCGCTTGGATTTTGTGCGGGATTTTCGGGGATTCTTTGCTGCTTTCGGTTAACCCGGGGAGAAAGTTAAATTTCGGTGGACGGAGGGTTGTGGCGAGTTTTTCGCAAGTTGAAGGATTGTTTGGCCCTCGCTCGGTCGCCAGCATTACGCGCTTGGCTCGGAGATTATACGGTGTATTGTGTGACGCTTCGATCGGATTAGGGTGTGTATTGATCACGTAGGTAAGGTGATTGCTTATGCTTCTAGGCAGCTGAAGAGGCATGAAAGATTGCAGCTCATGACTTGGAGATGGCGGCGGTGATCCTTTGCATTGAAGATGCGGAGGCGTGCACGTATGGTGAGACGTGTGAGATTTTCACGGATCACGAGAGTTTGAAAGCCATATTTTTCCAGCGAAGGAGCTAAATTTGAGACGAGAGAAGATGTTTGGAGTTATTGCTTAAGGACTATGATTGTACGATTCAATATCACCGGGTAAGGCTAATGTGGTGGCGAGATCTTTTGGTAGAAATCATCAGGTCTACCGCCAGCGTTAGTGCGGCGGCGATTGACTAGAGTTGTATGAATTGTATGATCGGGGTTTATTTAGAGGTGTTGGAGTCTGGAGCACTTTTAGCACATTTCAGAGTCAAATCAGTTCTGATGGACAGAATTAAGACAACTCAGTGCAGAGACCCACAGTTGATGAAGATTATAAATGAGGTTCAGCAGGGTCGGGCAGATGACTTTGTGATCGGGGATGATGGCACGTTGAGATTGGGTACTAAGGTTGTGCGTCCCCGATGTTGATGGACTTAGAAAGAGATTATGTGAGGCTCATCATCGACACGGTGTTATCCATCCGGTTCCACTAAGATGTATCATGATCTTAAGGTAGCTATTGGTGGAGTGGTATGAAGAGGATGTAAGCGGGTTGTATCAAGTGTTTGACTTGCCGACGGGTCAAACTTGAGCATCGGCGATGCGGGTTGTTGCGACCCTCCCCATTCAGTGGAAATGGGAAAATATTACCATGGACTTTGTATTTGGGTTACCTGAGACCGGCGAGTATGATTCGAACTGGGTGATAGTAGATCGAATGACTAAGTCGACACACTTCTTACCTGTGAAGACGACTTTTTCCATAGCCAAGTATGCTAGGGTGTATATTGATAGAATTGTTAGTCTTCATGGGATCCCAGTTTCGATTGTGTCTAAGAGGGCCCGATTCGCTTCTAGGTTTTTAAAGCGGAAACTTCGTTAGGAGCTTGGTACTCGGTGGACTTTAGCACGACTTTCACCCTCGAGACGGATGGACGGTGCGAGAGGACTATTGAGGCGTTGGAGGACATCAGGATGTGTGTGATGGATTTTGGAGGCCAATGGGATTGGCATTTACCTTTACAATTGGAGTTCGCGTACAACAACGAGTTATCATGCTGAAATATCGGTGTATGAAGCCTTACGAGGCATTGTATGGCGAAGTGTAGATCCTGGTTCTTTGGGAAGAGTTGGTGAAAGGAAGTTAGCAGGTCCTGAATTGGTCCAAATCACTTCTGAAAAGATTCTTATCATTCGAAATCGGTTGAGGACCGCTTTTAGCGAGACGAGGAAGAGCTATCACCGGACCGAGAGAAACATGTGGAGTTTGGTGTAGGTGAGTATGTATTCCTGAAGGTTTCCCCAATGCGAGGCGTGATGAGATTTGGTAAGAAAGGGAAGTTAACACTTCGCTACGTGGGACCATTTGAGATTGTGGATAGAGTTGGGGATGAAGCTTATCGACTGGAGTTGCCATCTAATTTCGCCAATGTTCATCCGGTCTTTCATATATCTATCTTTGAGGAAATATGTCCGATCCTTCACATGTGCTCTGGAGCCCAAGTGAAGTCGGTGAGGAATTGTCGTATGAGGGCGACACTGTAACTATCGTGGATACTCGGGTTCGTCGACTCACGTCGAAGTCATTTCGATGGTCAGTCTATGGCGGAATCATTCGATTGAAGAGTGCACTTGGGAATCCGAGCAAGAGATGCGACGGTCATACCCATACTTGTTCCAGTGATAAGGTATATTTCTTATTCCTAAATTCGAGGACGAATTTTCTTAAGGGAGGGAGAATGTAATACCCGTAATTTTAATTGATGTGTTTTAAATTGAATTATTAAATTTAATTTTCCTAGGTATATATTTTATTAATCCTAAAGAGTTATTTGGGACATAATATGTTATTTTGACCCTACAAATTATCTAAATAGTATAAGTATACATTATTAATTGTAATACTTGCCATTTCATATTATTGTTAGGATTTTAATTAGATAAAGTGCCCAAAAATTAAAGTATAATTAGGGACTTAATGGTATGGTTTAGCTTGAGGGAGGGATTTAGAACAAGATTTGGCAGCTTTGCAAATTCCATCTCTCGGCTTCCCACCTTCTCTCTCCCGGAGCACCTCGCTTTGTTGCCACCCCTGCAGGCGCCATTCGGTAGGTCAGGTGATCGGCCGTCGGAGCACGGAAAGGTAATCCCACCTCGGCCACCCTTGTGTTGCTTCGGTTCGCTGAGAAGCTACGGTCTCATGGAATCACGCGCAGGCTCTCTCTGCCCTTCTTGCTTGCCAGACTGTTCGGCCATTTCCGGCCACCTCAGCTGACCCAGGCACGATCCCGGAACTCTCGCCACACAGCAGGATCCACCCTTGATCGACCGTTCGAGGTCGTTTTGCCGGTGGGCGGAGGGTGGAGCTCGCCGGAGTTAGGAATTTGTCGGGGCGGTCAGGCCACTCACACAGTGATCTCAGGCAACGATCACATTTTTGGCTTCCTTGAGCTTTGGGCTTCGCGTGGGTGTCCTTAGAATCTAATTCAGAGCCCAGCCCTCGGAATTTTCCGGCCACGCGGTCGATGGCGGCCGGACCTCGGGCGTGCGGGAGCGAGCGTTCGATCTCCCTGGATTCGGGTGGTTCAGAAGCGAGTTACTGTCGGTTTCTTATTCGAGCTTGTTAAAGAATCTGCACCTAAAGCGCTGTGAACTCTAATTGTGTAATTGTTCGATATTAGTATTTTAATTGTTACGTGGTGTTATTTTAATATTGAAAATGCCTTATTTATCGTTTAATTGCTCGTGTTGTTCGTGTTTGAAAGATGTAACTTAAAGTACATGCGCCGGTTGGATGTTGTGTTTTATTTTATCACATTGTAAATAGAAATAGCGTTGATTTTTGATTAAGCGAATCCTTACTTATATCCAGTTATTAATGTGTGAAAGTATCATTATTTATCCGAGAAGCTACAAATTGTATCAATTATTGTTTATCGTGATTGTTGGCCCTTGTGTTGGATTAGATTCGAGCCGTGGATTTATACGTAGTTGTGGCCATTTCGACATTGGATAAATGTGGATATTAGGAGTGTGTTTTTTATCGGGTTAGGCGGTTTTACGGGGAAGTTAAGTCAGTTTTTAGGGGAGGTTACTGCTTGAGATTTTTCGGTAGAATTTAGATGTGATTTATATTGGTCTAGCCTGTGAATTGTCTAGTCTAGTCTAGAGTTAAGCTTAAACCTCAATCTTGATATTGATTATGTCTTTTCTATTCTAGATTGTCCGACAGCTCGCGGGGCAACTGAGGCGTGAGCGGCTGAGACCCAGAATTTTTCGTTGAGTTGATATCATATAGTTTTATGACACATCATCTGCATTTGTCGCGTAGCATTTATGGCGATGGGCTACCCCGTCATCACTACATGATTATTACTATTAGATTGTATTTACTATGGTAATTAAATTATTTAGTTGTTATGAAATATATACGCATATGAGGCCCATTATGATGATGGATGTGAGTGTGTATTGTTGGGTGTGATATTCTTGCATTGCATTGTATTTTGAAATGTTTGTAATGGGAACTATAGCGGGACATACCACTAATGGATTACATCGGGATGCGATGCGCGGTGTGATCGAGATTATGTTATAGGGTTATGGTTATGGACAGCAGGTTCCCTTTGGTTGAGGGCGTTCTCTCGGGGATGGGAGGTAAGGTCCCAGTTGAGCGTTACTCGGGCGCCCATTTGTAGAGTATGATATGTTAGTTCTTGGAGTTAAGGACCACAGTCGGAGTAGTCTCTCGGGGCGCCAGCTATAGTTTATTGGATTAAGTGTCGATTGGAGTTAAGGACCCTGGTCGAGCATTTCTCTCGGGGCGCCAGTCACATTGGATTTGAGAGAGCCGTATGGCTTGTAGTATTGGAGTATAGGGTCCTGCTAGAGTTCTCGATTTTTGTGATGATTATGTGATGATATGAAACTTAATGTGTGTGCATGCATACTTATGGGAGTGTATTGTTATACTGTAATTCTATATGTATGTGTATCTGGTTGGTTGTAGATGTGGTATAGACTATATGATGTTAACTCGCTCTCGTGGTAGCCAGTCTCATTTATTTTTCGAATCTTGTCGGTCCTCACTTTCTCGAATCATGATAACATAGAATTCTCTTCCTTCACGGCGGTTATATGTACTATTATGATATTATTCACCCTTGTCTATTTCATCTAGGCGTCACCGCAGTATTTGGATATTAAAATGTATTGAAATCAGCTCGTATTCTATTAATTGCATACATTGTTGGAGTATGTGGGATCGAGATTTATCTCTCCCTATCGACACCTATTAGTTGATCAGTTATATATATATATCATGTGTTCGTGTGATGATAAGTGGTATGAGTATTTCAATTAGGCTTACTACGGGTTTCGGTGACTTTATGCCTTCCCATTCCACAGTCTTGGAGTCCACGGTAGTCAGATGCGTGACCTTATTCCTATAAGTTGTTGAATCAATCTTGGACTCCTTAATAATATACTTTTTTAATATTTTAAATTTTTTATAATACAATTAATTTCAAATATAAAAATGAATTTTCCCTAAATAGCATGCCTGTCATGAATCGATTCGCAAATTTGTGTGGGATTATAAATCCGTCACAACTTTGTGGCGAATTTTATTCCTTCACAAAATAGTGTGAAACACAATTCGTCACAATTTTCTAAGGCTTGTGACCATTTTTGTGGCGATATCTATTTTTAAAAAATTCATTTTATATTTTAATTTGTATTAAGCTATTTCAAAATATTCTAATCATTTGAAAATATTATAAACTATTTGGATTTTATTATTAATATATGTAGTGCTATTTTGTGTAATTGTTTTTTTTTAATTTTTTGAAAATTTTATGATATTTCAATATTTTAGTGTACCTTTTACTAATTTTGTACGACTATATAGTCATAAAAAATAATAAAAATTAGAATAAATAATTTATATCATGCTACGATATTTACAAAATTTGACATTATTAAAATTTGTGATATTTGAAAATAAATTTTATTTATCCACCATCGGGCATAGCTAATTGAAGCAATTTGTTAAACTATATATATATTCGAAATAGGCTCGATTGTTTACTAAAGTGCGAACTATTCTATAAGTTGTTAGATCAATCTTGGACTCCTTAATAATATTTTTAATATTTTTAAATTTTATTAATTTAATTTCAAATATAAAAATGAATTTTTAATACTTGTCACATCTCGTCGGTCACAAATTTGTGTGAATTATCATCCGTCACGACTTTGTGAGAGATTTTGTCGATCACAAAATAGTGATGAACGTTCCGTCACAATTTTCTTAGGCTTTTGACCATTTGTGACAAATATCTACTTTTTAAAAATTAGGTTTATATTTTTAATTGTATTAGAGGAAACTATTTCAAATATTCTAATGTTTGAAAATATTATAAACTATTTGGAGATTTTATTATTAATATAATATGGTGCTATTTTGTGTAATTGTTTTTTAATTTTTTGAAAATTTGTGATATTTAATATTTTAAATTGTATGTATAATTTTGTCTTGTATATAGTCATAAAAAATATATCAAAAATTAGAATAAATAATTTATATCATGCTACGATGTTACAAAATTTGACATTATTAAAATTTGTGATATTTGAAAATAAATTTTTCACATCCACCATCGGGCATAGATAATTGGAAGCAATTTGTTAAACTATATATATTCGAAATAGGCTCGATTATGTTTACTAAAAGTCTGAACTATTCCTATAAGTTGTTGAATCAATCTTGGACTCTTAATAATATTCTTTTTAATATTTTAAATTTTTATAACTCTGATTAATTTGAATATAAAAATGAATTTTTAATAGCATCTGTCACAAATGTGTGACCCGTATCGTGACCACCTCGTGGAGTGTAAGCCGGTGGAAGGCTACATTTCATGAGATATCCTCATTCCCGAGTTATTTCGCCTCACAGGAGATTCGGGCCAGCGGGACCTGGGGTCTTTAGTCCCGATGGGAAGCATCTGCAGTACCAGTAGACTGGTAGCTCCGGAGTTGGTTGCAGAAGATCTTCGAATGGTAAATTACCAGTCTGGGTTGCTCTGGGAGAAGCGGCCGTGAAATGAGGAGGCTGTCTATGTGGTGGCTTACTGAGCTGACCCCGTGAGATATTCCCTTAACAATGGTAGCGCCCAGCTTTGTTGTGAGACCCCCGCGCCATTGACCACCTCATGGGTACCCTTCGGTGGAAGCTCACTCATAGGATATCACTCATTCCCAGGTTCACTCGCCTCCCAGAGATTCGAACCCAGGACCTAGGGTCTTTAGTCCAATGGGAAGCATCTCTGGTACCAACTGAGCTAGTACGTTGAAGGATCCCGACCCGGATTAACCTCATGAACCCGAGGGGACCTCCCGGCACTCCAATGGATATAGAAACTTTTCCTTAAAAAAGTCAAATAAAATCCATGGAGCGAACCCCTTTACAATCGCCTTATATCTTTAGAAAATAATGCGAGCGAAGTGATAAATTTTTTTCTTTTCTTTTCTTTTGTTTTTCAAACCTTTGGGATTTTTCGGAAAAATTGGCGAGCTTCCTACATTTGGACTTTCCCAACTTTACAAAACTGATAAAGCATTTTAAAACACTTATAAACTTCAATTTTATACTTCCATATTAGGACTTTTCGTCAGCCAATCAACACAATATACATACATATACATTGTTTACTTCAAATCATCAAAACATTTCAAACCCTATTAAATTCCATGCACATTTTTATCAAAACATTTTGGGCTTGAGTCGGACTTAGCGGAACCGCCTACGTACCTCGTCAGCTGAGGATCGAAGCCACGTAGTTCCTTTTCAACTTTATACATATACATATATACATAACAAAATATTCAACACAGAGGCTTATTATGCAAAATTATACAATGAAATCACGGTCTTCGTCTCGTGATGGCTCGACTCACTTTACCTGAGGAGTGACCTACATCGGCCTTTTTGTCTTGGAGTCTGAAAATGTTTTGAAACATATAGAAAAGAATGAGCTAAAGGGTAGAGTGAGTGTACATTTCATTAAAATAACATTTTAGTATATACCAAAATAATACATACTTATACAATTAAAATCCATTTATACCTTAAACATTTATGCCTTAAACTTTCTTTCAATAAAAATACTTATGCATTTAAAAATCCATTTATGCTTTAAACATTTGTCACAGTAAGCTTTCTTTCTTTATTTCTTTGCTTTCTTTCTTTCTTCTTTCTTTCTTTCTTTCTTTCTTTCTTTGATGGAACCGGGGAATAAACACACCGAAGCAGTTTAGAGTGCGGCGGTGAGGGGCAGTCACATTCAGTCATAACCACTATCTTTGCGGAGAAACTCACGCTTTGCATAGGGTTCGATCATAGCACTTTATCACGTGTAAGGATATTACTCTAGACACCTATTTCCCTCCCTCGATTATTAACCTATAACTTTACCTCTAAATCACTTTGCAGCTTAAAATTACTTGTAGATATCAGTCATAACAGTCATAGGGGTTTAGGGTAACCATCAGTAAAACATTTCTTCAAAATACATTTATAAATACATTTAAATCCTTTACTTTATCATTAAAACACATATGCATTCTTTAAACATTTTTAAACTTTCATAATACCTTAACATACATATTTAATACACATATAAATATATGCATTGATGTGAGATAAAACAATGCAAGATAAAACATTTCCATATGCCTTAACATTTACATAAAAATTTACATTAAACTTTCCAGTTTAACATTAAAACCATTCACTTTAAAAACTCAATTCTCAAAAATATCATTTTCACTCCACGATTCCGCTTTCGATCGACACTTCCGTTGAGGTTCCGTTCCGTCAGATAGTCCTTTTCACCTTTTTCAAGAAAATCACAATTACATTAACCATAATTTCCATTTAATCCACCATAAACACTCATTCCTACTTCTTATTCCTCTAGGAATCTATTTTGCCAAGTTTGGAATCAATCAATCGGATCATCAAACTAAAGTTATGGCATTTTCATGCCAACTAGTCATTCTGGAGTTTTTCTAGTAACAGTTTGTATTACTCATTTTCCGAGGTCTTGACTTCATATTTTGACACTATGTCCTTATACTCATTTAAAGCTAAGGTGCTAAGGGTTCTATTCAATTGGAATCACACCCGGTCGAACTACCAAGAAAAACTCACTACGTCAAATAACCGGGCTAATCTATGTTCAAAAACTAGACCAGAATTTGGCTTGCACATGGTCCCACTTTGAGTGAATATTTAGGCCATAGGGTCGAATTTGGCGATACCTTATTCTTAAGTTTGTTCTCCCCTTCAAGTCCTATTTTACATAGCCACTTAAATCACTCCGTCAGATCAGAATTGAACAAGTTATGGCCAAAATACCAAAACTGGTCAAAGCAGAAAACGGGACATTTCTGTGCCGAGACTAACTGCCCAAAATTGACCAAAATGTGTTTCTCTTCCATTTTCTTTCCTCTCTAAACACTTAAATCTGATGCATTATACCCATTTCAACATAACACACAATTCACTATCAAGCCCTAACCCTTACTCACTTGATTTTGTCAAAACCCTAACCTAAACCATAAAACCTCAATTGATATTAATTTCGACACCATTAAACCTTAAATACCATCAATTTAACATCCATACGAATTTAAGACATTAAACATGGAAAACATCAAACCTAACTTTCCCACCATGAAAACTTACTTGTTTGAGTTTCTTTGGCTCCTCTCCTTGATTACCACTTGAAGATCACTTGAAAGCTTGAATGAGGAGAAAAATCGCATCTCATACCTTTGCCCTTCACTTTTTCCTTCTTGCTTCTCCTTTCTCTCCCTTTCTTTTTCTCTCTTTTCTTCCTCTCCTTTCTCTCCCTACGGGTTCTCCTCCTTTTGAGCCAACTTAATCCCTTAAATTTAGATTTACAGCCACACTTGACAAAATTGCCCTTTCCAGCTTGCCAAAATTTCCCTTGAACCAAAGAAGCTCATTGGTCCATTCTAATGAATCAAATCCATTAACCTATTATTTTATTCATAGTCATTAAGAAAGGTTTTAGTGGCTCTCACGAGAAAATATATCCCTTATAGCGATTTTATCTCGATTTACATCTTTATTTTTATCTAGATTAAATGTCAAAAATATTCTATGGTCGTCTAAACTTCAAATTGACCATGAAATATTTTAATTAAATCCTTCACAATTTGAACTCTGAAATCACGTCAGTTAAAATCATTAAAATCGGTAATCGGACAATAGCGTATTATTGCGAATTACGTTCGGATCACACGGGAAACTATCAAGCGGACTCCGTTTCACTTTATTCGATTTAAGTTAGTCTTTACTTGATATATTACGGACATTTTCGTATTTTATTGATTTGAAAAATTTCAGCATGAGCCCCGAATTTTGGTCCAGGAAATCACTATTCACTTAAATCTCTCTATTCTCTTCTAAATATCGGTTCAAAGTCATAGGAATGAAATTTCGCCTAAATTCCTTGCAAACCCCCTCCGTTCGGATATAATAAGAAAAATCATTATTCCTTAGGGCATTCGGTTACACAATTTTAAAGAAAATTCCACTTCATGTCGAATAGCGTAGGAGCATTCTAAATTCTAATCTACCCTCGTTTCTATCATTGGACCTCTAATCAGTTCAAAAACTACTATTATAACATTCAATCAGGTTGGGGTTTTACAATACTAGCTCAGTTGGTAGTAGAGATGCTCCCCATTGGACCTTAAGCCCCTGGTCCTGGGTTCGAGTCTCTACGGAGGCGAAAGAAAATGCCTAGGGGAGGGCATGATATTCCTGTGAGTGGGACCCACGAAGGGTACCAGGTGGATTCACGAAGGGTGGACCCCACGGTGGGCCACCTGAAGGGACCGAGTGGTCACGAAGGGTGTGGACCCCAGCGATAAAGGCGCACATTGGCGAGGACCCATGCTGCATTGACACCGCCTCATGGGTACCCTTCCAGGTGGAAGCTCGCTCATGGGATCGCCGTTAAAGTTGGAGTTCGCATAGGTCGAGCCGGGATGGGTGCTTTAGTCGATGGGAGCATCTCTGCAGTGCCAGCCACGAGCTAGTAGCTCGGTTGGTGCCGAAGATGCTTCCCGTGAACTAAAGACCCTAGGTCTGAGTTAATCTGCGAGGAAGGAAGCGAAAGGACTTCCGTGAGAATGGTATCTGGTGAAGCTACTGAAGAGTACCCATGGTTGATCGCAAAGAATAAGAAGTCTCTAAAATCGATCTAAATTTGTGGCCAATTATAAATCCCGTCACAACTTTGTGCGGAGATTTGTTAAGTCTGAAATAATTGGCGGAAACTTTCTGGTCCGTCACAATTTCCTAACAAACTTGTGGCCATTTTGTGAATGGAATATCTATTTTTAAAAAGATTCGAGTTTTATATTTTTAATTTGTATTAAAAACTATTTCTAAAATATTCTAATGTTTGAAAATATTATAAACTATTTAGATTTTATTGATAATATATGTAGTGCTATTTTGTGTAATTGTTTTTTAATTTTTTTTTGAAAATTTGTGATATTTCAATATTTTAAATTGTATGTATAATTTTATGCGATATATAGTCATAAAAAATAATAAAGTAGAATAATAATTTATATCATGCTACGATGTTACAAAATTTGACATTATTAAAATTTGTGATATTTGAAAATAAATTTTATTTAATATCGACAGGCATAAATTTAATTGAAGCAATTTGTTAAACTATATATTCGAAATAGGCTCGATTATGTTTACTAAAAGTGAACTATTCCTATAAGTTGTTGAATCAATCTTGGACTCATAATAATATTCTTTTAATATTTTAAATTTTTATAATACAATTAATTTCAAATATAAAAATGAATTTTTTTAATAATGTCTATGAATCGGTCAGCGGAAATTTGTGGCCAGATTATATAAATCCGTCACAACTTTGTGGCGGAATTTTATTCACGTCACAAAATGATAGCGAAACACAATTCCATCACAATTTTCTAACCGACTTGTGGCCATTTTGTGACCCGATATCTATTTTTTTAAAATTCATTTTTATATTTTTAATTTGTAGTAAAAACTATTTTAAAATATTCTAATGTTTGAAAATATTATAAACTATTTGGAACTTTATTATTAATATATGTAGTGCTATTTTGTGTAATTGTTTTTTTAATTTTTTTTAAAATTTGTACGATATTTCAATATTTAAATTGTATGTATAATTTTGTCGACTATATAGTCACCAAAAATAATAAAATTAGAATAAATAATTTATATCATGCTACGATGTTACAAAATTTGACATTATTAAAATTTGTATTTGGCTTAATTTTATTTTTCCACCGTGAGCATAGCTAATTAAAGCAATTTGTTAAACTATATATTCGAAATAGGCTCGATTATGTTTACTAAAGTACGAACTATTCCTATAAGTTGTTGAATCAATCTTGGACTCATAATAATATTCTTTTTTAATATTTTAAATTTTTATAATACAATTAATTTCAAATATAAAAATGAATTTTTTAACTCTTGTCTGTCACAAATGCATCACATTGACACAGGGGCCGTGATCGCACTAGGGAATGGGAAGACGCAGAATGCAGAAACGTAGCAAGCCTTGTGAAATATTCATGCGAGCTATCATACGATCACCCTAGACTATATATCCACATACATATATAAATAATACGCTCGGATGCCAGTATCAATAGGGGAGAAGCCGTCTCGATCCCACATACACGATCATCATACAAATAAACAGGAGTATAAATTACAAAACATACTAATATTCAAAATCTATGTTATTTTAGATTAAATAGACAAAGATTAATATCATAATAGTACATGTAACCGCCGTGAAGGAAAGGAATTCGACGGGTTATCAAGAGGTGCGGAGAAGGGCTGTGATGCACGAAAAATAAATTGAGACAGTCAGTCTCGAGAGTGAGTTAATATCATATAATCTATACCACCTCTACAACCAACAGGTTATACATATAGAATTTCAATATAATATATATATATATATCATATTGAGACTATATAACAATACACTCACATATGTATGCATGCACACACATCAGGTTTCATATCATCACATAATCATCCCACAATAGAACTCTAACGGGACCCTATACTCCAATACACTACAAATAACATCGGCTCTCTCAATCAAAAATGTGGCGCGCCAGAAAAGCTTGACCCGGGTCCTTAACCAATCGACACTTAATCCTATAAACTATAGGCGGCGCCCAGAAACGGCTCGACGAGTTAACCCGGCAACTAACCTGTAGCATCATACTCTATAGTGGCGCCCAGGGTAACCTTCGACCAGGGGGATCTCTTATAGGCATCCCAGAAAGCGGCTCGACCGGGAACTCATGTCCATAACCATAAACCTATAACATAATCGGTGGCCGGTGCGCTTTGGTCCTGATGTAACCCGTTAGGTGGTATGTCCTGCTATAGTTCCCATTACAACATTTCAAATACAATGCTGCGGCAATATCACACCCGACAATACACTCACATCCCATCATCATGACGAGTCTCATATCGCGATTATATTTCACCCAACAAATATAAATAATTTAATTACCATAGTAAATACAATTCCAATAGTAATAATCCATGTAAGTGTGGGGTGTAGCCTAATACCATAAATGCTATGCGATGCATGCGAGATGATGTCATAAACTATAGATATCAACTCACAGAAGAATCGGGTCTCAGAGCCGCTTCTCGCCTCGAGTACCTTACTGGCGTAGGCGCTCGGACAATCTAGAATAGAAAAAGAAGCATATTAATGATATCAAGATTGAGTTTAAGCAACTTTAGACTATTTACTTAGACAATTCCACGAGGCTAGGCGGAGTATAAAGCACATCTAAATTCTTGAAATTAAGTGAACCTCCTAAAAAGCGGACTTAACTCCACGTAAAACAAGTCGGAACACGCTAAATAACATTTCAGTATACCACTGATGGAAATCAAACCGTAGGGACACCTGACTCTGATTTTATTTGCGGAGCTCTTCTCAATCCATCAAATCCCAGCAATTGTATTCGCAATATACACAATCAACCTTACTAACTGCGGATCATACATTACAAGTAACTAATTCAACGTGGTAAAATCGGTGGACATATTAGTACATTATTGAACAATTAAATCGATTATCGGGACAATTACGATTAGAGTTCCACACGTTTTGGGTATAGATTCTTTAGAAGCTTCAGTCACGGGGCCAGTCACCGTCGGAACTTCACAGACGAGGACGAGCGTTAAATCTAGGAGACCGCAGCTTCGGTCGCGCGTAAGCCGGTGGCCGGAAAATTGAGGGTTCTTGAATTTGATTCGAGGACACCGCGACCCCCAAGCTTCGAGGGACCCAAAAGGTGATCGTTTTTCGTCGAGAGGACCACGAGTGTGGAGTGGGCGGCGGTCCCGACTGCCGGGCGGGCTCCGCGCCCGATTGCCGGCAAAAGCGATCTTGGAATGTCGATCAGGATGGATCCTTAAGTTTTGGGGGCGGGTTCGGATGCGGGGTGTCGGTTTGGGACGGAGGTGGCCGGAAATGGCCGAACAGTCGGCGGCAGCAAGGGGCGAGGAGAGAGCCTTGCGGGCGTGGTCCGGCCCGAGGCGGTGCTCGGGCGGGCGAGAGCCTTGATACAAAAGTGGCGGAGATCAGGGACCTGCCTTTTCCGGTGTCGGACGGCAGGATCGAGTGGTGAATCATTTGAATAAATGCCGATAGGGGTGGCTGCCTTAGGAAGGTGTCGGGAGAGAGAGAGAGAGAGAAGGTGGGAGAAATTTGAGATGGTAATTTGGTAAAGTTGCCAAATTTCCTTTTTCTCTCTCAACCTTATACAATTAAGTCCCCTAATTACACACTTGATTTGGGCACTTTATCCTAATTAAAATCCAACAATAATATAAAATGTATATATATCACAATTAATAATGCATAATGATAATTATTTAGATAATTTGTAGGGTCAAAATAACATATTATGTCCCCCAATAACTCTCTTTAGGATTAATATATACCTACGAATTGAATTTAGCCAATTCATTTAAAAAACTTTTATCGATTAAAATTACGGGTATTACATTCTCCCTCCCGCGCCAAGAAAATTAGTCATAAATTTAGGAATAAAAATATACCTTATCTTTGGAGCAGTATGGGTATGGCCAAATTCGCATCTCTTGCTCGGATTCCCGAGTGCACTCTTGATCGAATGATTACGCCGTAGGACCTTGACCATCGGGGTGACTTTCGATCGGGTTAGCGAACACAGTATCCATAGCTTCTGGTCGCTCCTCATCAGTGAAATCCCTCACTTGACCTCTACTTCTTGGGCCTGTAGCACATGTGAAGGATCGGACACATATTTCCATAGCTATGATCATATGAAAAATAGAATGAACATTAGCGAAATTAGGTGGCTTAACTCAGTCGGTAGAAATTTATCCGACTCATCCACAATCTCAAATGGTCCCACGTAGCGAGGTGCTAATTTCCCTTTTCTTGCCAAATCTCATCACGCCTGCATCGGAAACCTTGAAATACATACTCCACACAGGCTCCACATGTTTTTCCTCTTGAAGTGCATAGCTCTTAAATACTGCTTTGGCGGTCCTCGCCGGTCTTGAATGATAGGAATCTTTTCAAGTGATTTGAACCAATTCGAGGACTGCTAATTTCCTTTCTAGCCTCTTCCCGACCATAAGCGCGATCTACACTTCTACATACTTACAATATGCCTCGTAGGCGCCATACAGATACTAACGCAGTAACTATTGTTGTCTGCGAGGCTACGAAAGTAAATGCCGATCCATTGGCCTCCAAAATCCATTCGCACATCCTTAACATGTCTTCAGTAATACGAATAGTTCTCTCAATTGTCCATCCCGTCCCCGGGTGAAAAACTGTGCTAAAGTCAATCAGTACCAAGCTCCTCATGAAGTTCATGAAACCTAGAAATTGGCCAGGTTTCTGTCGGACCATTAAGCGGAATCCAGTGAAGACTAACAATCCTCTCAATATACACTAGCATACCTGGCTCTGAGAAAGAGTCGTCTTCACGAGGTAAAGTGTGCCGACTTAGTCATTCGTTCGTATCACCAGTGGAATCGAGACCTGGCGAGTTGAGGTAACCCAGTCCGCAAAAGTCCATGGTAATATTCTCCCATTTCCACTGCGGAATGAAATTCATTTCTGGCAAACCAAGCGACTTCGATGCTTTCGAGTTTGACCTGCTGGTAGTCAAACCTTGGATACAAACTCCGCTACATCCTTGCTTCATACCACTCCACCAATAGTTTACATAAGATCATGATACATCTTAGTGGGGCAAGGATGAATCTTACATGTTTGTATGGTGAGCCATAACATAATCTCTTACAAGTCCATCAACATCGGGGACGCACAACTAGTACCCAATCTCAGCACGTGCATCATCCCCAATCCACAAATACATTTGCTGACCTGCTTGAACCTCATCCATAATCTTCATCAAGCGTGGGTCTACGCAGCGGCGACAGTGCATCCGCCGAGCCAGTTTGACTACGAAATGTGCTAAAAGTGCTCCGGACTCCAACACCTCTAGCTGTAAACCCTGATCATACAATTCATACAACTCCCTAGTTAGTACTTAAACTACACACTAATGTGGGCGAGGCTTTGCACGTGATTTCCTACCGAAGCATCGCCGCCACATTAGCAGGTGATAATGAATCGTGCAATCATAGTCTTTAAGCAACTCCAGCCATCTTCTCTGTCTCAAATTTAGCTCCCTCTGCTGAAAAATATATTTTAAACTCTTGTGATCCGTGAAGATCTCACACGTCTCGCCATACGGTGTCTCAGGATGTCAATATGCAAAAATCACAGTAGCCGTCTCGAGTCATGGTACTTAGAGGGTAATTACGCTCGTGCCTCTTGTTACTAGAAGCATAAGCAATCACCTTGCCGTCTTGCGTCATACACACCCCAATCCGACTGCAGGCGTCTGGCCACAACGTATAACCTCTTTTGTACCCAGAGGTAAATGCCAGCTTAACGGAGCGGAGGTGAGCAATCCTTGACTTTTGAAAACTCGCCTCCTGAAGCCTCAGTGAAGGATCCAGGCGGGATTAACCTCGTGAACCAGGGGACACTCCGCCTCAATGGATATAGAAACTTTTCCTTAAAGCTACATCCAAATAAAATCCATGGAGCGAACGCACAATCCTTAACATATCTTTAGAAAATAATGCGAGCTAGTGATAAATTTTTTTCTTTTCTTTTTCTTTTGTTTTCAAACCTTTGGGATTTTCGAGGAAAAAGATTGGCGAGCCATACACATTTTGGACTTTCCCAACTTTACAAAACCCCATTAAAAGCATTTAAAACACTTATAAACTTCAATTTTATACTTCCATATTAGGACTTTTCGTCTAACTGATCAACACAATATACATACATATACATTTGTTTTACTTCAAATCATCAAACATTCAAACCTATTAAATTCCATGCACATTTTATCAAAACATTTTGGGCGAGTCGGACTTAGCCAGGTAGCCTCACGATACCTCGTCCGAGGATCGAAAGCCCACGTAGTTCCTTTTCAACTTCATACCTTATACATATATGCATAACCAAATATTCAACATAGACCAATATGCAAAATTATATATACAATGAAATCCACGAGTCTTCGTCCTAGTGATGGCTCGACTCCTTTGCCACGGGGTATTTCCCCATCGGCCTTACACATCTTGGGTCCTGAAAATGTTTTGAAACATATAGAAAGAATGAGCTAAAGAGGCCCAGGAGTGAGTGTACATTTTCATTAAAAATAACATTTTCGGTATATACCAAAATAATACATACTTATCCAACTAAAATCCATTTATACCTTAAACATTTATGCCTTAAACTTTCTTCAATAATACTTATATATTAAAATCAATTTATGCTTTGAAACATTTATACACCTTAAACTTCCTTTCAATAAATACTTATACAGAATTTAAAATCCATTTATGCTTTGAAACATTTATACATGACTTTCTTTCAATAAATACTTATACATTACAAATCCATTTTATGCTTTGAAACATTTATACCTTAAACTTTATTTCAATAAAAACTTATACATTTAAAATCCATTTATACCTTAAGCACCTTTCTTTCTTTCTTTCCATACGATGGAACCGAAGTAACACAGAAACGATTTAGAATTATTGTGGTGAGAACGATCACATTCGATCCATAACCACTATCTTTGCGGAGCTTCACGAACTGCGTAGGGTTCAGTCATAACACCTTATCACGTGTAAGGATATTACTCTAGACACCTAATTCCCTCCCTCAGTTAGTAACCTATAACTTTTATAAAATCACACACGCTTAAGGAGTACCTCTGGTAAGATATCTAGGTGTAACAGATCTATATAGGGTTAGGGTAACCATCGATAAAACATTGTCAAAATACATTTATAAATCCATTTTAAATCCTTTACTTTATCATGAAAACTCATATATATATGCAAGCCTCTTATAACACATTCTTTACGTTTTTAAACTTTTCATAATGCCTTAACATATGCATACATATATAATTTAAGATAAATATATATATATATATATATATATATTGATGCAAAGTAAACATGTACATTAAATTTTTCATTTATGAAAACTTTTCATTTAGGCAATATAAACATTTACATTAAACTTTTCATTTTTAACATCAAAATAATTCACTTTTAAAACTCAATTTGCAAAACAACATTTTACACTCACAGTTCACCGCTCAATCAAGCACTTCCGTTTGAGTTCCGTTCCACGTCCAGATGATCCCTTTTCACATTTTCCCAAGAAAATCCACAATTACACATTAACCATAATTTCCATTTATCCACCATAAACACTCATTCCTTATATTCTTATTCCTCTAGGAATCTATTTTGCCAAGGTGGAATCAATCCAATCGGATCATCAAACTAAAGTTATGGCATTTTCATGCCAACTAGTCTTACCGATTTTTCTAGTGACAGTTTGTATTACTCATTTCCAGGTCTTGACTTCATATTTTGACACTATGTCCTTATACTCATTTAAGCTAAGGTACTAAGGGTTCTATTCCAATTGGAATCACCCAATTCGAACTAGAAACTCACTTTACGTCAAATAACCGGGCTAATCTATGTTTAAAAAACTAGACCAGAATTTGGCTTGCATGAGGTCCTACTTTGAGTAAATTTTTAGGCCATAGGATCAAATTTGGCGATAACTTCTTCTTATGTTTTGTTCTCCTTTCAAGTCTATTTTACGTAGCCACTTAAATCACTCAAATCGGATCAAAATTGAGCAAGTTATGGCCAAAAATACCAAAACTGGTCAAAGCGAAAACGGGACATTTCTGTGCCAGACACACTGCCCGAAATTGACCAAAATGTGTTTCTCTTCCATTTTTTTCTTTACTCTAAACACTTAAATCCTGATACATTATACCCATTTCAACATAACACACACAATTCACTATCAAACCCTAACCCTTACTCACTTGATTTTGTCAAAACCCTAACCTAAACCATGGCTTTCTCAATTGATATTAAATTCAGCACCATTAAACCTTAAATACCATCAATTTAACATCCATACCAGAATTTAAGACATTAAACATGGAAAACATCAAGCCCTAACTTTCCCCACCATGAAAACTTGTTTCTTGAGTTTCTTTGGCTCCTCTCCTTGATTACCACTTGAAGTCCCTTGAAAGCTTGAAGAAAACAAAGAAAACTCACCTCCCCAACGGATTTCTCCTTTCTCTTCCTTTCTCCTTTCTCCCCTTTCTTTTCTCTCTTTTTCTCCTTTCTCTCCTTCTCATACGTGATCCTCCTCTGTTGGAGACTTAAAATCCTAATTTTGCTTTTAAATTCCAACTTTCCAAAATTACCCTTATGTCAAAGAATTCAATTAGTTGTGTAAAATTAGATTACCCTTTAATCAAACCTCATAGGTCCATTTTATGAGACCAAGTCATTTACCCATTATTTAAATCATAACTTAGCCATTAAGAAAGATTTTTGATTGGCTAGTACAATTAAATATCTCCATTATAACTAGATTTTATCTCAGTTTAAGCCTTTTCTTGTTTTTATATCGATTATATGTCAAAAATATTCTACAATTAGTCTATATTTGAACATAAAATATTCTAACTAAATCCTTCACAGTGAATTTCAGGCTCTGAAATCACCAGGTCAATTTAAAATCATTAAAATCGGTAATCCGGACAATAGCGTATTATTACCCGAATTAAATTCGGATCACCTGGAAACTATCAAACGGACTCCGTTTCACTTTATTCAGTTTGATTAAACTCTATGATTATTTCCGGACATTTTATTTTTATTTAATTTAAGAAAAATATCGGCGCGAGCTCATTCTGATCCGAGGAATCTATTCACTTAAATCTCCAATTCTCTTCTAAATATCGGTTCAAAAAGTCATAGGAACTGGAAATTTCTTAAAAATTCCTTTACAAACCCCTCCCATCCTGATAAAATAAGAAAAATCATATTCCTTAGGAGCACCGTTACAATTTTGAAAATTTTTCATATGCCCAAATAGCGTCGGGCGTTTTAAATTCTAATCTGCCTCATTTCTATCCATTTGGACCTCTAATCAGTTCAAAAACTACTATTATAACATTCAATCAGTTTGGGGTTTTACAATCACCCCTCCTTATAAAAATTTCGTCCTCAAAATTAAAACATTCGTAAAGAGATGGGAATAATACCTCTTCATCTGCTCCTCATGCTCCCATGTAGCTTCCTCTCTTTTGTGACTCCTCCACAATACCTTCACGGTGAATAGTCTTGTGGTGCGGGCACTGCTCTCGGCGGTCGAGGATGCACATTGGTTCCTCTTCGTATGTCAAATTCTCCTGTATTTCCACTGGTTGCTTTGTCAATACATGTGAAGGGTCTGGTATATACTTGCGGATCATAGAAACATGGAAAACATCGTGAATCACGATCGGGGTCAGATGCAATTCAGCTCGATGTGCCTCTGATCCTCTAAACAATCTTGTATAGTCCATTATCACAGTGGACTCGACTTTCACGTTTCCCAGTCTTAGTACGCCGCTATTGGGGAAATCCTCAAAATACCATATCCTACCTCGGCGATTATTCGCATAGCACTACGTCGGTCTTGTGAAATTTTCAGTCTATCCCTTCTAACCTTGACCTTATCACAAGTCACTTGGACAATTTTCCGGACCTACATAATTTCCTTTCACCTACCTCATCCCAACATACTGGAGTTCGACATTTCCGTCCATAAAGAGCCTCCTGAGAGCCATACCAATCTTGGCGGGATAAGCGTTATTATATGCGAACTCCATTAGTAGTGTTCCTTTGGGGTGTGATCATCTTTGTACTTCCCGGATGCATAGCATAAGCGAAGGAATGGGCTTCCTCCATAATCTCTCTCCTCACATCACCTACATCCGGTACACATAACCTCTGCCCCATGACCACGGTACCATCCTCTCTCAATGATAAATCTCCTATAGATTTGCGCAGACTCTGCTTCACCTCTCTTCATATAAAGCGGATCCTGATCTAAAAATTCTCTAATCACATTTATCAATACAAGGCGTGCACGAAATATGGCTAACAATGCTCTGAATGCTAATAGGTTCAGGTCGCACCAGGACCTCGATTCTATGAGTCGAGGGAAGATGCCGCGACCCTCAGTGCGATATGGAACTCATGGGTCTCTACTAAGAGCATCTCTTGCCACGTTATTTACGAGGATGATATTCAATGGTACCTCATAATCCTTGACGGTTGATCCATCTCCTCTTTTCTCATGTTAGGTTCCTTACTGCATTAAATGAATCTTTGCAGCTCTTATGATCCGTAAAAAATCAATTACTCCACCCATAAATAATGCCTCCATATCCATGAGGCAAATGCTAGAAGGGCTGCTAGCTCAAGGTCGTGTGTAGGAAAGTGCGATTTCATACTTCTTCAATTGCCTAGAAGCATGTATGCAATCACCTTGTCTCGTGCATTACAATACATAACCTAGACCACCTTTAGGGCGTAGCGATACCAACTACAAAAGTAATCACATACCCGATGGAGGTATAAATCTTTGGAACTAAGGATCAATCTCAGCCTCAGTTCATGAAGCTCTGTGTGAGCCTCACGACCATAAACGGTTCCTGCTTTCTTTGTCCGGTCTAGTCAAAGTGCGGCTATCTTAGAACATCCTCAAGAACTTGCAGTGTACCACGCGAGCCATAAACTCCTTATCTACGTAACACTCGTAGGAGGTTTCCAATTGATGTAAGCTTACAGGCCTTATTGGATCACGAGATCGCTGTAGAAACTATGTGTCCTAAAAGGCGACACTGTGGGCAATGGGCGCTTAACAGTAATTAGCATACTCTTAGATGTTCATGATGTTTGCGGGGTATCCTCAAAGTGCTCTGCATGTTCTTCTCCTTTGCTGAATGAATCGAGTATATCGTCCAATAACAAGATAACAAAAATGATCTAAGTAAAAACCAGGAAAAATCTGATTCATGAAATCCATAAAAGCGGTGGGCATTTGTAAGTCGAATGGCATGATTAGAAAACTCAAAATGCTGATGCGTGTTGTTCTGAATGCATCTTGGGAACATCCTCATCATGAAGTCTCAAGAAACTTATCGATTCACTTCCCGATTAAATCAAGGCTCATGACAACATCTTTGCAGGCCTTACATCAAGCCATTAGCATCCTTAAAGTGAAAAACCCATAATGCCCTTCACCTTAGCAAAAATTACATTTATATCTTAATCGATTCTTCTTCTTAAAACATTAATTCTAACACATTCCATTAGGTATGTAATCACTTCCAATTGATTAAAATCAATGGAAACTCCTTTCCATACTTCTCTAAGGTGGTCAAATCCTACATGTCACACATTCATAATTATTTCTTCAATTTCTTCCATTTTCTTTCCAACAATTTATATTATTTGATAATTCATCCAATGTCATTGATTTACTTAAACTAAATCAAACAATGCATTTCCAATTAAACCCTTTCTTGGCTAACCTCTCATCTCATTTCTATTCAACTTTTAATTCCATTAATTCCTTCAAACATTTCTAATGTCATTAAATCAATTAAAACCAATCAAACAACACATCCACTTTCATTAACATCAAGGTTGACCCTAAATTGACAATCCTTATAATCATTCTTTCTTTTCAATTTCTTACTTAAAATCAACCTAAGTCATGTCAATTTAATAGCTAAAGCCTTAATATAACTCAATTGAAGGTTTGAGTAAATAATCCATAAAATCTAATAAGCTTACTAGAACCTCCCTAAACCCATGTCGACCCGCTCCATTTTCTGTCCCTTGACTTTGCGTAGCACGAGTTTCAACCATTACTCCTCTCGTCCTTAATTGCGGCCTCCTCTTGCCAGGCGTCGCGCGTGTCAATAGTTAATCGCTATTGTGGTCCTAATCGATGGACTAAGACCTATAAGCAAACCTCTTCAAGCCCTTGATATGGACCTTTTGAGTTTTCCATTTTATCTTTTATCATTGGATTCAACTTTTCAAGCAATGATACATGACTAACTTCTCTTGATACATGACTTATGGCATTTCTTGGAATAAGGATCTCATATCCTACAATTGATTAATCTATCATTAGAATCGTCTTCTTCAAAAAAAAATATATATATTTTTTCAACAATCATCTTGACACTGATTCCTCGAAATATCGATCTCCCATGTCCTCTAATTGCTCATCCCTGTTTGAACTAGGTAGAACATTATCATTCCATGTTGAGTAATGCTTGATTTTCATTGGTTGAATAGACTCCCATTTGGACAAGTCACATTTTTTTGCATTACATTAATATTCCTCTAAGGTGGTGATGATGAGTGGGACTCTTCTACACATGCCTACAATTTCTTTTCCAACTTTTATGATCTTTTCACTCACCTTATTCCTCACCCTCGGATCTTAATCTTTGAAATTAAAGTCGAAGACTCCTTTTGTCTAGACCTTCAACTCAAAAGATCTAGTATTATTTCCTATAAATGAAACCTCGTATTTGGTGGTGGTACTAATGCCTCGGGAGCTCTCGGTGGCGGGTGTATCGACGACGCATTTTAAATGGTCGGAAATTCAATATGTCATGTAATGCATATATGATTTTAAATCCACATAAATAATTTATGCAATTTTAAAATAAAACATTAAACGATCATATAGACATAACATTTTCAAATCTTTATAACATTTTCAAAACCAGTAGCTCACGATACCACGTTGAAGGATCAGGCAGGATTAACCTCATGAACGGGGACCTCGACACTCGATGGATATAAAAACTTTTCCTTAAAGCTGTCAAATAAAATCCATGGAAGCGAACCCTTATAATCTTTAACATATCTTTAGAAAATAATCACAGGCGAAGTGATAAATTTTTTTTTCTTTTTCTTTGTTTTTCAAACACTTGGATTTTTCGAAAATTGGCGAGTTTCCTCACATTTTAGGACTTTCCCAAATTTACAAAACACGATAAAAGCATTTAAAAACACTTATAAACTTCAATTTTATACTTCCATATTAGGACTTCTCGTCCATAGCTTAATCAACACAATATACATACATATACATTTGTTTACTTCAAATCATCAAAACATTCAAACCCTCTTAAATTCCATGCACATTTAGTCAAGCATTTTGGGCTTGGCGGATAAGCGAAGCGCCTCGTACCTCATCCCGCTGAGAGATCCAAAGCCCACGTAGTTCCTTTTCAACTTTATACATATACATATATGCATAACAAAATATTCAACATAAACAAATATGCAAAATTATATATACAATGAAATCACAGTCTTCGTCTCATCAATGGCTCGACTCACTGCACAGGAGTGACCTCTATCGGCGCACCTGTCTTGGGTCCTGAAAATGTTTTTGAATCATATAGAAAAGAATGAGCTAAAGGAGCCCAGTGAGTGTACATTTTCATTAAATAACATTTCGTTATATACCAAAATAATACATACTTATCCGACTAAAATCCCATTTATACCTTAAACATTTATACCTTAAACTTTCTTTCAATAAATACTTATATACATTAAAATCAATTTATGCTTTGAAACATTTATGCCTTAAACTTCCTTTCAATAAATACTTATACATTTAAAATCCATTTATGCTTTGAAACATTTATACCTTAAACTTTCTTTCAATAAATACTTATACATTTAAAATCCATTTATGCTTTGAAACATTTGCCACCTTAAACTTTATTTCAATAAAAACATACATTTAAAATCCATTTTATACCTTAAGCTTTCTTTCTTTCTTTCTTTCCTTACGATGGAACCCCGGAAATAAACACACGAGCAGTTTCCGAATGCTTGACGGTGAGAACCCAGTCACATTCGATCATAACCACTATCTTTGGAGAAGCTCACGCTTTGCATAGGGTTCGATCATCTTGTGTATCGCGTGTAAGGATATTACTCTAGACACTAATTCCCTCCCTCAGTTAGTAACCTATAACTTTACCCTCTAAATCCTTACACGCTTAAGGTACCTCGGCCGAT
This sequence comes from Tetrastigma voinierianum, assembly GCA_016808115.1. Taxonomy (NCBI): domain Eukaryota; kingdom Viridiplantae; phylum Streptophyta; class Magnoliopsida; order Vitales; family Vitaceae; genus Tetrastigma; species Tetrastigma voinierianum. The sequence continues at coordinate 100,491 of JAEQBH010005224.1, read as the reverse complement.
ATCAGTCATAACAGTCATATGGGGTTAGGGTAACCATCAGTAAAACATTTATCAAAATACATTTATAAATCCATTTAAATCCTTTACTTTATCTTGAAAACTCATATATATATGCAAATATACATATGCATTCTTTACACGTTTTAAACTTTCATAATGCCTTAACATATGCATACATATATAATTTAAGATAAATATATATATATATATATATATATATATATATATATATATATATATATATATATATTGATCTGAAAGGTAAAACATGTACATTAAATTTTTCATTTACATCAAAACTTTTCATTTAGAGCAATATAAACATTTACATTAAACTTTTCATTTTAACATCAAATAATTCCTTTTAAAACTCAATTTGCAAAGCATGTTTACACTCACAGTTCACCGCTCCAATCCCGCTTGCTTCCTTGGGTTGAGTTCAGTTTCCGTCAGGTAGTCCTTTCACTTTTCCAAGAAAATCACAATTACACATTAACCATAATTTCCATTTAATCCACCATAAACACTCATTCTATATTCTTATTCCTCTAGGAATCTATTTTACTTAAGGTGGAATCTATCAATCGGATCATCAAACTAAAGTTATGGCATTTTCATGCCAACTAGTCATTTACCGATTTTTCTAGTGACAGTTTGTATTACTCATTTTCCGAGGTCTTGACTTCATATTTGACACTATGTCCTTATACTCATTTAAAGCTAAGGGGCTAAGGTTCTATTCCAGTGGAATCACCCATTCGAACACCTAAACTCACTTTACACGTCGAATAACGGGGCTAATCTATGTTCAAAAACTGAAGCAGAAATTGGCTTGAACATAGTCCTACTTTGGAAGTAAATTTTAGGCCACTTGGGATCAGAATTTGGCGATAACTATCTTATGTTTTGTTCTCCTTCAAGTCTATTTTACGTAGCCACTTAAATCCTCAAATCGGATCAAAATTGAGCAAGTTATGGCCAAAATACAAAACTAGTCAAAAGCAGAAAACAGGACATTTCACATACCGAGGCTAGCACTTAAAAATTGACCAAAATGTGTTTCTCTTCCATTTTTTCTTCCTCTAAACACTTAAATCTGATGCATTATACCCATTTCAACATAACACACACAATTCACTATCAGAGCCTAACCCTTACTCACTTGATTTTGTAAACCCTAACCTAAACAAACTCTCAATTGATATTAAATTCAGCACCATTAAACCTTAAATACCATCAATTTAACATCCATACCAGAATTTAAGACGTGACATGGAAAACATCAAACTAACTTTCCCACCATGAAAACTTACTTGTTTCTTGAGTTTCTTTGGCTCCTCTCCTTGATTTTCATGAGTCCATGAGAAAGCGGCTAGAAAACTCTCATTTGTGGTTTCTCCTTTCTCTTCCTCTTTTCTCTTTCTCCCATGCTTTCTCTTCTCCACTTTCTGTAGCCTCATACGTGATCTCCTCTATTTGGAGACTTAAATCCCTAATTTTGCTTTTAAATTCCAACTTTCCAAAATTACCCTTGTATCGAAGGAATTCAATTGGTTATTGTAAGGTAAGTGCCTTTAATCCAAACCTCTCATAGGTCCATTTTTTATGAGACAAGTCATTTACCATTATTTAAATCATAACAGCCATTAAGAAAGATTTTTGATTGGCTAGTACAATTAAATATCTCCATTATATAATTTTATCTCAGTTTCGCCTTTTATTGTTTTTATATCGATTATATGTCAAAAATATTCTATGGTGGAGTCTATATTTAAATTTGAACATAAAATATTCTAACTAAATCCTTCAGTGAATTTCGGGAAGCTGCGAAATCCATAGAAATCGGATTTAAATCATTAAAATCGGTAATCAGGACAATAGCGTGTGTGCAGTACGTTCGGATCACACGGAAACTATCCAAACGGACTCCGTTTCACTTTGGCTTCGATTTAGTTAGACTCTATGATTATTTCGGACATTTTTCGTATTTTCGTTGTTCCAGAAAAATATCGCCTTGACTCCAAATTTGATCAGGAAATCACTATTCATAAATCTCTTATTCTCTATCATCAGTTCAAAGTCATAGGAACTACAAAAATTTCTTAAAAAATTCCTTTGCAAACCCCTCCATCCGGATAAAACAAGAAAAATCACTATTCCTTAGGGCACCAGAATTCTGATTTTCGAAAATTTTCACTTTGTACGAATAGTGTCAGGAGCGTTTTAAATTCTAATCTACCCTCATTTCTATCATTGGACCTCTAATCGGTTCAAAAACTACTATTATAACATTCAATGGAGTTTGGGGTTTACACTCGAATCCCACTGAGGCTTCACATTCTTACGGGTTGCTTGGTGAGGTGCGGCTGATCTCGAAAAATCACGCACGGCAGCTGATAATAGCAGGCTAAACCCAGGAAACTTCGAACCTCAGTCACCGTGGTTGGTCTATGCCAATCCATCACAGCCTCTATCTTCTTGGGATCGCTTGAATACCTTCCCTCGATACTACATGTCCCGAGAAGGCTACGCTATCATTGAAAATTCACACTTGGAGAATTTGGCATATAGTCTTTGCTCCCTCAAAGTACGCAATACTATCCTTTAATGCTCTACATGCTCCTCCTCACTCGAGAATATACTAAAGATATCATCAATGAACACAATTACAAAGCGATCCGGAAGAAGTTTGAGCAGCTCATTAAATGAATCCGTAAAGAGGCTCTTAGGTGCGTTAGTGAGTCGAAAGACATCACTAGGAACTCATAATGGCGGAGTACCTCGTCTGAATCTTTGTCTTGAATTTGCATCCTCATGTCTTATTCTCGTAATATCGTAGTAGATCGATCTTAGAAAAACATGATGCACCACAGGTGATCAAGCGAGTCATCTGATCGGGAGCGGATATTTATTACGTATTGTCGCCTTGTTCGGTGTCATGGTCTATACGCCAGCCCTTGAGGAACCATCTTTCTTCTTTACAAATAGCACGGGAGCACTTGAGGGTCTGCAGGCGACAAAACCTTTGTCTAACAAATCACCTTGCTCCTTGACTCCTTCCAACTCTGCGAGTGCCATCATGGGTGAAGCGAGGAGATAGAAGGCGTACGTCTGACATCAATCACGAAATTACATCTCCTGTCGGTGTGACCAGACTCCTCTGGAAAACATCGAAATTCACAAGCTGATAGGGATCATCAACTTTACCTCTACATCTCTCTTTGTAGTGTCCCTTAGACGGATAACCTGGCACCCCGTAACATCCGCTACCCAAATTTGTAATGGCTGAAATTAAATTAGAAGGGCGATATCTGCTCACCCACTAAACCAAACTACGAATCCACGGAATCAGAAAAATCACTTGTTTTCTTTCGGCAATCGAGGAGGCGTAGATGCACAGCGGTAATCCATACCGGAATAACCTCGAAATCCATCATCGACAAAATAAGATCCGTGAGAAGGTCTACACCTACTACGAAATCGAACACGATGGAAAGTAAATATGCGCCTCCTAAGGCATCACTTTCAGAGGGGTGGTGGTTGATAGCGAATCAGTCTGGTGGCTGAACACAAGCCTAAATCTGTGGGAGACGAGGTGTGGCCGGCTTTGGATCTGACAACACCCTAGCCTTAGTATGACCAGGCCAGGAATAATTGCGACCGCGGCGGCATTTGGCGCCACTGGCGTCTGAGTGAAAACATAAAAACTACGGCGACCCGCGTCCCCAGGTAGTAGGGCTCGAAACGCACGACCACGGCCACTGCCTTTCGTCTGCCTCCGAATCTGCGCCAGTATCAGCGGCCTGGCGTGTATCACTAACGCGCCCTTTGAGAAGAACTGGCGCTGTCCAATGAGCTGGGCGGAGCCCAGCACTAGCCATGAGACAACCCAGGAAAGAATTTCTTTAATTTGAAATCGTATGGTTGGCCATATGGCTGACTCTCCACACAAACAAATCACTAGCGCCATCTGAGGGCCTGATCGTCCGCCCACCTTTGTGTGGAGCGCGTGCGGAGTGCGAGGAGACTAGCGCCAGTTGTACCCCCGAACTGGGCCTGTCCCCTTGAACTATAGTTGCGGGCTAAACCCCATCGATCTAGAAGCCTACATAACCCATACGGTTAGATACGCCCATGCTTGTGACCCCTTGGTCTATTGCTACGCCTGTGACTGTACCCTTGAAGTACCTGTACCACCATATCTTCACTTGTGCAGACATTATTATAGTTTGCTCCTGCAATGCGGGTCTTCTTCTTAGCACCATCCACTAAGATACCATGAAGGCGAAGGTGGTCTCCATCTGTCCTTCATCGGTGACCTCGAAGCTACACTTCCTCACAGTATTGCCAAGGATGAAATGGTCAAGCCGGTGATGCCTCGTCTTGTGACCTCAGCGCAACTAACTCGAACAGAACACTAAGATACATGAACACTGCGGGTGTACTCCTACAGACATATCATCTACTCGCCAGTTTGCTGGCTTGTCTTAACGGTACTCTTGCCTCGTGGCAAAGAGATGTAGTTATCTTCAAATCTCTCCACTGACCAGGCCCATGTCATACCCTCGAGAAAGCGGCGATGTAATCCTTGTACCAGCACGTGCTAAGCCCTTGAGGAGAAGCACGCCATCTCGATAGTGGTATCAGGATGCTCTCGGATCAAATTCTCTCTTTACTCGAGCCGTCCGAGAAAATCCGTTGGAATTACTTCGAGATGCCACAATCAAATACAACCTCATTAAGCACGGTGTCTTTGGGTTAAGGAGTGTGATGCGGGTCAAATCTGAGTCCACGGTAGGAACTATTAAGCGACTGCTACTTGCGTTGATGCTCATAAGTTGCGGAGAGTTTGTCTGCGTGATCATGCACGCGAAAATGCCTCCATAGTGGGCTGGCGGCCACGGTATCGTTGTGCACGAAGCGTACGCAGGGCATATTAACTTTGTGGCTCCTCGGCTTTTGTGGCTCATCGGCCAGGTACTGTCTAGGCTGTTTGCCGCGGGGCTGCCAGGTCTCCTTCGCCTCTCGAGGCTGGTGGATGTTTGAGGGGATCCCCTCATCTTAGGGCCTCTGGCTCATCCTTAGGAATTGTGCGATCTCGGTTCTTGCTTGTCTGCGGCACATCGGCGGTACCGGCCCCGACTGCCCTCGATCTCCATCTCATGCGAAGGTAAACCTGAGACTATCGGATAACAACGAGGCGTCCTAACGGATGACGAAACTAGATCACGATAGTGACGGACAAGGGCGAACTCATTCCTAGTGCGATCTTGAAGTGGAGCTACAGGCCATAGGAAATGAACTGCAAACAAATCTCCGACTTTATTGACGACTGGGGATAGTGGCCGACCTTCTGCGAGAATGGGAAGGCATGGGAGCCCGCGAAACGTGAGCCTTATTGAAATATTCAGCTAAGGCTATCATACGATCACGGGCCATATATCCACATACATATATAAATAATACGCTCGGATGCGAGCATGATAGGGAGAAATAAGTCTCGATCCCACATACACCGTCATCATACACAAAATGAACAGAATTATCTAAATTCTAGAAACATACTAATATTCCCAGTACTACTTGTTATTTCGTTAAATAGACAAAGATTATAATATCATAATGGTACATGGCAAGCTAGTGAAGGAAAGAATTCGGCGGGTTGTAAAGGAGTACGGAAGGAGGACTGACCCGGTACACGAAAATAAATTAGCAGACGGTCGGAGTCGAGTGAGATTAATATCATATAATCTATACCACCTCTACAACCCAACGGGTTATACATATAGAATTTCAATATAATATATATATATCATATTGAGACTATATAACAATACGCTCACATATGTATGCATGCACGCACATCGGGTTTCATATCATCATAATCATCCACAATAATCGAGAACTCTAGCGGGACCACATGCTCGATACTCTGAAGCCATCGGCTCTCCGAATCGATGTGGTGGCGCCAGGAAAAGCTCGACCGGGGTCATAACTCAATCGACACTTAATCTATAAACTATAAATTTGGCGCCAGAGCCGGCTCGGCCAGGTCCTTAACTCCGACAACTAACATATCATACTCATGGCCAGGCGCCCAGGAAATGCGCTGACCGAGGATCTTACCTCCCAGGCGTCCAGGGAAGCTCGACCGGGAACTCATGTCCACTAACCATAAACCTATAACATAATACAGTCAATCCCAGAGTGCGCACGGTCTACGATGTAACCCATTGATTGGTATGTCTGCTATAGTTCCCGTACAACATTTAATCTGATACACGGCAATATCACACCCAATGATACCTCACATCCGTGTCGCAGCAGTCTCATATGCGAGATATATTTCATAACAACTAAATAATTTAGTTACCATAGTAAATACAATTCCAATAGTAATAATCATGTCGTGATGATGGGGTGTAGCCTAATACCATAAATGCTATGCAATGCATGCAGATGATGTGTCATAAACTATATGATATCAACTCCTGCGGAAGATCGGGTCTCGGAGCGAACCTGCATCTCAAACTCACAGCGAAAAGTGTTTGTCGGACAATCTAGAATAGAAAAGACATAATCAATATCAAGATTGGGGTTTAAAGCAGCTTTGGAGCTCGACTAGACAATTCCGCAGGCTGAAATGAGTATAAATACATCTAAATTCTGCGAAAATTAGTGAGAACCTCCCACAAAGCTTGGACTTAACTCCTGTAAAACAAGTCCGAACACGCTAATAACACATTTCCAATATACCACAGGTAAATCAAACACCGTGGACCACACAACTACAATTTTGTGCAGAGCTCGTCTCAATCCATCAAATCAACAATTGTATTACTTAATATACCCCAATCAACCTTACTAACTACTTTGGATAAATACAATCTGAAGTAACTAATTCAGCGTAGTCAATCTGATGGACATATTCAGCATACATTTATTGAACAATTAAAATCGATTATCGGACAGTACACGATTAGAGTTCCACCGTTTTGGGTATAGATTCTTTCTGCAGAAGCTCGAATGCGAAACTGATCTGCCGCGTGAGTGCGGAGCGAGACTGAGCGATTCACATCCAGGGCCTGCTGAGTGCGCGCCGACGGTGGCAGCGAGGTTGCGGGAATTTGATTCAAGGACGCCACGCGAAGCCCAATCGAGGACCCAAAAGGTGGTCGTTTCGTCGGAGGACCGCGGGTGGCGTGGAATCGTGAAGCGATCCCTGACTCCGGCGAGGCTCCACGCCGTTCGCGACAAAGCGTCTTGGAATGTCGATCAAGGATGGATCCTTAAGTTTTGGGGCGGGAGTTCGGATGGTGTCGGTTTGGGGCGGAGGTGGCGAAATGGCCGAGCGGTCGGCGCGACAAGGGGCGGAGGCCTTTGCGGGCGTGGTCCGGCCGAGACGGGTGGCTTGGTCGAGCCGAGCCCAGTGCAAGGGTGTAGGCGGAGATGGGGATTACCTTTTCCGGGTGTCGGACGACGGATCGGTGGCGGAATCGGTGAATAGGCGGCCGTGGGGGTGGCGCGCAGGAGGTGTCGGGAGAGAGAGAGGTGGGAGAATTTGAGATGGTAATTTGGCAGGTGCCAAATTTCCTTTTTCTCTCCTCTAAACTTAACCCATACAATTAAGTCCCTAATTACACTTGATTTGGGCACTTTATCTAATTAAAATCCCAACAATAATATAAAATGTATATATATATCACAATTAATAATGCATAATGATAATTATTTAGATAATTTGTAGGGTCAAAATAACATATTATGTCCCAAATAACTCTTTAGGATTAATAAAATATATACCTACGAAAATTGAATTTAATAATTCAATTTAAAACACATCAATTAAAATTACAGGTATTACAAAATCGGTCACAAATTTGTGGCCAGATTATCATCCGTCACAACTGTAACCAATTTGTCGAGTCTGAATAGTAGTAGAAACACAATTCGATCACAATTTTCTAGCAGACTTGTGACCATTTTGTGGCCAAATGCTCCTATTTTTTTAAAAAAATTCATTTTTATATTTTTAATTTGTATTAGAAACTATTTCAAAATATTCTAATGTTTGAAAATATTATAAACTATTTGGAACTTTATTATTAATATATGTAGTGCTATTTTGTGTAATTGTTTTTTTAATTTTTTAAAATTTGTGATATTTCAATATTTTAAATTGTATGTATAATTTTGTACGACTATATAGTCATAAAAATAATAAAAATTAGAATAAATAATTTATATCATGCTCACGATGTTACAAAATTTGACATTATTAAAATTTGTGATATTTGAAAATAAATTTTATTTTTATCCACCATCAGGCATAACTAATTGAGCGATTTGTTAAACTATATATTCGAAATAAAACAGATTATGTTCTTTAAAATACGAAGCCCATTCACATAAGTTGTTGAATCAATCTTGGACTCCTTAATAATATACTTTTTTAATATTTTTAAATTTTATAATACAGTGTTCAAATATAAAAATGAATTTTTAATAAATCTGTCACAAATCGGTCGCGAATTTGTGAGCGGAATTATAAATCCGTCTGGCTTTGTGGCCAATTTTATTCCGTCACAAAATAGTAGCGAGCCTGGTCCGTCTGAGAGAGATTTTCCTAGCAGGCTTGTGACCATTTTGTGGTAGATATCATTTTTAAAAAAATTCATTTTATATTTTAATTGTATTAGAAACTATTTCAAAACCTATTTAAATGTTTGAAAATATTATAAACTATTTGGAATTTTATTATTAATATGTAGTGCTATTTTGTGTAATTGTTTTTTTTAATTTTTTTTGAGAAATTTGTGATATTTCAATATTTTTAAATTGTATGTATAATTTTGTCTGACTATATAGTCATAAAAATAATAAAAATTAGAATAAATAATTTATATCGTATACGATGTTACAAGGGTGACATTATTAAAATTTGTGATATTTGAAAATAAATTTTTATTTTATCCACCAAATCGGGGCATAGCTAATTGAAGCAATTTGTTAAAACTATATATTCGAAATAGACTCGATTATGTTTCTTAAAAATGCAGTATTCTATAAGTTGTTAGATGATCTTGGACTCCTTAATAATATACTTTTTTAATATTTTAAATTTTATAATACAAATTAATTTCAAATATAAAAAATGAATTTTTAATAGCATGCATCACAAATCGGTCACAGAAATTACGTTACCATGGCATCCCACCAATCCTTAGCCACAATCTTCCACTTCGAAGCGGAAAACAGAGACTCTTTACTCATCAAGTGCGACCCGTAACTCATAAACCTTATTGACTCATTTAGCCATAACTTGGTATACGGATCACCATTGCCGTCATATGGCTTGGGCGTGATTCTGTCTCTCTCTCTATCGACCTCCCGGTTCTTGATAACCTCTGGGGTGGTGGTGGAGGTTCACGGCTAGCGACCCAGTCGTATGAACTACTGTCCCGAGCAATCTGTGCCACACCTTTCTGTAAATAATACTAGCACTTGAGCTCCCTACGGTGTGAATGGGTCCGGCCTAACCCTACTGTGGAGGCGATTCATAGGGTGTAGTGGAACCAACTACGTGCTCATCTCTCACCAGTGCGCGAGGGAGCGCTTGGAAGCCATTGGAATAACTCTCCTGGGACGACCACTCGTCCTAACTACGGCTTAGTCTTTGTATTTACCAAAACTCATTGTTGAATCACTTGATGTATGTATGTACTTTAAGCTTATCATGCATGGTTGCCCAATACTTATACTACGATGCCATGTGCGGTATCATCTCTTCTCATGTCCTAGGTCATTATAGCACAACATGTACGTGCCACCTTGACCGCCCCCGCCCCTTCGATTGGCGGGCGTGAGAGCCACTGCAATCGACCCGTTCACATTGCGGTAGAAACTCACTGTGAAGTGAAGCCATTCTTCTTTAAAACCTCACATAAAAATTTTCTTAAAGCTTACATGATTTTATAAAATTTCGATGCTTGATGCATATAGGACATGTCCCAAATCTGTATACATCCGATTTCTGTTTATGTCCGAGAAATATGGCGACCGGCCTTCAACACATTCTCACGAAAACTTCTCTATGCGTACATATGCTCATTATACAAGTTGAAAGTATTTCCTTACACAATATTCTTAATTCTGACCTTGATATAAATATCGGGAGAATCTAATCTGCTCAGTCCAGGAGTGTACGTACACGGAAAATAGTTTTAAAATACAAAATAATGGGCTAAGCAGGCTCAGTGGAGTGTATGTTTTATAAAATGTTTTTCTTTTCCGGAAAACATCTCAAAACTGTAAAACTTTCTTTTACAATTATTTTCCAGAAGCTTTACTTTGCTTTGCTTACTTGCTTTTAAAGTTTCTAAAACTTTTCTTAGCTTGCTTGCTTTGCTTTTCTTTAAAAGCATGAAACTCTTATTATTTGCTTGCTTAGAAGTTTATAAAACTTCTCAAATTTCTTTACTTACTTTCTTTATCTTTGTTTGAAAAGTTTCTTAAAACCTTTCACAAACCTTTTGCTTTAAGTTTCTCAAAACTTTTTCATAAAAAACGAACTGGGCTCAGCTGCGCATTCTTTGAAAATATAAAGCGGGGCACAGACCCGACCGTTTCTTTAAAATCCAGGAGCTTGGCTCGACCGATCGTTTTGAAATCTAAGGCGGGGCTTGGCTGTGGTTGCTTTAAAACTCAGAGGAAGCACAGGCGACCGGGGACCAATATTTGATTTTTCAAAGCGCATATTATGCTTATAAAACATCAACCCTTTGGGGCCTATTTTTGCTTCTTGTACCTAGTGAACACGGAGCACAGGCGGCAGTGTAGGTGAAGGACACAATGTCCGCATCACCTTTTTCCGGTGAATATGGTGGAATTGACCTGGGTCGCCATCACCATAATTTAGTTAGAGCTCATAACCTTATATACCCCTGTATGTGCCACGGTCTCCTTTAAATGCATGATGTATGTCCTACGTTTGCCGACCAGGCAAAACTATAATGCATGTATGAAATCCTAACACCACCGTGCACGTACGGGATACCTCTGACCGGTTTGCTTGCTTAAAACTAGGGAAGGCCTTGTTTTCTCAAACTTTCTTTGCTTGCTTGCTTGCTTGCTTGCTCTTTGAAAAATGGTTTTACAATTTAAAACCATTTGCTTGCTTGCTTGAAAAATGGTTTAATTATTCAAAACCATTTACTTACTTGCTTGCTTGCTTGAAAATGGTTTTACAATTTAAAACCAATGCTTGCTTTCAATTATGGTTTAACTCAAAACCATTTGCTTGATTCAAATTCATTGCTTGCTTCTTGAAAATGGTTTGAACTCAAAACCATGAATACCAGTGCAAAACAATTTATAATAATAATAATAATACACTAGTATTTGGAAAATGAGTTTAAAACGCTCCTTATAACAACTTTGGCAAACTTGGCCTTGGGATTACAAGCTTTCGGAAGTCTTTGCTTTTAGCCTACACTCGATGTATTAGATCACACTCGTCAGCACAACCAAGCAATTTGCAGACTTGGTACTACAATTAAATTTTTCAGAAAATATGTGGGCTGAAATGCCATTCAGGCATATGGCTAGATTAGGCTAAAGGGACTTTATATAGTGCAAAAACAACATTTACGAAAATTTTGTGACTAATTTGAATAAAATCCTGAAATTTTAACCAAGCCTTGATCGACGAATCCTTGAAATTCAGCCGGGCGTAGAAAATAGTACGAAAATTTAAAATTTCCTAAAAATTCCTAAACTTCAATCCCCAAGAATTTGGGACTGAATTTATGGCCTCCCAAGAATATTCAAGCCATTATATAGCCTTTGAGAACCGGGAAATATCTGAGTAGGAAAATTTACCGGCATCTTCCAGCCTTGACAAAAGCCAAGATTTTTGGGTGTCGCGGCGTAGCTCTCGTCGTAGAGTAAGCTTTAAAAAACTTTGGTCAGAAAATTCGACCACTAGAATGACGTAGATACGAGAAAAGCTAAAAATTTGGGTTTTTCGTATTTCACTGAATTCTCGGTGAAATCGTGTTTTGGTACTCACGTAGCCCTCGTCGCGTAGAGCACTTTCGTGTTTATCGGAGTAAATCCAGAGCGGTCGATTTTCGTAAATCACAGAAGAAAATTTGAAAGAAAAAAACTTAAATCTCACGCTCATTAGTCTCTCACATTTAAATGCAGATAGACAAAAGCTTTGTTTGCTTTTGTTGTTTTTTTTATATGTGGGACCCATGTCCCTTTGTTCCTTTCACTGAGTCCTTTTCAACCAAACAACAAATTTATTTTTGTCCGGTTCAATTTTATTATCTAAATGAATATTCTTTATATACTTACCATTTTAAGATTTTCAAAATCCGTTTTAAATTTCACCCTCTTTATCGATCATGCAAAATTAGAAGTAAAATATTAGTGCGTCACCAAGTTAATGAGGCTTCTAGGTCACTGGTTGTGAGGCAATTTAGCAGGCGCGGTCAGTTTAGTCATCGAGATCCCAGAGAATTTTCGAGCTTACTACGAAAAATTAATTCAGATATTATTATTACCACTCTTCGCTTTCATTAATTGCTCTTTCACCCTCAACTTTCCTTATTGCAAATCGACTTTTGAAATTCTACTACTGACCCATCTCTAACTTAATTATGCCTTATCTCTTTTACTAAATGACAATTGTACCCTTGTTTAAGTACCAAATTTGGGTTCAAATTTATAATTTCTAATTTCAATCTCAAAATACCTGTGTGACACTTGGTACTCTTATACACTACAGTATCATGTGTGCATCTCTCTGGATGGGTGTTCTGAAAATCCTCCCTCCTTGAGACATTTTAGTCTCGATGAATAAACTAAACTCGAAAGAGAAACAAAATGCCTCATCCAGGAAGGCTAAGTGGGAATGCGTGAAGTATCTTGACCTCCCAACTCCTGAATGGCTGCCTCCTCTCATGATTCTTCCATAAGACTTTAACTAATGGAATCACTTTGCTTCTCGACACATTTCCTTGGAGTCTACAATGCACAGGAGTTCTCCTATAAGTCGAATTTTCTTTATTTGCTTTGTTTGCTCTCTCTGATACATGTGAAGTATTTCCTCGGCATGATACATGGAATGTATCATGAATCCTTGATAACTGCGGGGTAACTTCAACTTGTAAGCTACATTTTACTTTGCTCATAATCTCATAAGGTCACATATATCTCGGACTAAGCTTCCTCGTTTCCCAAAATCTCGACACACCTTTCCAAGGTAAATCACTAAAAGACTTGGTCACCTATCTCAGCGCAAGTCTACGACGGTTGTCGCATAACTTGTCTATCTCTTGCTATGCTTCAAGTTATCGAAACAAACTTTCACTTTCTAAAGTGATCTTGTACTAGTTCGGGGCCCTCGCAGTCTTCTCTCTGACCTCATCCCGGCACACCGGAGTCTGCATTTCTGCCATCTGGTGCCTCGAATGGAGCCATTTCTATGCGGCTTGATGGCGGGTTATTTGTAGGCAAACTCCATTAGTGCCAAGTGGTATCGACTTCGCTGAATTCCATCACCTGAAGCTCGGCCCGACATATCCCATCTAACGTCCCGAGATAGTCCTCTCGGTGACCATCGTACGAGGGATGAAATCTTGTCTTTGAAATGGCCAGTACCTAAAAATTTGTTTGCAAACTAGGCCAAAACCTAGATGTGAACATAGGGTCTCGATCTGAAACTATCAGCTGGAACCACAATGAAGTCTCATCTCATCTACATACAATTTGTGACTTTTCCAAAGAATCTTCAACATTAGCGGTAGAAAATGAGACTTAGTCGAACGATCAACTATTACCCATATAACATCATGTTGCCTCTTGGTCGTGGAAGACACATCACAAAATCCATAGAAATCTTTTCCCGTTTCCTTTGGAATAGGAATGTGTATCTTCAGGGCCTACGTGCTCACGCCTTCACTGTTGACGGGTTAGGCACCTAGAAACGAACTTGATCTCTTTGCATCATTCCACGAGTAATGTTCTTTGAAGTTACGCGCATCTTGATGCTGCTGGATGCATAACATCTGTGAGATGAATGCTTGAAATTATGTCTCTCTCTTGATTTGCCATAATCAGCGCACATTCTTTGACCTTTCACTATCATGCCATCATCTCTGATCTAGGCTTCTGCTTTCTTTCCTTTTCTATCTCTTCCTTAAAGCAATCATACGTGGATCATGCGTATCCTGCTAGAATTTGATCCGGCTGGCGTGAATCTAACATGAAGCGTGGCGACAAGGCTCGGAATCCTCAACCTCAATATCTTACTGGCTCAGATCCACCAATAGTGGAAGATAACTTCGATCTCATGTGAGATAAAGAACTCTGCAGTCGCTACTTTCGAGGCATGCACTCGGCATTAGCTTTCTGGATGGTACTCATTAGTACGAGTCGTGATCCTTAATCAGCTCAAGCCATCTTCTTTTGCCTCGGGTTTTAACTCTTTTGGGTGAAAATATGTGAAGACTTTTTATGATCTGTAAAGACGTCCTAAGATGAACACCATATAAATAAATGTCTCCATATTTTTTTAAGGCAAACCTGGCTGCTGCGAGCTCTAAATTCGTGTGTAGGAGTAATTACTCCTCATGTTTCTTTGGCAATCTGAGAGGCATATGCAATCACCATCGTGCATCAAAACCTGGCAAGGCCTTACATGCGAAGCATCACTATAAACTACAAATCCATCTCTTCCATTGGGTAAAGCTAGAACTGGAGCTGAAGTCAATCTACCTTTCAACTCTTCGAAACTCTGTTGACAAGCATCTACCCAATCATACTTCACATCTTTCCTTGTCAGCTTAGTTAGTGGGGCTGCTATCTTGGAGAACCACTCAACAAACTTCCTGTAATATCATGCTAAACCAAGAAACTCCTAACCTCTGACACATTCTTTGGTGGTTTCTAATTTACCAACTATCCTATTTTACGGGGATCCACCTCACACCATCAATTTGAAATCCACATGACACAAGGAATGCCACCTGTCGAAACCAAGCCCGACACTTGCTCAACTTGGCATCTGTCTCTCCTTAATGTACGCAATACAATCTTGGTGTTAAGATATTTCCTCACGAACTACCTGAATACACTAAAAGATATCATCGATAAAAACGCGACGAACCTATCCGAATCTTCTTTGGAATACTCGGTTCATCAAATCCGTAAATATTCTTTGGGCATTAGTCGAACCAAATGGCATCACCGGAAACTCATAATGCGTAATTGTAATGCGAATGCGATCTTGAACATCACCCTCCTGCACCCTCAACTGATGATACCCCGACCTCAAATCTATCTTGGAGTACACTTGGGACCCCTGGAGCTGATCGAATAACTCATCGATCCTAGGGAGTGGATACTGATTGCGGATGGTAACTCTGTTTAATTGCCTATAATCTATACACAACCGCAAACTCCCATCTTTCTTTTTCACGAAGAGAACTAGAGCTCCCCATCGGGATATGCTCGGTCGAATGAATCCCTTACTTAACAATTCTTCTAACTGAGCCTTAAGCTCTCTCATTTCTACCGGGGAGGCCATCACATGGGAGGAATGGGAAATGGGCTCGGTCCACAGGATCAAATCAATGGTGAACTCCACCTCTCTTTGTGGAGGAAATCCTGTAATATCATTCGGGAACACATCTAGGAACTCTCTGGCTCAAATGAGTCATCGATATAGTCCCTCCTTCTAGGTCTCCACCACCTTAAGCTGAATATGCAATGACCTTTACGTAGCATTCTGTGCTGTCATGGCGGAGATCATACAGGAAGAATAACTCTCTACGTAATCCCCTGAACTTTACCTCTCCAGTTTCACAGCCTATTCGACTTTACTTCCTTTTTATAACAATCTACTTGTGGCTCACATGGTGAGACGGTGATCATCTGAGAACCACGTAAAATCCCATGTAAAAGTATAAGATCATTTGGGAACTCCTGTCCCTCAGTGGGAGCTACCTTTCTCTCTAACTTCTCTTTTTCATGCGAGTAAACGGATCTCGGTTGGAAGGGAAACTCTCATCAGGCCACTCTAATGGTTGGGTCTCTGTCTGGAAAGCGATCTAAGAATGGCTTGGATCTGGTAATCTCTGCGTAGCTCCTAGGTCCACTAATGTATAAGCATCATGATCAAGGATAGAAATAATACCAGCGACCACATCGGGAGATGCATCTGCATCTTGTTGAGTCCACGGCTTATATACTGCGGCACGAGTGCGGGGCTCTGTACGTATCACAGGGCATTGCCTCTACCTCTACCACGGCCACCTGCTGCTAAATTTGTGTTGGCCCCTCTACTTGGAAACATCTCCTGAGAACACGTATGCTCATCTACGTCTTGGGTAGCTAGGCCAGCTACGATGTTTACTGTCGGTGAGGCCTCCTATTAAAATGGCCTTCATGGCCACGGTCGACTCTACATGCTGAATCTCCTGCATTCTCCATGGTGTCGTTTCGTATATGACATCTCAGGGAGGAATACTGGTGCCTTGCTAGCGGGAGCCTCAGCGATCCTGACTAGAGAGATAGATCCTGGCACACCTTGGCCTCTATAACCTCTGCTCTTGCTTTTCTTTCCTCTTTGTCTTGTCTGAGGCTTTGTTGGGGCGTGCACAGTGCCTCCTTACTCTTACTTTCTTGTCTGCATACGATACATGGCTGTAGTGGCACCTTTCGACTCAGGAAGCGACCTACACTAAGTCCCCCAGAATCTATTACGGAACCAACGATAAATGCACTCACGATCTGTCTTTGTAGTCACGATAAAAACCTTTGCACTTGGGGACTTCATCCAAACCTGAATATAGGAACCAATCTAACTAATTACGAACTTCTTCTCATATTCGAACAGCGACATGTTCTTTTGTTCTGTTGAAGAACTCCTCGATTTTTTAAATCCTTATGACTACGAGGAAAGAATCATCAATGAATTCTTCTTGAAATTGGTCCCGCGGTATGCCATCAGGATGCCTCACTCTCTGACATCCACGATCCTTAGCCTGTCTTCCATCGAAAGCTGGAAAACAAGACTCTTTACTCATCAGTGCAGCCCACATGCTCACCAACCCTTATTGACTCGATGCAGCCATAACCGGTGCTACGGATCCTGCTTCTTAGTCGTATGGCAGGCGCCCAGTTTACCGCCACTCTCTCCTCTCGACCTCCTGGTTCTTGATAGCCTCTGGGTGGTGGTGGAGGTTCAAACTATTGTGGTCATTATGAAACACTATCCCAGTGTCATGCCACCGCTCTGCTAGTAAATAATGCGGCACTTGAGCTCCCTCTGGTGGCTGAATGGTCCAGCCTAACCTCTTTGGCGGAGAGGTGATTCATAGAGGCGTGATGGAACCAACTACGTGCTCATCTCTCTCACGAATCTTCTTGAGGACTCTTGGAAGCGGCGGAATAGCTCTCTGGGACGACCATACGTCCTCTTCACGACTAGTCTTTGTATTTACCAAAACTCAACTGTTGAATCACTTGATATGTATGTACTTTAAACTTATCATGCATGGTTGCCAATACTTATACTCTGATACCATGTTGCTTGGTATCATCTCTTCTCATGTCCTAGGTCATTGTGTCTGACATGCTCTGATACCGCATGACACGCCCACCTTAGGTGGCGGGCGTGCCGGGCCACTCCGCGAGAAATCCCGGCCACCGTTACCTTTACTTATTAGAAACTCTGTGAAGCGGCCGTATTGCTTACTAAAACCTCCTATAAAAATTTTTCTTTTCTAAACTTATGATTTTATAAAATTTGGCAGCACTCTTGGCTGCATATAGGACATGTCCCAAATCACTGTGTATACATCCGATTTACACTATATCAAAATATGTAACCCTGACATACCAACACATTCTCCTGCAAACTTCTCTATGTACGTACATATGCTCCATTATACAAGTTGAAAGTATTTCCTTACACAATATTCTTAATTCTGACAACGATATAAATGTCGGAGAATCTAATACGCTCCGGCGTCAGGAAGTATGCATTACTGGAAAATAGTTTTAAATACAAAATAATGGGCTAAACGAGCTCGGTGAGTGTATGTTTTATAAAATGTTTTCTTTAGGAAAACATCTCAAAGCGCCAAACTTTCTTTTACAATTATTTTCGAAGCTTTACTTTGCTTTGCCCTTGCTTTTAAAGTTTCTAAAACTTTTCTTAGCTTGCTTGCTTTGCTTTTCTTTAAGCTTATAAAACTCTTATTATTTGCTTGCTTAGAAGTTTATAAAACTTCTCAAATTTCTTTGCTTGCCTTAACATCTTGTTTGAAAGTTTCTTAAAACCTTTCCACAAACCTTTTGCTTTAAGTTTTTCGAAACTTTCATAAACGGGAACTGGGCTCAACCGCATTCTTTGAAAATAAAGCGAGCACGGGGCTCAACCGTTTGCTTTAAAATCCACGGGAGCTTGGCTCGACGATCGTTTTGAAATCTAAACGGAGCTTGGCTCAACGGATTTGCTTTAAAACTCTCCAGGGCTGGGCGTAGAGGGAACCCGATGGTTGATTTTCAAAGCGTATATTATGCTTATAAAACATCAACCGGAAATTTATTTTTGCTTCTTTGTACCCTAGTGAACAGGCTTTGACGACAGTCTTGGGTGGAAAGGACTTTGTGTCAGCGTCACCTTTTTAGGTGAATATGGTGGAATTGACTGGAGTGGCCATCACCATAATTTAGTTAGAGCTCATAACCTTGTGTGAAGACCCCCGCCGTCACCGCCCGGGTGGTCTTGGGTGGGCCCCTTCCTCACTTGGATATCCCCTACCCCGCACGGGGTTTCTTTCGCCTCGCGGTGAACTCAGGTCACGGGGCTTAAGGTCATAGGGAGCTCATCCTGGCTACCAAGCCCAGCTAGTAGCTCGGTTGGTACCTGCACGTAAGAACTTGGGTACTTGGCCCTAGGTCGGGTTCGGCCGAGCCATGGTAGTGGGGGAGGTCCTAAGGGATAAGGTGGTCGGCCGGGCGGGGTCCGCAAAGTCGGAATGGAGTGGGGCTACTTTTGAGGTGAAGTCGTCCACACATATATACTGTATGTGCCACGGTCTCCTTTAAATGGCCCCCACATGATGTATGTCCTACGTTTGCTTGAGCCGGGCAAAACTATAATCCATGTATGAAATCCTAACACCACCGTGCACGTACGGGATACCTCTGACCGGTTTGCTTGCTTAAAACTAGGGAAGGCCTTGTTTTCTCAAACTTTCTTTGCTTGCTTGCTTGCTCTTTGAAAAATGGTTTTACAATTTAAAACCATTTGCTTGCTTGCTTGAAAAATGGTTTAATTATTCAAAACCATTTACTTACTTGCTTGCTTGCTTGAAAATGGTTTTACAATTTAAAACCAATGCCTTTCAATTATGGTTTAACTTCAAAAACCATTTGCTTGATTTCAAATTCATTGCTTGCTTCTTGAAAATGGTTTGAGCTTCAGGCCATGAATACAGTGCAAAACAATTTATAATAATAATAATATGTCTGTTAGTATTTGGAAAATGAGTTTAGAACACTCACCTCTTTGCTTGCTAAACTTGAGCACGAGTTCCTGACTTTCCCGCCTTTGCTTTTAGCCTACACACTTTCGATGTATTAGATCACGCACACGTCAACCTGACCAAGCAATTTGCACTTGGTGCTACAATTAAAATTTTCCCGGAAAATATGTGGGCCCCGAATGCCATTCACGAGGCATATGGCTAGATCCCGAACTAAAGGGACTTTCCATATAGTAAAAACACGAAAACATTTACACGAAAATTTTTGTCGACTGTTTGAATAAAATCTGAAAGTACAACGATAATGCGGTCGGAAAAGCAGATCCGAAAGTCGGCGGACTGTCAGAAAATAGTCCCAAAATTTCCCTAAAATTTCTAAACTCAATCTAAAAATTTTGGGGTGAGATTTATGGCCTCTAAGAATATTCCAAACCGTTATATAGCCTTTAGGCTTCGGTATAATACAAGTAGGAAAATTTCCCACCTTTTCAACCTTGACAAAAAGCCAAGATTTTGGTGTCCACACGTAGCTCGTCGCGTAGAGTAACTTAAACTTTGGTCCGAAAAATTCTGACCACTAGAATAGCGTAGATCTGAGAAAAACTAAAAATTTGGGTTTTAGCATATTTTAATTCTCGGTGAAATCCGTGTTTTGGTACTCCGCGCGTAGCCCTCGTCGTGTAAGGCGCACCGTGTTTATCTAGATGAAGTAGACGGTCGGATTTTGTGTCACGAGAAGAAGATTTGAAAGAAAAAACTTAAAATACCGGCGCAACAGTCAGATACCTGCACGTTCGGTGCGAATGAGCAAAACTTTGTTTGCTTTTGTTTGTTTGTTTGTTTTTTTTTTTTTTATATGGGACCCACATGTCCCTTTTTTATTCCTTTTCTCGGTGGGTTTCAACCCCGGAAACAATTTATTTTGTCTGGTTTCATTTTTATTTATCCTAAATGAATATTCTTTATATACTTGCCATTTTTCGGAATTTTTCAAAAATCCCGTTTTCAGGTTTCACTCTTTATCCGTCGCCTAAAAATTCGTAAAATATTCCGTCTGTCTCGAAATTAAACGAAACTTTTCTAGGTCACTAGATTTCGCGAGACGAACTTACTTGGCGCGGTAGTTTCGTCATCGAATCTAGAGAATTTTTCGAAACACACGAAGAATTACAATGATTCATTATTATTATTTTACTATTTAAACTTTCATTAATTATACTTTCACCTCCTCAACTTTCCTTAATTGCAAATCCAACTTTTGAAATTCCTACTATGGCCCATCTCTAACTTAATTATGCCTTACATATCCTTTTTACTAAATGACAATTGTACCCTTGTTTTAAGTACGAGTCAGGGTTCCCGAAATTTATAATTTCCTAATTTCATCTCCAAAAATCTTCTGATGTGACACTTTGATAACTGCCTCTGTAACTCTGATATCATGTATCTTGTACACTCTCTCGGGACGGGGTGTTACAACTAAAGTACGAACTATTCCTATAAGTTGTTGAATCAATCTTGGACTCCTTAATAATATACTTTTTTTAATATTTTTAAATTTTTATAATACAATTAATTTCAAATATAAAAATGAATTTTTATCTTGTCTATCCTGGAAATCATCACAAATCGGTTACAAATTTGTGACGGAATTATAAATCGTCGCAGCTTTGTGGCTGGAATTTTGTCCGTCACAAAATAGTGAAAGCGAAACCGCAAATAAATCACAATTTTCCAAGCTAGTTGATATTGTGACCGTATCTATTTTTCAAAAAAATTCATTTTTATATTCCCACCAATTGTATTAAACTATTTCAAAATATTCTAATATTTGAAAATATCATAAACTATTTGTGTCACGACTTGAATCTGAGTGTGGCCAGGCACTAGGGAATGGGAAGGCGTAAGGCCACGAAACAGTAGCAAGCCTTATTGAAATATTCATCTTGAACTATCATACGATCCACACGACTATATATCCACATACATATATATAATATGCTCGGATGCCAAACATCGATGGAGAAATAAAGTTTCGATCCAGCATGCAAATCATCGTACCCAAAATGAGCAGAATTTTATGCGAATTACAAAACATACTAATATTCAAAAATCTTGCGGTAACACCTAGATTAAATAGACAAAGATTAATAATATCATAATAGTACATGTAACCATAGTGAAGAGAGAATTCGGAGGGTTTATCAAGGATGCGGAGAAGGAGGGCGCGGAGACACGAGGAAATAAATTGAGGCTGTCGGTCGAGTGAGATTAATTATCATATAAATTATACCACATCCTGACCAAAATGTTATGCATACTTATGGAAATTCATAATATAGACCTTGAGTAACGAAAATTATATTAATAAGGAAATTCAGTGATCATGTATACTTACCGCGGCATAGTTCGTGTCATAACACGAATATCACATCAAGCGAGACATTAGTAGGATTTTTGTATTCAATACTATAAACACGGCTCTCTTCAGAATCGATGGTAGGCGCCGAGAGAATGCTTCGACCGGGGTCCTTAACTCCGGTCGACACTTAATCCGATAACCTATGGCGGCGCCTGAGAGAATGCTCAACGGGGTCCTTACCTCCGACTAATATGTCATAATCCATTAGCCGGCGCCCGAAATGCCTTCGACGGGGACCTTACCTCAGGCATCCCACAGGGGAAAGGCTTCGACCGGGAACTCATCCGTAACCATCGTAAACCTATGGCTGTCGATCAATCACAGGTCCTTATGTGACCCACTAGGTGGTATGTCCCTCTTTGTAGTTCCATTTGTCATTTCAAATACAGTACCGCGACAACATCACTCTGACAATGCACACTCACACGTCCTGTCCTGCTGGAGTCTCATATGCGAGATATATTTCATAACAACTTCGAATTTAGTTACCATAGTAAATACAATTCCCAATAGTAATAATCATGTCGTGATGAGGTGTATACCATAAATGCTTTATGCAATGCATGCGAGATGATGTCATAAACTATATGATATCAACTTCAGTGAAGAATCTGGATACCGGAGCTAAGCTACACCTCGGTACATACTGTAGCGTAGGCGTTGGACAATCTAGAATAGAAAAGACATAATCAATATCGAGATTGAGGTTTTAGAAACAACTCTAGACTTGACTAGACAATTCCTGGAGCTAGGCTTGGAGTATAAAGCACGTTTAAATTCTAGAAAATTCGTGAACCTCCACAAAAAGCTGGACTTAACTCCGCATAAAACAAGTCGAACACCGCTAAATAACATTCCCGATATACCGCAGTAAATCAAACATCGAGCGGGCCACACAATTATAATTTATTGCCGACCTAGTCCCGATCCATCAAATCAACAATTTGTATCAGCAATATACACGATCAATCTTGTAACTACTTTGGATTATCTGTCTAGTAACTAATTCAACGTGGTCGAAATACGGTGGACATATTCCGCGCATCATTGAACAGTGTCGATTATCGGACAATTGCACGATTAGAGTCCCACACGTTTAGGGTATAGATTCTTCTGGCGCGAATGCGGGAAGCCCGATCCTGCCCAAGTCGGAACCACGGAGACGGGAGATGAGCGTTACATCCGGGGCATACTTCCGTCCGCCGCCGCCCGGCGGTGGCGGAAAAATTCAACCGTCGGAAATTAAATCCGGGTACCTAAAGCGTAGATCGGGATTAGGGAGTCAAAAACAATTTTGCATAATTTTAGGCGGCAAAGCAACTCAAAATGCATAAAGCAGAATTTTCTTCTTAAGTTTTATCTCTCTAAATTCCTACGATTAAGTTTGAAATAGTGAATCATACCTCCTAAGGTTTTGGGGGTCTGAGCTCGAAAATGGCCTTTGTTTGTGAAAGCACGCCCAGGGTTCTAGAGCGGCGACCACTAGGCACGAGGAGTGACGCGCCAGCGGAAGGGGGAGACGGCGGGCTGCGCGTGTCGAGGAAGCTTGCCGGCGTCGAGAAGGGGTGGTGGTGGCGAAGCGGCGGTGCTCAGGGGTGGTGAGCGGAGCAGCGGCGGCCGGAGAAAGAAGGAAGAGGGCCGGCGTGATTAGGCGAAACGGCTGGTTTGAGGCGAGATCGGAAAGCCCAGGCAAATTAGCGGTGATGGGATGCCTTTTCCGTCGGATGGCGGGATCGGTGGTAGGAAGCGGCCGTGTGGCGCTAGCGGGGCGGCTGCCGTGGTGTCGGGGAGAAGAAGGGTCTTTGTTTAGTAGTTTTGCCCCCTCCCTTTTAGATTTAACCCTTAGTCAACGCCAGTTAATATTTTAACAATTCAAAATAAATATTAAACAATTATGGAAATAATTTAAATGGCCAAATTTTACGGGTATTACATTCTCTCCCCCTTAAGAAAATTAGGTCACTCGAATTTAGAATAAAAACATACCTCCATTCTTTGGAGCAGTATGGGTATGAGCGTCGCATCTCACTTTGCAGTTCACATTGCACTCTTCGATCGAATGATTCCGCCATAGGACTTTGACCATTGGGATGACTTTTGATCGGAGTTAGCGAACTGAGTATCCTGATGGCCTTCTGGTCGCTCCTCATACGATAAATCCTCAGCGATCTCTACTTCTTGGGCTGCAGTAGCACATGTGAAGGATCGCACGTGCTTCCTCGACCTTAGATATATGGAAAAATGGGATGAATATTAGAATTGGGTGCTCCGTTCGGTGGCTACATCCCCAACTCTCTGATCTCGAAAGGGTCCACGTGGCGGTGCGTTCCCCCTCTTGCAGTCTCGTCTCACGCCTCGCATCAGGAAGCGCGAGGAATACATACTCACCTACACGGAGCTCCACATGTTTCCTCTTGGGGGTCGGCGTAGCTCTTTTGTCTATTGGCGGTCCTCCAGGCCTCAATAATAGGAATCTTTTCGATGATTTGGATCGATTCGGGACACAATTAGTTTCCTCTGTGGCTTCTTCCCGACAAGCAGCGTCTGCACTTCCTACCATACAATGCCTCGTAAGGCGCCATACCGATACTAGCATGATAACTATTATTGTACGCGAACTCCACTAAAGGTAAATGCCAATCCCATTGGCCTCCAAAATCCATCACACACATCCTCAGCATGTCCTCCAACGTCTGAATAGTCCTCTCAGTTGTCCACATCCCTGATGAGGGTGAAAAGTGTGCTAAAGTCCAATCAGTACCAAAGCTCTTCACTTGAAGTTTCATGAAAACTGAAGTGAAGCTGGGGCCCCTCTGTCGGACACAATCGGCGGGATCCATGAAGACTAGCTCAATCCTATCGATATACACCTAGCATGCTATTTCTAGGAAAAAGTTGTCTTCACGGGTAAAGTGTCTTGGAAGCTTAGTCATTCGATCGACTATCACCCAAATGGAATCATACCACTGCCAGAAGTTCGAGGAGTAATCCAGGTGCAGAAAGTCCATGGTAATATTTTCCCATTCCACTGCGGAATGGGGGAATTAGTTCTGTGACAGGGCGGCCATTCTTTCGAGTTTGACTGTTGGCCGTCCCGAACACTTGGATCTGAACTTCCGTACATCATGCTTCATACCACTCCACAGTAGTTAGCCTAGATCACGATACATCTTAGTGGGCCAGGGATGAATCTTGTAATTTGTATGATGAGCTCTTCCATAATCTCACTAGTCCATCAACCTCCCAGGGACATATGATCAGTACCCAATCTCAGCGTGCCATCTTCCCACGATCACAAAATCACCTTGACCTAGCTGAACCTCATCAATAATTTTCATCATTTGTGGGTCTACGCATTGAGTTGTCTTAATTACGTATGGCCCGATTTGACTACGAAATGTGCTAAAAGTGCTCCGAGACTCCAACGCCTCTGGCTGTAAACCTGATCATACAATTCATACGACTCCTTAGTCAATTAATCGCTTTCTTTGCACTAATGTGGCGAGGCTTTGATGATTTCTACTGGCATGCGCCACCACATTAGCCTTGCTAGGGTGATATTGAATCGTGCGATCATAGTCCTTAGCGACTCGACCATCTTCTTGTCTGAATTTAGCTCCTTTTGTTGAAAAATATATTTTAAACTCTCGTGATCCGTGAAAATCTCACATGTCTCACCATCAATTAATGTCTCGGATCTTCAATGCAAAGATCCACTTGTAGCCATCTCAGTCATGAGTTGGGTAGTGCGCTCGTGTCTCTTATTTGCTGAAGCATAAGCGATCACCTTACCATCTTGCATCGATACACACCCGATCGACTACAGAAGCGTCACAATACCTTTGTATAACCTCTTTGTACGGAAGGTAATGCCAACCTTGGGCGGAGGTCGAGGCAATCCTTCAGCCACGAAGCTGGCCTCCTGAGCCTCACGTCACTTTGGAAACTTCACGTTCTTAGGGTTAGCAGGTGTCAAAGTGCAGCGATCTTGAAAAATCTTTTTGTGCGAAGCGGCGATAATCTTCGAAATTTAAACCCGAAACCCGAGCCTCGATCCGTGGTTGGTCTCTGCCCGATCCATCGCCTCTATCTTCTTGGGATCGCCAGATACCGCTTCCCTCGATACTCACGTATGAGAGGAACACTATCCCGACCCAAAAATTCACACTTGGAGAATTTGGCATATAATTGCTGCTCCCTCAAAGTCTGCAATACTATCCTTAAATCATCTACATGCTCCTCCTCATTCAGGAATACACTAAGATATCATCAATGAACAGTGGCTTGATCGGGGAAGGGTTTGAACACTCATTAAATCAAATCCATAAAACATAGGTGCATTAGTGAGTCAGACATCACTAGGAACTCATAATGGCAGATTTCGTCATGAATCTTTGTCTTGGGGTATCTCATGTCTTATTCTCGTTGATGATATCTGTGGTAGATCAATCTTGAGCATGATGCACCACAGGCGATCAAACAAGTCATCTATTCGGGGCGGATATTTGTGACGAATTCGCGCAAGATGCGGGCCCCACCTGTCGACTTTTTGGTGTTGGACCCAGGCCTCAGTAAAACCACCTTATCCTTAAGGACCTCCCCTTTCGCGGCTCGCCTCGGGCACGGGACTGGGGCTTGGTACGAGTTGCACGTAGTGAATTTGCAGTGACAATGGGTTGGTACCATGCAATGAGGCTGAACCCTGGAATCTGCGAGGTCGAGCCATGGTGGGGAGTCTAGAGAGACAAGATGTCGTGGCCGAAGGCGTCTGAAAATCAGAGATAGCAGGGAACGCTGCTTGAAGTGGTCGTCTGCTAAGCGCCTTTATTGTGAGGTCCCACCGGGACCTGCAGCGAGGTGGGCCCATCGTCACCCCACGGAATTCGTAGATGGTTCTCACAATGCTAGGATATCCCCCTGCTCCACGGGGTTTCTTTGGCCTCCACAGGATTGGAGCAGTCTTGAGCTTAAGGTCCTTGGGGAAGCATCCTTGCTACCAGCGAGCTACTAGCTCGGTTGGTAGCAGGATCTTTCTAGGACCTAGCTCTGATGGCACGAGATTAGTATGAATAATGTCAGAGAATCTAGAGACCCGGTGACGATGTCCACTGCAGTAAACCCGGTGAACCTCAGTGAGAATTGCCACCCAAAGCGTGTAAGGATTTAGAGGGGTAAAGTTATGAGTTCTTAGCGGGGAGATTGAGTTAATGCAGGTAAATATCTTCTGGCAGTGATAAGGTGCATAATTTGGAACCCTATGCAAAGCGTGAGTTTCTCAGCGACATAGTGGTTATGGCCCAGGAATGTGTTTGTCCCCTCCCAGTGAGTGCCGGAAATGTTCGGTGTGTTTATTTCCACACAGGTTCATCAGGAAGGAAAGAAAGAAAAGAAAGTTTAAGGCATAAATGAATTTTAATTGTATAAGTATGTATTAGAAGGAAAGAAATAAAGTTTAGGTATAAATGTTTCAAGCATAAATGGATTTTAAATGTATAAGTATTTATTGAAAGAAAGTTTAAGGCATAAATGTTTGAAAGCATCATTGATTTTAATGGTATAGTATTTATTGAAGAAAGTTTAAGGCATAAATGTTTAAGGTATAAATGGATTTTTAGTTGGATAAGTATGTATTATTTTTTGGTATATCTTTTGAAAATGTTATTTTAATGAAAATGTACACTCACGGGCTCCTTTAGCTCATTATTTTCCATGTGTTTCCGAACATTTTTCGGGACAGGCAGGTGCGCCGATAGAGGACCCTCTGTACGGTGGAGTCGGGCAATTAATCAGGGCGAGCCATTGTGATTTCATTGTATATATAATTTTGCATATTGTTTATGTTGAATATTTTGTTATGTATATATGTATATGTATAAAGTTGAAAAGAACTCGTGGGCTTTGATCCTCGGTGGATGAGAATGCGTGGCGGTCGGCTTAAGTCAGGCTCGAGCCCAAAATGCTTTGATAAAAATGTGCATGGAATTTGAGAGGGTTTGAATGTTTTGATGATTTAAATCGCTCAAATGTATATGTATGTATATTGTGTTGATTGGGTTGTGGGCGAAGTCCTAATATGGAAGTATAAAATTGAAGTTTATAAGTGTTTTTAAATGTTTTATCAGGTTTTGTAAATTTGGGGAAAGTCCAGACGAGAGAAACTACGCGATTTTTACGAAAAATCAGAATGTTTGAAAAAAAACAAAAGAAAAAGAAAAAAATTTATCACTTCGCTTCCGCATTATTTTCTAAAGGTATGTTAAAGATTGTAAGGGGTTATTTCAACTGGATTTTATTTGTAGGTTTTAAGGAAAAGTTTCTATATCCGTTGGAGTCTTGGGAACTCCCTCGGGTTCATGAGGGTTAATCTAGAGATTAGGATCCCTTCAATAAAAGCGAATTTTTAAAAAATAGATATCGGTCTAAAATGGTCTAAGTCGGTTAGAAAATTGTGACGGAATTAATGTTCCGTCACTATTGTGAATAAAATCTGTCACAAAGGGTGTAGTTTATAATTCGCCACAAATTTGTGTAGTTGTAACCAGACCAGTTATTAAAAAATTCATTTTTATATTTGAAATTAATTGTATTATAAAAATTTAAAAATATTAAAGAATATTATTAAGAATTAAATTGATTCAACAACTTATAGGAATAGTTCGGTACTTTAGTAAACATAATCGAGCCTATTTCGAATATATAGTTTTAACAAATTGCTTCAATTAGCTATGCCCAGATGGTGGAAAATAAAATTTATTTTCAAATATCACAAATTTTAATAATGTCAAATTTTGTAACATCGTAGCATGATATAAATTATTTATTCTAATTTTTATTATTTTTTATGACTATATAGTCGTACAAAATTATACATACAATTTAAAATATTGAAATATCACAAATTTTCAAAAAAAATTAAAAAAAAAAAACAATTACACAAAATAGCACTACATATATTAATAATAAAGTTCCAAATAGTTTATAATATTTTCAAACATTAGAATATTTTAAAATAGTTTCTAATACAAATTAAAAATATAAAAATGAATTTT
The DNA here is from genome assembly GCA_016808115.1 of Tetrastigma voinierianum. Lineage (NCBI taxonomy): Eukaryota > Viridiplantae > Streptophyta > Magnoliopsida > Vitales > Vitaceae > Tetrastigma > Tetrastigma voinierianum. The sequence continues at coordinate 71,455 of JAEQBH010005224.1, read as the reverse complement.
TTTAAAAAAATGATATGAGTCACAAAAGTAGTGTGATCGGTTAGAAAATTGTGACGGAATTGTCATTCCGTCACTATTTTGTGGCCAGACCAAAAATTAAAATCACAAGTTTGTGACGGTTATAATTCGTCACAAATTTGTGGCCGTTGTAACGAGCGATAATACAAAAAATTCATTTTTATATTTAGTGATGTATTATAAAAATTTAAAAATATTAAGAATATTATTAAGGGAGTCGAGATTGATTCAACAACTTATAGGAATAGTTCGTACTTTAGTAAACATAATCGAGCCTATTTCGAATATATAGTTTAACAAAATTGCTTGATTAAGCTATGTACGATGATGGACCAAATAAAAATTTATTTTCAAATATCACAAATTTTAATAATGCATAATTTTGTAACATCGTAGCATGATATAAATTATTTTATTCTAATTTTATTATTTTTTATAACTATATAGTAAGTAAAAAAATTATACATACAATTAAAATATTGAAATATCACAAATTTTCAAAAAAAAAAATTAAAAAAAAACAATTACACAAAAATAGCACTACATATATTAAACTAATAAAATTCCAAATAGTTTTATAATATTTTCAAACATTATTAAGAATATTTTGAAATAGTTTCTAATACAAATTAAAAAATATAAAAAATGAATTTTTTTAAAAAAATAGATATCGGTCACAAATTGGTCACAAGTCGGTTGAAAATTGTGACCAGATTGTCATTCACTAGTCACTATTTTGTGACGGAATAAATTCCTCCACAAAGTTGTGGCCAGTTTATAATTCGTCGCGAATTTGTGACCGATTTGTGACGAGCAGTTATTGAAAAAATTACGTTTTTATATTTGAAATGATGTATTATAAAAATTTAAAAATATTAAAAAAGTATATTATTAAGGAGTCCAAGATTGATTCAACAACTTACATAGAGATAGTTAGTACTTTAGTAAACATAATCGAGCTTTATTTGAATATAGTTACAACAAATTGCTTCAATTAGCTATCTTAGATGGTGGAAAAATAAAAATTTATTTTCAAATATCATGAATTTTAATAATGTCAAATTTTGTAACATCGTAGCATGATATAAATTATTTATTCTAATTTTTATTATTTTTATGACTATATAGTCGTACAAAATTATACATCTGATTTGAAAAAATATTGAAATATCACAAATTTTCAAAAAAAAAAAAATTAAAAAAAAAAAACAATTACACAAAATAGCACTACATATATTAATAATAAAATTCCAAATAGTTTATAATATTTTCAAACATTAGAATATTTTGAATAATAGTTTCTAATACAAATTAAAAAATATAAACTGAATTTTTTAAAAAATGAGCTGATCACAAATGGTCACAAGTCGGTTAGAAAATTGTGTGAATTGTGTTTCCGTCACTATTTTGTGACGGAATAAAAATTACGTCACAAAGTTGTAATGATTTATAATTCCGCCATAAATTTGTAGATTTAACGGCTAACGATTATTAAAGTCGTTTATATTTGAAATTAATTGTATTATAAAAATTTAAAAATATTAAAGAATATTATTAAGGAGTCGAGATTGATTCAACAACATAGGAACAGTTCGTACTTTAGTAAACATAATCGAGCCTATTTCGAATATATAGTTTAACAAATTTAGCCCCGATTAGCTATGCCACAGATGGTGGATAAAATAAATTTATTTTCAAATATCACAAATTTTAATAATGTAAAATTTTGTAACATGGTAACATGATATAAATTATTTATTCTAATTTTTATTTTTTTATGACTATATAGTCGTACAAAATTATACATACAATTTAAAATATTGAAATATCACAAAATTTTCAAAAAAAATTAAAAAAAAAAAACAATTACAAAATAGCACTACATATATTAATAATAAAGTTCCAAATAGTTTATAATATTTTCAAACATTAGAATATTTTAAAATAGTTTCTAATACAAATTAAAAAATATAAAAATGAATTTTTTTTAAAAAAATAGATATCGGTCACAAAATGGTCACAAGTCGGTTAGAAAATTGTAATGGAATTGTGTTTGGGCACTATTTTGTGACGAATAAAAATTCCGTCAAAAAATTCAATGACGGTTATAGATCCGTCACAGAATTTGTGGCCAGATTTGTGACAGAACTGATTAATACAAAAATTCATTTTTATATTTGAAATTAATTGTATTATAAAAATTTAAAAATATTAAAAAAGAATATTAAGAGTCCAAGATTGATTCAACTGACTTACTTAAGAATAGTTAGTACTATATAAGCATAATCGAGCCTATTTCGAATATATAGTTTAACAGAATTGCTTCAATTAGTATGCCACGATGATGGATAAAATAAAAATTTATTTTCAAATATCACAAATTTTAATAATGTCAAATTTTTGTAACATCGTAGCATGATATAAAATTATTTATTAATTTTTATTATTTTTATGACTACCTGTCGTACAAAATTATACATACAATTTCAAAATATTGAAATATCACAAATTTTCAAAAAAAAAAAATTAAAAAAAAAACAGTACACAAAAATAAACTACATAGATTAATAATAAAATTCCCGAATAGTTTATAATATTTTAACGTTAGAATATTTTGAAATAGTTTTAATACAAATTAAAAAATATAAAAATGAATTTTTTTAAAAATGAATGCTCCCGGTCACAAAATGGTCACAAGTCGGTTAGAAAATTGTGACGGAATTGTGTTTAAGTCACTATTTTGTGTGGAATCAAAATTCCGTCGCGAAGTTGTGTGATTTATAATGTTCCGTCGCAAATTTCAGCCGATTTAGTAACGAGCAATAATAAAATTCATTTTTATATTTGAAATTAATTGTATTATAAATTTAAAAATATTAAAAAAAAAAGTATAATGTAGGAGTCAAGATTGATTCAACAACTTATAAGAGATAGCGTTCGTACTTTTTATTAAATAATCGAGCCTATTTCGAATATATGGTTAACAAATTGCTTCAATTAGCTATGCCCTAGATGGTGGATAAATAAAAATTTATTTTCAATCCTCCTGCAAATTTTAATAATGTGGAATTTTGTAACATCGTAGCATGATATGAAATTATTTATTCTAATTTTGTATTTTTATGACTATATAGTCGTACAAAATTATACATACAATTTAAAATATTGAAATATCACAAATTTTCAAAAAAACTAAAAAAACAATTACACAAAATAGCACTACATATATTAATAATAAAATTCCAAAATAGTTTATAATATTTTAACAGTAGAATATTTTGAAATAGTTTCCTAGCCACAAATTAAAAAATAACAAAAATATATAATTTTTTAAAAAAAATAGATACTCCCGGTCACTTAAAATGGTCGCAGTCGGTTAGAAAATTGTGGCTGGGCCCATGTTCAGTCACTATTTTAGCGGGAATAAAAATTCCGTCACAGGTGTGACAGTTTATAGTCCGTCTGGAAATTTGTGACTAGATTTGTGACGAGCGATTGTGAAAAAATTCATTTTATATTTTGAAAGTATTAATATTATAAAAATTTAAAAATATTAAAAAAAGAATATTATTAAGGAGTTCAAGATTGATTCAACAACTTATAGGAATAGTTCGTACTTTAGTAAACATAATCGAGCCTATTTCGAATATATAGTTTAACAAATTGCTTCAATTAGCTATGCCCTGATGATGGATAAATAAAAATTTATTTTCAAATATCACAAATTTTAATAATGTCAGAATTTTGTAACATCGTAGCATCATATAAATTATTTATTCTAATTTTTATTATTTTTTATGACTATATAGTCGTACAAAATTATACATACAATTTAAAATATTGATGTCACAGCCCAAATCTGGGGGCCGAGACCGGCACTAGGGAATGGGGAGGCATAAGGCCACCTAAACCCGTAGCAAGCCTTATTGAAATATTCATGTGCAGACTATCATCACGATCCACTGTCTATACACATATATCCACATGCATATTTATAATAATAACCCGGATGTCAAACATCAATAGGGAGAATAAAGAGTCGATCCCATACTGCAGATCAACATACACAAAATGAAGACGAATTATCTGAATTACAAAACATACTAATGTTCTGAAATCTTGTGACACAGATTAAATAGACAAGATTAATACTATCATAATAGTAGTACATGTAACGTAGTGAAGGAAAGAGTCGGCGGGTTCTCAGAGATACGAAGGAGGGTGACGGTGCAGAAAAATAAATTGAGGCTTGTCGGTCTCGAGAGTGAAGTTAATATCATATAATCTATTCCACATCTACAACCAACGGGATATACATACATATAAATTTCAACATAATGTACTATATATATATATATATATATATATATATATATATATATATATATATATATATATATATATATATATATATCACATTGAGACTATATAACAATACACTCACATATGTATGCATGCACACACATCAAGTTTCATATCATCACATTATCATCACAATGATCGAGAACTCTAGCCCAGGACCACATGCTCCCATTTCTGAAGCCATACGGCTCTCTCAAATCCAATGTGTTGGCGCCCAGAAATGCTTCGACCGGGGTCCTTAACTCGATTGACACTTAAACCTGACCAACCATAGCTGGCGCCCGAAATGCTCGACCGGGGTCCTTAGCTCAGCAACTATCCTACCATAATCCATAGCCGGCGCCCAGGAAATGCCGCTCGACCGGGGACCTTACCTCTGGCATCCAGGAAATGCTCAACCGGGAACTCATATACATAAACATCAAATGCATCATAGTCGATTATTACCGGTCTTGATCTGATACAACTCATTAGGTGGTATGTCCTACTATAGTTCCCATTACAAACATTTCACATACAATGCGGCAATATCGCGCAACCAATACACACTCACATCCATCATCATAACGGTCTCATATGCAGATATATTTCATAACGAACTAAATAATTTAGTTACCAAAGTAAATACAATTCCAATGATAATAACCATATCGTGATGATAGGTGTAATAATACCATAAATGCTATGCCAGCATGTCTGAGATATGATGTGTCGTAAACTATATAATAATATCAACTCCACCCAGTATGTCGGATCTCGGGAATGCCGCTCCTGGCAGCCTCGGTACGTCTGCGCGGAGGCGTCGGACAATCTAAGATGGAAAAGGCGTTATTGATAAATAAGATTAAGATTTAAATATACTCTAGACTAGACCGAGGAAAACTCACGACTAAACGAGCATAGGAGCTGTATGTTCTCTGAAAATTGTGAGAACCTCCTAAGCTGGACTTAACTCCTGTAAAATAGGTCCAGAATCTGATAGAAATACATTTCTAATATCCACAATTTATCAATCTTAGAAGTAGGGCCACAACAGATAAATCCACGGCTCGACGCAATCCAACACAAAGTCAACAATTCGCGATAAATACAATTGATACAATTTATAGCTTCGGATAATTCATTATATTTATACATGGATAACTCCGGATATAATTAAATACGTTTAATCAAAAATCAACGCGGTTCTAATTACATAGGATAAGAGTAAACACAACATCGTACCGGCGTATATATATTTTAAGTTACATCCTTTCAAAACACAAACATGAGCAATTAAACGATAAATAAGGCATTTTCAATATTAAAATAACCTTTACGAACAATTAAAATACGAATATCGCACACTTATACAATTAGAGCTCGCACGCGTTTTTAGTGTAACGCCCCGGTCCCGAGAAAGGTGTACGGTACATGTAGCGTGGGGCGTATCTGACACTAAGTGCCATTATAATAGTTTTGGGAGTTGTTATTAATGATAAAATTAGGAACCGGAAGTGGGGTACTAGTGCAAGGGAGTAAAGTGGTAAGTTCAAAAGGATATAAAGGGGCATAATTTGAAGATAGTATGCCAAAATGAAAAATAATACAAGTTGATATCAAATATTAAAAAGATGGAGGACCAAGAGGCCCAATCAAAGTAGAATGGGCCACATTATACAAATAACAAGAGTTGATGTGCAAATATTAAAGAGATGAGGGTCGAATATTCAATTAATGAAAGTTGATATTATAATGGGAAAAACAAAAGCCAAAATCATATTTTGGTCTCGAAAACTAACAAACCCGTGAGAGGAAGGAGAGAGCCAAGAGAAGAAGAGGAAGAGAAGGAAGAAGAAGGAGGAGGAGGAGAAGAAGATCAAGGTATGTATGTCTTGGAATTAAGTGTATTTTGATGTCTTGAGCTTTTGGTATGCATTTCCATGGAACTTAGTTACTCCTTGTTCTAGGGTTTTGTGGAGAGATCACATTAACCCTAGAATTCTTGAAGTTTTTTTGGGAAAAACCCCAATTGGTGAAAATAACCATGGAATCCTCTTATTTATGGTTTATAAGAATTGGAGGACCTTAGTTAGAGTTCTTGCATTTTCACCTAGGGTTTTGTGGTTTGAAGTTCCAAATCACCAATTCAAGTGTTGTGAAGTTAGTTTGGATGAATTCCATGTTGATTTTGATGAATTGTTGTAAAGGAGAATGTTAGGTTTTAAAGGAAATTCTGTCAAAATTTGGTAAAACCACTGTTTTTGTTTGGTTATAGATTAAGTTATAATCATCCAAATGAATTGATTCCAATTGGTAAGAACAAGAGATAGGGCTACAAATGTATAGGGGAACCAAGAGCAAATTGTAGCTCTAAGGCTCCCAAATACGGACTGAAAGGTGAGCTCGTGTAGCTCACTGTTTGTGCTCTGTTTTGGGTATTGTTGTAGTGTTTTGGCCATAAGTGGAGTTTCACTCATCCAAATTAAGTGATTCAAAATTATGGGTAAAATAGACATCAGAATAAGATTAGCTGAAGGAAGTGAATGCAAATTATAAGCCAAAGTGCCCATAAAATTTGTCAAAGTGGAGCTATGTGCAGATTCTCATTCTGCCAAATTGAGTCAGCCTAGATGTAAATACAATAACTTGAGTTTTGGTGATCCAAGTTTGGTCCAATTGGAGAAGAAACCTTAGAATCATAGCTTCAAATGAGTAAAGAAACCATTTCCAAATTATGGAGTTAAGATCCCAGAAATCAAGGATAACAGTAGGTGATTCAGTGAGTTTGGAATCAAAAACATGCTGTAACTTGTGTTATGGTTGAGGGCCTTAGAGAAGGAATTTTACATTGAAATTTTAAGAGATGTCATTGGATATACTCAGGACTGATCTGGAGAGTTTCATAAATTTTGAAGACCTTTTGAATAATTTTTGGGTAATAAAGTCATAAGAGTACATTGTTGGAAAAGAATTACCAAAATGAGTGGTTTTTTTGTTAGGGTTTTTAGTGCTCAAGGAGTAAATTGTTAATTTGACTTTATATGAATGTTGTGTGACCTTAAAGTGACTGCGTGTGATACGTTAAGTTTATACGCTATACATAGGCGATTAATATGTCGTCGTATTCGGTTGAGTGTGTAGGTTAAAAGTAAAGGCGGGGAAAAAGTGTGGAGCCTGTGCCCTCAGAGTTTTAGCAAGCAAAGAGGTGAGTGTTCCTAAACTCATTTTTCCAAATACTGAGTATAATAAGCGCACACCTTTGGTATTTAATGGTTTTATTTGTAAACCATTTTCAGAAGCAAGCAATAATTTAGAAGAAAGCCGTGGTTTTGAGATTCCAAACCATCTTTGAAAAGCAAGCATTGGTTTTAAATTGTAAAACCATAAATAAGTAAGTAAGCAAATAGTTTGAATGATTAAACATTTTCAGAAGCAAGCAAATGGTTTTAAATTATAAAACCATTTTCAAAACAACGAAGCAAGCAAAAAGAAAATTTTGGCAAAAACAAGGCCTTCCCACTAGTTTAAGCAAGCAAGCTAGGTCGGGAGGTATTCCGTGCGTGCACGGTGGTGGTTTTACGGTGGTGTGGATCTCATAAGCCATTTTGGTTTACTGGTAGAGCCAAACGGAACATACATCATGCATTAAAGGCAGTGGCACGTGCGAGTATAAGATTTATATGACTCTATTAAATTATGGTGATGAGGCCGGTGTGGAGCTGCGCCCTGTCCGCGGAAAAAAAAGATGATCACACGGATGGGGTCCTTTCACGTTCACGCGCCGCGACCGCGGCGGAGCCAGTGTTCCCAAGTCTGATAACAAAACCGGAACTCCGTTGGTTGATGTTTTACCCAAGCATAATATCTACGGTTTGAAAAATCAACCATTGGTTCCGGTCGCCAGGCTTAGGAGGTTTAAACAACGGTTGAGCAGGGCTCGTTTGACTCGCTTTTATCTTGAGGACCCGGGCTCAGTGTTATGAAAAGTTTAGAAACTTTTGGAAGAGCAGGTTTATGAAAAGTTTTGAGCAGCTTTTCGCGAGTTGAAAGATTTGAAACTTTTAAAAATGAGATAAATGGCTTAAGCGAAGATTTTTGAAAGGTTTTATAAACTTTTTGATGTAACATGGTATAAAGTTTAGAAACTTTTAAAGTAAAATAAAGTAAAAAGAAAGAAATATTAAGGAAAATATCATGTGTGAGTTTTACGAGTTTTAGATGTTTTAGAAAGAAATAAAACATTTTCTAAAATCGCACTCCACTCTTGACTCGTTTAGCTCATTTTAATTTTAAAAACTATTTTTCGAGAATGCAGGTACACCACGGTATTTGGAGCATAGTAAGTTCTCGACTTTTTATTGTCGATCTTTGCTCAAATTAATAATCTTGTAAGAATACTTGAATTTGTATAATGGAGCATATGTATGTACACTCCAATATAGTTTGTGAAAATGTGTAGACTTGAGGCTCTTTTGAAGAATGTTGTTGGTTGCCATATTTAGATTAGTGTAAGAGTCAATGTATCTGATTTTGGGACATGTCATATCTGTTTGTTATCTTTGTAGAAGTACGCCAAAACCGCAGTTTAGAAAAAAAAAATTTATGGGGTTTTAGCCGCGATGCGACCGGCTTCACGGGGGATTTCTAGTCGTTGGGAGTGCGGGTGGGGGTTTCTGTGGAGTGGCCGCACTATGGAGTAGTAAGAGGTGAAGTTGTAATAGGGTTGAGTATCGAGGCATCAGTGGTTATTAACATCGTAGTTTTCGTGTACCTTTGACATTTTACCAGCTAAGCGGCCATGCGTTTTTCGATTCAGTACATACGTATGAGGTGATTCAAAGTATTAGCCGGAGTTTATTTTTATACGACGCTATGTCGAGGCGGAGGACGTCGAAGTGCGTCTGGGAATATTCAGTGTAGGCGTCTGGGGAGTACACGAGAGGATGAGCACATGGTTGGTTCCACTTCAGCCTCATGTGGATAGGCCACCTCCCAAACGACGGGTCATTTGGACCGTCTGGGCCGCGATGGCTGGTGCCCGGGATTGTTCACGGTGACGGGTGGCACGATTACGTAGATAGTAGCCATAGCGTAGCGTCGTGATCGCGACCTCCGCCTGAAGGGAAGGGTTATTGAAGAACTTTGGGAGGTCGACCAGAGGCGTCTCACGAAGGTGGCTTGTGTATGACGGCGTGGTGATCGGAAGAGCGACTTTGGTATCATTTGAACCCGGCGTAAATAAGGTTCTGAGTTATGAGGTACACCTGGAAATAGGCAAAAGTCTTGTTTTCGATTTTACATTCTGGAAAACTGAGGGCTAAAGATTAGTGGGGCGTGTGGAAAGTATCTAATGGCATATCATAGGACGTTCCAGCCAAGAGTTCAGCACGATAGGTTCTTTCCTCGAGTCATAAGGATTGAAAAGTGAAAGTTCTTCGGATTGAAACGAGAAGAACATGATGGAGTGTCCAGACCATGAGAAGAGGTTCGGAGGCTAGTTAGATTGGTTCCATATATTAGTGTGTAAACCATGAAGTCTGGTTTTGTGGGATCTGCACAACCGGATCAGAAGTGCATTTGTGCAGTTCCTCACTGTAATAGATTTGGGGATGGGCGGCTTTGAAAGGAGTTGAGCAAAGTGCGGCGAGCATGTATCGGAAGTAAGCGAAAGAAGAGGAACACCCGGGCACTTCCCGAGCCCGAGCTGCGGGCCGTCTGGCAGAAAAGAGAAACGGGGTAGGAGTTACGAGAGCCGAGGTCTGGTCGGAGCTACCTCTGATCAGGGATCAGTGGGAGGCCTCGGTTGTTGCGGTGGCACCGAGAGTCTTCCTCCGTGTGTCATATGTGTCGGCGACATCATGGGTGTAAAGATTCGATCTGGTGTTTCCATTGGCCCGGGAAGGCCATTTGACAAGGAGGTGTCCTCGGCCCGATTGGTGCGAAACATGTGCCGATCCTTACCCCGTGCCCCGAGAAATTAGCACCGCACGAGAGGTCGTCGGAAGGAGTGTCGAGCGGAGGGGCCAACACGGCCGCGGGTAGAAGGTGGCCAGTGGTAGTGAGGCGATTGCGGGTGCAGAGCCTTGAACTTCGCGCTCGGGCCAGTATATCGTGACCCGGCAAGATGCGGATCTGCGGCTCGGTCTTGATTCGCCCGATATTATTTTCTGCATCGCCCGATCATGATGCGCCATTGATGGACCCGGGGCACATTCATTTGCATCGGGCCTTTCTTAGATCGCTTCCGGATAGAGACCGGCCGTTAGAGTCGTATGAGGTTTTCCCTTCGGTGAGATCGGTATTCTCGAGACGAGTAGTCGAGGAGATAGTAGAGTTCGATTGAGGGCGGGGAGTTCCCGAATGAATCTTGTGGCCTTAGATATGAGGATTTTGATGTGGTTCTCGGCATGGATTGGCCTACCATGCATAGAGCCACATTAGATTATAAAAAGGAAGTAAAGTATAGGCATGGGGATGGAGTTAAGTTGAGAATATGTAGGGAAGTGTTATCTTCCTCGTGTGATCTCACGCCATGGCCAGTGAGAGAGAATCTTTGCGTAGGGTTGTCGGGATTATCCCAGCTTATGTGGTGGAAGCTTGAGGAAAGGAGGACTACGGTGGATGAGATTCAGTTTGTTGAGGGTTCCCGGATGTATTCCAGAATGATGCGGGATGATCTTTGAGAAGGGGTGGAGTTCACCATTGATTTGATCGAGGGCGAGCCATTTCCATTTCCTCCTTCATAGATGTGTCTGCCCGAGTTGAGAGGCTTAAGGCTGAGTTAGAAGAATTGTTGAAACAGGGAGTTCATTCGTAGAGCATATCCCCGCTGAGGAGCTCCGAGTTCTCACCGTGAAAAAGAAAGATGGGATCTGGGCGTGTGGCCCATGGTCTGACGGTGAACAGATACAAATCGCGTGGGTATCCACTCTAGGATCGATGAGTTATTAAGTCAGCTCCGGTCCCAGTGTACTCGAAGATAGATTTACGAGATTCGGGTATCATGTCGGTTGGTCTGGGAGGGTGATAATTTCTAAGGCTGCGTGGAACCGCCTTCACAGGACATTATGAGTTCTGATGATGCCGTTTGGCAGTAACTTTCGGCAGGCGATTTTTATGGATTTGATGAGCAGGGTATTCCGGTATTGCGCGGTATTTGGATAGGTTAGTCATGAGACGCTGATGATGATATCCCAGTGTATTGGGTAGTTCGGAGGAGGAACATTGAGCTTTGAGGATTGTGTTCAGGACATACAAAGGGCGGCAGGTTATACTAAGTTGAGCAGTATGGAGTTTGGCTTGATAAGGTGGCATTCCCAGGTCATGTGATCTCGGTGAGGATGATGCCGGATCCAGAAAATGAAGCTATTTATGTTAGTGGAAGCAGCCGAGCATCATGTCGAAGTTAGAAGCTTCCTTGGTTTAGCGAGGATGATACAGGGGAAGTTTGTTGAGGGTTCTCGAATCGCGGCCCCCGACTGGCGACTAGGAAGAGTGTCGAATATGATTGGGTGGATGCACCTTGACGGATTTGGGGTGAAGATGGGTGACGGCTCCGATTCGCTGACGGAGATGGGTTTGTGGTTTACCGGTGATGCTTCGTAGAGCCTTGAGAGATTTGTGTTTGATCTTGGGGCGCAGACAGGGGTGGATTGCATATGCCTCTAGCAGTGAGAAGCTTTTGTGAGGAGAATTACTACACATGAGCTTTGAAACACCTTTGATCGTGTTTGCTCACGAAATATGGAGACATTACTTATATGGTGTTCCTTGCAGGGACATGTGGAGACCATAGAGTCTTGATATATTTTCTGAAAGAGTTAAACTGAGGAGCAAGAAAGATGGCTTGAGTTGATTAAGGACTACGGCCCCATTACTATTGAGTACCATCCGGGGAAATATAACCGTACTTGGAGATCTGCCTTGAGTAAGGCGACAGAGAGTTCTTTTGTCTCATATGAGATCGGGTTATCTTCCAGCATTGGTGGATCCCCAGAGCTTTTTAGGGGGTGATATTGGAATTTGAGGATCGAGGAGTACTTGTTGCCACATTTCATATTAGACCTCTCTTAATTGGATCAGTTCAGCCTTTGGGGGAGCGTCATGAAGTCTACGAGATGATTAACAGGAAAGAGATAGAAAAGGAAAGAACTGAAGGGTTTCAAATTAGAGATGATGGCATGATAATTGAAAGGGCCAGCGAGAGAATGCGTGCACGGTATGGCAGTGAGAGACATTCTTATGGAAGAGAAGCACATTCATCTGCGTGTATAAATCGGTGATGCGAATGTCTGGGACTTTGAAAGAACATTCTGCGGTGGAATGGGATGAAGAGATTGCAAGTTTAGCGTCTCAGAGATGTCTAACTGTCGACGGGTGAAGGGCGGAGGCACCCGAGAGGCCGTAGGGAAGATCTGATTACTCCCTATTCGTATGGAAATGGGAGAAGGATCATATGGTTTTGTGGCGGAGTCTTCCCCACGGACTGGCTGACATGATGCTATATGGGTGATAGTTGATCGATTGACGAAGTCTGCTCATTTTCTACCGATTAATGTTGAGGATTCTTTGGAAAAAGTTGGCCGGGTGTATGTGGATGAGATAGTGAGACTTCATGGGGTTCAGTTTCGATAGTTTGGTCGAGACGAGGTTCATCCAGATTTTTGGCACAGTTTGCAAGCGGCTTTAGGTACTTCGCCTTCATTTCGGCCCGCGGCATTTCATCCTCAGACGGATGGTCGAGAGAGGGACTATTAGGCGTTAGGATATCTTGGCGTGTGATGGAATTCAAAGGAAGTTGGGATACTCACTTAGCACTAATGGAGTTGCCTAAATAGCTATCGAGCAGTATGAATGGCATTGAGAAGATTGTATGGCGGGAAATGTCTCGGACTCCGGTGTCTTTAGGATGAGGTTGGTGAAGAGAAGACCCAGTAGGCACGCTAAGTACGGATCACTTGGAGAAAGTGAAAGTTGTTCGTGATAACTTGAAGATAGCAAGAGATAGACGAGAAAAGCTATGCGGACAATAAGTCGTAGAGACTGGGTTTGAGATGGGTGACCCGAGTCTTTAGATTTGCGGAAAGAGTGTTGAATTTGAAAGCCAGCCCAGTCAGGGGACCTTATGAGGTGTGAGCAGGTGGGACGGTGATGCAGTTGAAGTTACCCCAGAGTATCGGGATTCATGATACATTCCATGTATCGATGAGGAAATATGGATCCTTCACATGTATTGAAGAAGCAGCATTGCGATTAAAGGGCTGACTTATGAAGACTGCCAGGTCGCCGGTGTATAGAAAGGCGGGCCAACTAAGTGTTCCGTGGTCATCTTATGGAGAAAAAATGTCATGAGAGAGGAAGACTACGCAGGAGCCCGGAGGCTCGAGATGCGGCCGGAGAGTCAATGTGGCACACACATGGTATTACTGCTCCTTTCTTTTGGGTTTAGTTATTCATTTCGGGGGACCCGAAATGTTCTAGGAAGGGGAGAATTTCATGCGCTCCCGATCTAGAAAGGTGTGCGATATATAGCTGCAGGAGTATAAGAGCACTAAGTGCCATTATAATAGTTTTGGGAGTTCTAATGTGTGATAAAGTGGGAACCGGAAATTGAGGGTACTAGTCACGAGGAGATAAAGTGGTAATTCCAAAAAGGATATAAGGGGCATAATTTGAGAGAAGATAGTATGTAAAATGAAAATAATACAAAGGATTGATATCAAATAATGCAAAAGATGGAGGACCAAAAATTTAATCAAAGTAGAGATGGGCCATTATACAAATAATAACAAGAGTTGATGTGCAAATATTAAAGAGATGAGGATGAATATTGATTAATAGAAAAGTTGATATTATAATAATGCGGGAAAAACAAAGAGGCTTCTTGAAAATGTATTTTGGTCTCCAAAACTAGCAAACTAGTAGGAGGAGGGAGAGGAGAGAGGCCAAGAAGGAAAGAGGAAGAGAAGGAAGAAGAAGGAGGAGGAGGAGAGAGATCAGGTATGTATGTCTTGGAATTAAGTGTATTTTTGATGTCTTGAGCTTTTGGTGCTTGCATTTCCATGGAACTTAGTTACTCCTTGTTCCTGGGGTTTTGTGGAAGATCCACGTAACCTAAATTCTTGAAGTTTTATTGGGGAAAGAAAACCCCAATTGGTGAAAATAATATGGAATATCTATCTTATTTATGTGGTTTTTATAAAGAATTGGAGGACCTTAGGTGGGAGTTCTTGCATTTCACCTAGGGTTTTGGTTTGGATAATTCCATGTATGTGATTTTGATGGTGTTGTAAAAGGAGGAGAGATGTTAGAGTTTTTAAAAGGAAATTCTGTCAAATTTAATTGGCTCCCACTGACTTTTTGTTTTGGTTATGGAGATGAGTTATAATCATCAAATGAATTGATTCAATTGGTAAAGAACCATAAGAATGGGATACAAATGTATAGAAGGAACAAAACAAATTGTAACTCTAAGAGCTCCCAAATACGGACTGAAAGGTGAGCTACGTGCTCACTGAGATTTTGCTCTGTTTTGGGTATGGTTGGCATAGTGTTTGGCCATAAGTGGAGTTTACTTCTTATCAAATTGAGTGATTCAAAATTCTGGGTAAAATAGACATCTAGGGGAATAAGTTAGCTGGAAGGAAGTGAATGCAAATTATAAAGCCAAAAGTGCCCATAAAGAATTTGTCAAAGTGGAGCTATGTGCAGATTCTGTTCGCCAAATTGAGTCATCTAGATGCAAAAAATACAATAACAGAGTTTTTGGTGATCCAAATTAGATTCAATTAGGAGAAGAAGCATAGAATCTTAGCTTCAAATGAGTGAAGAAACCATTTCAGAAATATGAGTTAAGATCCCAGAAATCAAGGATAACAAGAGTAGGTGATTCAGTGAGTTTGGAATCAAAACATGCTGTAACATTAATTTATGGTTGAGGGCCTTAGAGAAGAGAATTTTACATTGAAATTTTAAGAGATGTCATTGGATATATAAAGGACGATCTGGAGAGTTTCCATAAATTTTGAAGACTTGAATAATTTTTGAATACAATAAAGTCCATAGAAGTATTGTTGAAGGGTACCAAGCGATGGTTTTTTGTTAGGGTTTTGGTGCTCAGGTAAATTATTGTTTGACTTTTTATATGAATGTTGTGTGACTAAAGTGACTTCGCGTGTGAAATCACGTTAAGTTATCTACGCTATACATGGCGATTAATATGTCGTCGTATTCGGTTGAGTGTGTGTGGGTTAAAAATGAGGCGGGAAAAGTGTGGAGCCTTTCAAGTTTGCTGAAGCAAAGAGGTGAGTGTTAAGCTGTTTTAAAATCTTGAGTGTATAATAAACTGCTTTTACACACTGGCTTTGTGGTTTTTGTTGTAAACCATTTCCAAAAAACAAGCAATGAATTTAAGAAAGCAATGGTTTTTGATTTAAACCATCTTTGAAAACGGCGCGTGGTTTTAAATTGTAAAACCATAAAAATAAGTAAGTAAGCGGAATGGTTTTGAGTTGTAAACCATTTTTCAAGCAAGTAAGCAAGCAAATGGTTTTAAATTGTAAAACTTCATTTTTCTGCCCGAAAAACAAGCAACAAGCAAAAAGAAAATTTTGGCAAAACAAGGCCTTTAGTTTTTAAGCAAGCAATACGGAGTCTCGGAGGTATTAAGTGCGTGCGGTGGTGTTAAGGGGATCTCATACATGCCACATTTACGAGAGAGTTTTGCACGGTCGAGCAAACTTAGGACATACATCATGCATTTAAAGGGGCGAGTGGCAGTCACGGGAGTATATAAGAGTTATGAGCTCTAATAACTAAATTATGGTGATGGCGACCAGTCCAAATTCACCATATTCTTGGGAAAAAAAAAAAGGTGATGCGGACCAGTTACATGGCACTTCCGCGACCGCGGTCGTGAGCTTCCGTGTTCACTAGAGTGCGATGCTTGAAAATAGGCCTCAGTGGTTGATGTTTTATAAGCATAATATACGATTTTAAAATCAACCATTGGTTCCCGGTCGCCAGGCTTAGGAGAGTTTAAAACAGCAGGTTGACCAGGCTCGGGTTTTATTTCAAGCACAGCGGTTGAGCAGAGCTCCGTGTTTATGAAAGATTTTGAGAAACTTTTGAAGCAAAAGGTTTATGGCGAGCAACTTTAAGCGAGAGTTGAGAAAGTTTTAGAAACTTTTAAAAAGTAAGATAAGCAACAAGCAAGAGATTTTGAAGGTTTACTCAGCTTTCAGTAAGCAAATAAAGTTTGAGAAACTTAAAGTAAAAAGTAAAGAAAATATTAAGAAATATCATGTAAACGAAAGTTTAGGTTTTTGGAGAGAAATGTTTTCAGAAAGAAAACATTTTCTAAAATCGCATATACACTCAGCGAGCTCGTTTAGCTCATTATTTTATTGCTTATTTTTCGAATACAAAGGCTGATTATTTGGAGCATAGTAGGATTCTCTGACTTATGTCGATCTTTATGAATTGTTGCCTGACTGTCTTGCTGGGAGATATTTGGACATAAATGCCACGGGCATCTGTGCCGCTGCTGACACGCAGTTTTGTGAAAGAAAATGTGTGGAGCTTGAGGCTCTTTGAAAGAAGAATGTTGTTGGTTGTATTTGGAATTGTGTAAGAATTATTATCTGGGTTTGGGACATGTCTATATCACATTTGTTATCTTTAGAAATTTTCCTGAACCTGAGTTTGAAAAAAAATTTATAGGAGGTTTTAGCAAGCAATACGACCGGCTTCACGGGGTTTTCTGAGTCGTTGGGGTAGCAGTGGGGATTCACCGTGAATTGGCCAGGCACACTGTAGATAGTAGGGGTGGGGTGATATTTAGGGTATAGATTCTATAGAGCTGGGAATCACGAACAGGTGCATAAGTGGAATACGGAGACGGAGGCCGAACATTACGTCGCAGATGCGGCTTTCAGGGTTCGTGGCGTGGCGATGGTAGGAGAAAAGTCAACAGTGGGTAATGGGGGTACCTAGCGTAGATCGGGATTAGGGGGCCGAAAACAATTTTTGCGTAATTTTTAGGCGTTTTTAAAAGCATTCAGCAACGTAAAACGAGGAATTTTTCTTCTTAAGTTTATCTCTACAAATCACTACGATTAAAGCTTGAAATAGCGGGCCCTTTTCCACCTGCAGGTTTTGGGGGTCTTTGAAACTCAATGGCGCTGTTTGGCGAAAACACGCCAAAGAACACATTCTGAAGCGGCGACCACCCCAGAAAGCGCGAGTGATCGCCAGCGTGAGAGGAAAGGCATTTGCGTGTCGAGAAGCCACCGTGAGAAGGGCAGGTGTGCAAGCGCGTGACGTTAGCTCGAGATTCGAGGCCCCGGGCGGCGGCTGCGGAGAAGAGGAAGAGGACTGGCGCGTGATTCCGTGGCCAGTAATTCGGGCGAGATCGGAGAGCGAGCGGGTGGCGAAGCCACGGGTGGGAGGCGCCTTTTTCAGGCGTCGGATGGCTGGATCGATTGGCGGAGGCGGCCGTCGGTATGCGGACGGTAGCCGTGAGGTGTCGGGAGAGAGGGATCTTTGTGGCTGTGGTTTTGCCCCCTTTCCATTTTACCACTAGTCGATTTTAGTGTTGTCACTCATAATACTTTTAACAAATCAATACATAATAAGCAAATTATGGAAATAATTTAAATGGTCAGAATTTACGGGTATTACATTCTCTCCTTAAGAAAATTAGATCTCGAATTTAAGAGCAAAAACATACTCATTATACTGAGCAGTATGGGTATGAAGCATTAAGCACTCTACTTTCAGTTCCCGAGGAGTGCACTCTTGGTGGGAAAATGATTCTGCCATAGGACTTTTGACCATTAGGATGACTTTTTTGTTCGGAGTTGGCGAACACGGCCTACGATAGCTAAGTCAGCTCCTACATTACATTGATAAATCCTCAGCGATCTCTCTACTTCTTGGAGACTGTAGCAGCACATGCGAGAAGGATCGGCACGTACTTCCTGACATAGATATATATGAAGAGCGGATGAATATTGGCGAAGTAGGTGGCTCCGGTCGGTGGGCATCCCCCGACTCATCCACAATCGGGTCCCACGTAGCGGGGTGCCAATTTCCCCCTCTTCCAAATCTCATCCGCCTCGCATCGGGAAACCTTCGGGGAATACATACTCACCTACACCAAACTCCAGTGTGTTTTCTCTTGGGGTCGAGGCGTAAGCTCTTACGTCCTGGCGAAGCGGTCCTCAGATCTCGATTAATAGGAATCTTTGAGGCATTGATTTGGACGATTCGGGACTGTTAACTTCTCTCCATGACTTCTTCCCGACAAGCGGCGTCTACACTTCACTACCATCGATGCCTCGTGAGGCACCATCTGCGTCACTAGCATGATAGCTGTTATTTATGCGTGAACTCCCACCCAGGTAAATGCGATCCATTGGCCTCAAAATCCATCATCCTCGGCTTGCAGTATGTATCTGGCGTCCCCGAATAGTCCTCTCGGTATCATCCGTCGAGGTGGCCCCGTGCTAAAAAGTCGATACATTTACCCGACTCCTCATGAAGTTTCGCCACAACTAGAAGTGAGCCCGGGGCCTCTGCAGCCGGAACCACCTGATAAGCGGAATCCCATGAAGACTAACAATCATCAATATACACTTTGGCATGCCGGCTGCGGAAAAGTGGAGTCTTCGCGGTGAAATTGTCTTGAGCTTAGTCATTCGATGCGACTATCACCCCGAATGGAATCATGCCCACTGAAGTTCGAGGTAACGATCCGCAGTCCGCCATTAATATTCTCCCATTTCCTACGGAATGGGGAATTAGGCTACTGACAACGACGACTTGTCTTTCGGAATTGACTGGCGATCAGAACGCCGGATAAAACTCATTTACATCCTTCTTCATACCACTCCACCCGATAGTTACCATAAGATCATGATACATCTTAGTGGATCCGGGATATGAATGCGTAAGGCGTATGATGGGCCTCTTCATAAATCTGGTTTAGGTGTCAACATCGGGGGACGCGCGCTTGATACCCGATCTCAGCGTGCCATCATCCGTCATAAATCTAATTTGCACGACCTACGGAACGCATAATCACCAATCTTCATCAGCGTGGTCTACGCCTTCGGTATTTTTGATACGTCCATCAAAGGCGGTTGACCTCACGGCTCTGTAAAGTGCTCGAGACTCCAACACCTCTTCAGCTGTAAACCTAATCGCCTGGTGTACAACTCCTTGATCCAATTATGCAAACTATACGCAGCGATGTGGGTGAGGCGCGATGATTTCTACCGAAAGCGCATCTGCCACTACATTAACCTTACGGGTGATGTTAGGTCTTTCATTACAATCATAGTCCTTAGCGACTCCGATATCTTCCTACATCTACCGAGGAATTTGGCTCCTACCTTTGAAAAATATATTTTAAACTCTTTGTGATACGTGAGATCTCACGCGATCTCACCATACGGATAATGTCTCAGTCTTTAATCTGAAATCACCGACCGCCATCTCCCAGTCATGAGTGGAAGGTAGTGCCTTTCGGTCTTTCATTATCCACAGAAGCATAAGCAATCACCTTTCTTAGTCTTGCATCAATACGCGCCCCAATCGGGCTGCAGGCGTCTGGCCTGCGCCATATATCACATGCGAGAAGGTATGCGATCACCCCGGAGGCGAGAGGTCAAGCGATCTTCCAACCTTTGGCTTCGCCTCCTGAATCTACGTCCATTGAAACCTCACGACTCGCCGGGGTGCGGTGTCGGTGCGGCGCAGCGTCACCGAGAAAAATCTGCACGGCGGCGATAATAACCCGGCTAAACGAAGCGAATCTCGATCCGCGGTAGTTTGGTCGCCGCGATCCGCGCCGACACCTACTCTTCTTGCAGGATCCACTTGAAGCCACACTGCCCTTGATACTACATGTGTCCCGAGAAGGCTACACTATCGACAGAAGAATTCACACTTGGAGAATTTGGCATATATTGCGCTTTCCCTCAAAGTCTTGCAATACTATCCTTAAATATCTACATAACTTTCTCTCACTCAGGGAATATACTAAAGATATCATCTATATGAACACGATTACAACGATCCGAGGAAGGGTTTTGGGCTTTTACTCTTGTTCATCAAATCCATAAAGAATTTAGGTGCATTAAGTGGGTAAGACATCAGGAACTCGTAAGTACCTCGATCTGAATGGTGTCTTGAACATCCTCATGTCTTATTTACAATTGCGATATCTGACAGTAAGATCGATCTTAAGAAAAACATGATGCACCACAGTACGATCAAACGAGTGTCTATTAGGGAGAAGCCGGATATTTGTCGTATTGTATCTCGCCTTGTTCATTTGTCACGTGGTCATACATAAGCGCGAGGAACCATCTTCTTCTTTCCCACAAATAACACGGGAGCACCCAGGGAGAAATGCAGGCTGATGAAACCTTTGTCCCCAACAAATCACCGTAGCGCTCCTTGACTCCTTGACTGCGGTGCCATCTGTGGGTGGCAAGGAGATAGAAGGCGTGCTGGTACAACATCAATGCAAAATTCTATCTCCTGTGGGTGGCAACCGGCAACTCTACAGGAAAACATCGGGAAATTCTGGCGATAGGGACATGTGGAAGCTCTACCTCTTATCTGCTCTTGGTGTCCGCCTGAGCCGGATAACCGGCACCCCGTGTGGCACATCCGCCCTAGCGTGTGGCTGAAATTAAAATTAGAAGGGGCGGTATCACGCTCACCCTGAGCGAACTCTGAATCACGGAATCAGAGGAATCGCTGTTTCTCTCGGCGATCCAGGGTGAAGTGTCTGCTGGCGAGCGATCCATACACGAATAACCTCGAAATCATCATCCAGCCAAAATAGAATCTGCGGAGAGGTCTGCGCCTACCGCAATCGGGACACGATGGAAAGTAAATATCTGCCTACAGGCATCACTCGAGGGTAGTGATGAAGCGATATGCAGGTCTGAGATGCATTTGGGTGGTCTGACCTAATTGCGAAAACTAGGAGACCTGAGGAGTGTGGCACGGTCTAACTCTGGCACACGCGCCAGTATAACGAGGAGGCCAAGATAGTACGTCACAGCGGCATTTGCGCCGGCGTCTGAGGAAATGAAGTGTAAAAACTCAGCGACGTCGAGCGGTAGGAGTTCTAATCGACCTTGGCCCCACCCTTCATCTGCCTCCGGGCTCACCTCATATCCAGCCTGCATGCCATCTTCCTTACTTGAAGAATGGCGTCGATGAGCGGGCGAACTAGTAGCGAGACAGGAAGAGGCTGTTGGCGATCTGGGGCGTGGTTGGCCATGTGTTTGACTCTCACTAAGACAAGCTCATTGGCAGCCGTCTGAGGACACGATCGTCAGCCCTGCGTGGGCACATGTGAATGGCTAGAGACTGGTGCTGTGTGCCACCCCCGAGGCTTTCGAACTCTGTCCCCTCGGACTATAACCCCTTTGGGCTGCTAAACCACGTCAATCAGGAGCCTCTATCGCCAGCCGTTCGTCACCCTTCTTGCTTGACCCCTTGAAGTGCTTTGCTCTGTCTGGCGACTGTACCACGAAGTACACATACCACGTATCTTGTTATGACGGTGTACTAGTTTGCTCTTACGTGCGGGTCTTCTTCTTAGCACCATCCATAAGATACCATGAAGAAGCTGAAGGTCAGTCTCCATCTGTCTCAGCTTATATAATCAGGTGACCTCGAGCTACCTTATAGGCTGTCTGAGATATGAAATGTGGTCAGGCTTGGGTGATGTACTTACTTGTCTTTGCAGCTTCCGCTGCCACTAATTCCGGAGCAAATTTACTAAGATACATGAACCTGCGGGTGTACTCCACTACAGACATATCATCTCTCTTCAGCTGCTCAAACTGTCTTCGGTACTCTTGTCTCATGGCAAAAGAAATGTAGTTATCTTCAAATCTCTCTCACTGACCGAGCCCGTGTCATACCCCCTCAGAAGCAGACAGTGTAATCCTTGTACCCTTGCAATGCTAAGCCCTTGAGGGAGAAGCTTTGCCATCTCGATAGTCGTCCCCATGTCGGATGCTCTCGGTCAAATGCTCTCTTCTCCGCCGTCGAAAGTCCATTAGGAGTCACCGAGATACCCGTCAAATACAACTCATTAAACGCTGGTGTGCTAGAACGATGGAATGTGATGCGGGGTCAAATCACAGTCCACGTGAGAACGTGACTTTGCTGCGTGATGCTCTATAAGTTCTTGAGTGTGCACCAGTCATGCACGAATGCCTCCAGTGGTGCGACACGGTATCTGGCGTGGCAGCTGTGCACGGGGCATGATAACTTGTGGCTCTCGAGCGCGTGTGGCTCGTGATTTTTGTCTAGAAACTGCGCACGGGGCTACCGGGTCTCCTTCGCCTCTTTCGAGGAGGCTTGTTTGGATTAGGCGAAGGATACCTCATCTTGAGCCTCTGGGCTTCATCATAAGCTGTCTGACCTCGGCGGCTGCTGCCGTGCGGCATCGTGCGTTGCATTAACCCTCGATCTCCGTCTGTCACGAAAAGTAAACAAAAGACTATAGGATAGCGGGCGATCTGGGACGAAGCCCGGTAGATAAATGGTGATGACAAGGAGACGAACTCAATCCTAATTAAGCGATGCTTTGGAAAGCTTGGGCTACAGGCCATGAGAAATGAACTACGACACGTTGACTTTGTCCGCAGAGGAAATGGCCACGAAATCGGGGCGAGGCGCCTTAGGGAATGGGGAAGCATAAGACACCTAAACTAGTAGCAAGCCTTATTGAAATATTCATGCGGCCATCATACGATCTTTGTCTATGCACATATATATCCCACGTGCATATTTATAATGTGCTCGGATGTCAAACATCGATAGGGAGAATAAAGATCCAGGTGTCCACACACTTGCAGTCGACATACACAAAATAGGCGAAATTATCTACGAATTACAAAACATACTAATATTCCAAAAATCTTTGCGTTAAACACAGATTAAATAGACAAAAGATTAATACTATCATAGTAGTACATGTAACACATAGTGAAGGAAAGAATTAAACGGTTCTACCTGAGATCACGAAGAAGAGAGGGCGACAGTGCACGAAGAAAAATAAGTGAGGCCCATCAGTCTGAGTGAGATTAATATCCTTATAATCTATTCCACATCTACAGCAACCAGGGATATATACATATAAATTTCAATATAATGTACTATATATATATATATATATATATATATATATATATATATATATATATATATATATATATATATATATATATATATATATCACATTGAACCTCTCATAACAATACACTCACATATGTATGCATGCACACACATCAAGTTTCATATCATCACATTATCATCACAATGATGGGAGGCTGTGGGACCTATGCTCGATACTACGAAGCCATACGGCTCTCTCGAATCAATGTGGCGGCCGGGAAATGCTTTCGACCGGGGTCACTTGTAACACCGAATCAGAAGAGTGTCTGTTGTGTGATGCGTAGAGGTGTATAAAATTGCCAATGTCACATTATGTCATTTTAGAGAACAAAAGTGGAGAACTATAAATTTTGGAACGGGTGTGCCCAAAAGCAGTGATTATGGATTTAGCGAAAGGATATGTAAGGCTAAGTTAGAGATGGGCCACAACTCTAATTTCAAAAGTTGGAGTTGCAATATTTAATCTTTGAGGACAAATTTACAGGTAAAGGAAAGTTGAGGGTGAAAGTATAATTAATGGAAGTTTAAATAGTAAATTAATTGCCATATAATTGAGGGAAAGTCTAGAAAATTCTCTAGGCTGGGTTGGCCAACGATTTGCCGGATTAAGTTAATCTCGCGAAATCTAGAGACCTAAAGGGACCCAGTTTGACCAGACGGTCGAATATTTTAATTTGACAGCGATGGGTTTAGGTGAAAGCACTGGCAGGGATTTTTAGAAAAGGAGTATCTAATTACCAAGTATATAAAGAATATTCATTTTTAGGATAAAGGAAATTGAAGCAGGGACAAAAATAAATTGTTTCGGGGCTGAAAAGCAGACCCAGAAGAAAAGAAAAAAAAGGACATGTGGGTCCCACATAAATAAAAAAGAAAAGATAATTTAAAACATTAAAAAAGTCAAATGGGTGTATGAATGGATGGGAGGGCGTCAGTGGGAAGAGTTTTTGTTTTTTTCTTCTTTAGTTCTTTCTACTGTGGGTTACTGAAAATCAGGCCAGGTGGTTGGTTGGGATACGAGGAAGGTGCTCACGCGGCCGAGGGCTGCGCGTGAGTACTGCTACCAGTTTTCATAGGAATTCGAATTAATATCACGAAAAACCCAAATTTTAGTTTTTCTCGGATCTACGTCATTACAGTGATTAAAATTTTTCGGGACCAAAGTTTAAGTTACTCTACCATGACAGAAATTTACGCGTGAATGGCCGAAATCTTGGAGCTTTGTCAAGGTTGAAGGGTGGGAAATTTTCACTCTTTATGTATTATTTCGAACTGAAAATTTTCTATATTAGGCTTTGGAATGATAACTAGGACCATAAATTTAGTCCCAAATTTTTAAATGGTTAGGAATTTTTACAGGTGCCAGGAAATTTTGGGTTAATACCACGGAGATGATCAGGGCTGAATTTGAGGGCTGTTTGGACGGTTTGAGGTTAAAATTTCGAGATTTTAATTCAAGCGATCAGGATAGAATTTAGAAATATTTTTTGGGTGTTTAGACTATATGGAAGAGTCATTTGTAGTCTAAATCTAGCCATATGCGTGAATGTATTTGGGACCCACATATTCTGAAATTTTAATTGTAGCATCAAGTCGTGCAAATTGCTTGAAAGGTTGTCTTGACGTGTGTGATCAGCTCACTGCATCGAGTGTAGGCTATGCAGCGAAAGGCGTGGGGATAAGTGTGGAGCTGTGCTTTCGAGTTAAACGAAAACGAGAGGTGAGGTGTTCTAAACTCATTTTCCAAATACTAGTGTATTATTATTATTATTATTACATTATATTTGTTTTGCACTGATATTTCATGGTTTTGAGTTCAATGACCATTTTCAAAAGAAACTAGCGATGAATTAGAAAGCAACGAATGGTTTTGAGTTAAACCATTTTGAAAAATAAATGGTTTCTAAATTTATGAAAAGCCGCTCTTCGGCAAGCAAGTAAGTAAATGGTTTTAGAACTCTGATATGTAAACCCATGACCTGTGAATGTTATAATAGTAGTTATTGAGGCCCGATTTGAGGTCCTAATGATAGAAATGAAGGGTGGATTAAATTTAGGCAGCTACGGACATCACATTTGGGCATGAAGTGAAAATTATTAGAAAATTAGATTGCCCTAATGAATAATGATTTTCTATATTTTATTGGGGATGGAGAGGGGTTGCAAAGGGATTTTTAAGAAAATTTCAGTTCTATGACTTTATTGGTACGATATTTAGAAGAAGATAATGGGAGATTTAAGTGAATAGTGATTTCAGGAGCGAAATTTGGAGCTGCTTGTGCAGAGTACTCGGAGGGGTGAGCGAGCGAAAATACGAAAGGTCTGGAACAATCATAAAGATTAACGGCGAAATGAGTGGCGGCAGGTCGTTTGAGATGATTTCGGTGATCGAGCGTAATTCGGGTAATATCTACGTGTTATCAGGATGCCAGATTTTAATGATTTTAAATGCATCTGGTTCGTTGATTTAGAGCACGGGTGCGTGAAGGATTTAATTTAAATATTTTTATGTTCAAATTTAAATATAGGCGACCATAGAATATTTTTGACATATAATCGATACTCGCGATGTAGTGGCGAGATAAAAATGCCTTTATAATGGAGATATTTAATTGTACTAGTAATCGAAAATCTTTCTTAATGGCTAAAGATTATGATTTAAATAATGGGTAAGTAAGCTGATCTTTATCATGGGAATGAGTTGTGAGAAGCTTGGACAAGAGTAATTCACTTTAAACCAACCAATGATATTTTGTGCCAAGGGCACTTTTGGAATAATATTTTAGGAGACTCTAAAATTTGGGGATTTAAGTGCTCAAGGGGATCACGTATGGGAGAGGAAGAAAGGAAAAAGGAAGAAAGAAAGGGAAGAAAGGAGAAAGAGGAAGAGAAAGGAGGGAAATCAAGTTGGGGTGAGTTTCTTTGTTTTCAAACTTTCAAGTGATCTTCAAGAGTGGTAATCAAGGAGAGGAGGCCAAAGCTCAAAACAGTAAGGATTTTCATAGGTGCAGGAAAGTTAGGGTTTGATGTTTTCCATGTTTAATGTCTTAAATTCTGGTATGGATGTTCAGTATGATGTTTAAGTTTAATGGTGCTGAATTTAATATGTTGAAAGCCATGGTTTGGGTGGGTTTGACAAAATCAAAGTGAAGTAGGGTTAGGGTTTGATAGTGGTGTTATTGTGTGTTATAATTTGAAATGAGTACATAATGCATCAGATTTAAGTGTTTAAGTGAAAGAAAAAATGGAAGAAGAGAAACACATTTTTAGTCAATTTTGGGCAGCAGTCTCGGTACAGGAAGCATGTCCTGTTTTCTGTTTTGACTGCAGTTTTTGGTATTGTGGCTAACTTGCTCAATTTTGATCCTGTTAGCAGTGATTTAAAGTGGCTACGTAAAATGAGACTTGAAGAGAACAAAACTTAAGAAGAATGCCTCCTTAAATTCTGATCCTAAGTAGCCTAAATATTGCATCAAAGTAGGATATGTGCAAGCCAAATTCTGGTTCGGATTTTTGAACATAGATTAGCCGATTATTTGGACGTAAAGATGAGTTTAGTGCTCAGTGGGTGATTCAATTGGATATGAACCTTAGCACCTTAGATTTAATAATTATAAGGACATGAATTAATAAAATATGATCAAGACCTCCCGGAAAAATGAGTAATACAAACTGTTCACTAGAAAAATCGTAAAATACAAGCTAGTTGGCATAGAAAATGCCGCAACTTGATTTGGATGATCCGATTGGTTTGGTCCCAGTTCCCTAAGTAAGAAATGATTCTAGAGGAATAAGAATATAGGAATGATGATGTTTGTGGTGGATTAAATGGAAATTACTTGGTTAATGTGTAATTGTTGAGATTTTCTTGGAAAAGGTGAAAGGACTACCAGGAGGACGGGAGCAGAGAACTCGAAAGCCCAGGGAAGCAAGCGGAAAGGATTGAAGTGACGTGAGTGAAAATGATATTTTAAATTTAGTTTTTAAAGAGTGAATGGTTTAATGTTAAACTGAAAACAATATGTATTTATGTAAATGTTAAGGCATATGGAAATGTTTTACTGACACGTGTTTATCTTGTGCATCAATGCATATATTTATATGTTGATAAACCTTCTTTTATGCATATGTTAAGGTATTATGAAAGTTTAAAAATGTTTAAAAATATGCATATGTGTTTTTAATGATAAAGTAAAAGGATTTAAATGTATTTATAAATGTTTTGAAGAAATGTTTCTTGATGGTTACCACAAACCCCACATATTTGACCCTTGAGCGATATCGGCCAGAAGTACTTTTTAAGCGTGTGGGATTAAGAGGGAGTAAGGTATAGGTTACCTAGCGGGGAGAAATAGGTGTCTAGAGTAATATCCTTACACGTGATAAGAAATCTTATATTTGGAACCGTAATTTCTCATGTAGTGGTTATATTGGAGATGGCCACATCCCTACGCGAGTAGTGCAGGAAAGCTGATCGTGTGTTTATTCCACACAGGTTCCATCGAGAAGAATGAAAGAAAGAAATAAAGAAAGAAAGGGTTTCAAAGGCAGCATAAATGCTTAAAGCATAAATGGATTTAAATCGCTAAAATGTTATGGAAGTTTATAAATTCACTATAAAGCATAAATGGTTTTAAATGCATGAGTATTTATTGAAAGAAAAGTTAAGGTATAAATGTTTAAAAACTCAGTGGGTGATTTTAATGGTATATCGTATTTATGGAAAAAGAAAGTTTAAGGCATAAATGTTTAATGTATAAATGGATTTTAATTGTATAAGTATGTATTATTTTGATAATAATGTCTTACATAATGTTATATAAATGAAAATGTACACTCAACCGAGCTGGTTCAGCTCATTCTTTTCAGTATGTTTCAAAAACATTTTCAGGTTCGGGAAACATGGGAGTGAGCGGTAGAGTATCCTCCGTCGATGATCAGTATCTCGAGGAGGCGGCGCGTGGCTTGCGACCCTTACGCCATGTCAAATAATTTGTCATGTATATATGCATATATCAGATGCTGCATATTTTGAAAAGGAACTGGCGGTCGACATGTCAGGCTGAGCCCAGTTTTTTTTAAGCGATATGCATGGAATTGAAGAAGTTTTGAATGTTTTGATGATTGAAATGAATAAATGTATATGAGCCTGTGTGTTGATTGAGTTGTGGACGAGGGTCTCTGATAGTTGAAAATTTGAAGGTGAAGTGTTTTTTAAAAATAGCATCAGGTATTTGTAATTTGGGAAAGTAGAAAAGCGAGGAAACTCGCAGCGTTTCTGAAAAATCGAGTGTTTGAAAATGAAAAGAAACATTTTTTATCTTACCGCTTAGCATTATTTTCCCCAAAGATATGTTAAATTGTGGGGGTTCGCTCCATGTGGATTTTTATTTGATTGTTTGAGGAAATATTTCTACCTCCTATCCATTGGAACGATCTTAGGGTCCTCGGGTTCGTAAGGTGCGCAGGTTGGGATGCGCTTTGGCGTGGTATCGAGGCAGTTTTGAAAATGTTGCAAAGATTTTGAAAATTGTTATTTTTATGATTGTTTTATTGTTTTCTTTTGAATTTCATGAAAAAAAAAAAAAATAAAAATTTATGTGATTTAAATATATCTGCATTACATGACATATTAATTTTAATTCAGAAAAATCTGCGTCGTCGATGAGCCACCACAGGAGAGCTCTGAGAGCGTAGTACCACACGAGAACATGTTGATGAGTGCAGTGTGTTCCTCCACCCACATGATCATTGAGAGAGCCGCCTCGAGTCGTAGGAGGGCAATACCTTTAAACGAATGGCTGGATGTTAGCCCGCAAACATTTAATCGACCAGTGTTGAAGCGGTCTGTGTCGTGAGAGATGGGAATTAAGAAGCGAAAGTATGGCGGTATAGGAGATCACGGAAAGGCATGGTAAATGGCTAGAAGGGTAATAAGAGATAGTTAATTGAAAATGCATGGGTTTAATTTAGCTTAAACGAATTAATGACATTAAGTGGTGTTAATTACTAAATGTTAAAGAAAATTATGAAGAAATTGAAGACATAATGATGAATAATGCTGTGGTAGGATTTTGCCACCACAGGAAAAGTATGGAAAAGTTGATTGTTACAACGGTGATTATTGGAGACTAGGGTTTGCGATTGATGTTATTATGAATATCCATGACTTGATGTTATAAGGCATGGATTTGCCTCTGAACATCATCTTCTACAATGAAAGGATTTTTAGGAAAGGATTGGGTTCTATAAGCACGAGGAAGACGAGAGGTTGTTTATGTGGAGTTCACGGAAAATACTACCTACCAATAATATGAGTTATGTGTGGGCTAGTGAAATACTTGAAAAGTTATATCAAAGGTACCTAGCTTATGCTATTGAGGTGAGGATAATGACAATCGAATGGAAGATATTCGACTTGATCAAAATAATTTCAGGATGTATTTCAGGATCTTCTAGGTATATATATATATATATATATATACCACTATATATATATATATATATATATATATATATAACTATATATATTAATTTTTAGATTGAAATGGCCCACAGGACGAACCCGATTGCTAAGGCACCTTATATGATAGCTCCTTAAAAGTTGAAAAATTCAGAAAGAATTGAAATATAAATGGATGAGCTTGTAGTGTAAAGGGTTTTGTTGGTAAGTACTTACACCGCCTTGAGAGTCATAGGTTCTGTTTATAAAAAAAGCAATGATGATGAAAGTTTAAGATTGTATATTGAGTCTGAGAGAAGTGAATAAAATTAATCATAATCAACGCCACCATTTACACGGATTGATGATCTTTTTGATCAATTACGAAGAGCAGAGGTATTGCGAAAATGGATCTAAGCTCGAGGGTTACCATCAATTAAAGATTGCAGGTCGGGGAGGGATGTTCTATGACAACTTTGAAAACATGTTACATAGGCATTATGAGGTTTTATTCATGCTAAGTTGGACTAACTTATATTAGTAGCTTTTTATGGATCTTATGAATAGGATCTTTGTCCCCTTATTTAGGTCGGTTTGTTATAGTATTCATATTGACATTTTTCCAATCATTTAGCGATCAATGAAGATCATGAGAACATCTAAGTAAATTTCTATTTTACTTATTTGGCATGCCAAGCAGTAAATTCTAGTTACGGTTGAAGCCGGTGTTGCTTTAAGGCATGTGATTTTGATGAAGGGGTTTACGTTGATCCTCGAAAGATTGAGAAAATTGTGGGCGAGAAAACCACCCTACGAGGAAATGTGACGAGGAGATATAAAGTTTTGTGGGTTTAGCGGGGTGTGCTTGGAAGGTTGTTAAGGGATTTTCAAAGTTAGCCGGATCATGTGACTAAATTACGACAAAGGAAAGATGAAAAGTTTGTGGAAAGGGGCATGTCTGAGAAAAGATTCGATGAACTAAAGAAAGGAATTTGACCTTGGCCACTAGTTCTTACAATTCCATCGAATGAAAGCATATACGGTATATTGTGATGCTTCACAAACGAGGAAGAAATTGTGTTAATAAAACATGAAAATGTGATAGCATATGATTTGAAGCAGAATTCAGAAAAGCATGGCTTGAGTCTATGCGGGAATAACTGGGGATTGGTTGTTGTAGTCTTTTGCTCTGCGTATAGGCGTGCGATATGGGTTGCATGTAAAATTTTTTAGAATCAGAACATAATATTTATTCACATAGAAAAAGTTAAATATGAGGCAGAGGAGATGGGTTGAACTCATTGGGATTATGAGTGCACTATTGAGTATATGAAATGTTAATGTGTGCTTGATGCTCTTTAGTAAGGAAACCTGGGTTCCATATCTCACCTAAAGGGTTATTGTACCTCCCTGGGACCTTGGAATTGAGGTCTTTAGGTGCGAGGCTGAGTGTGAGATATTGGAGCCTTCTTAGCTACATTTCATACGATCTGTGCTAATAGGCAGAATAAGGGAGCTATAGACTTTCGGGCTGATCATGATTAGGAGAAGTGAAAGGAAGTGAGTGCAGGCGGGTTAAAGGATTTTAGTACGGGCGAGATGGTATAGTGATGGAGTCACACGGGTTATGTGTGTGTGCTAGATGTGTGGGAAGATTAAGAAATAAATTATGAAAGGAGCTGCTCTTACATATGCGATGCATGGGGGAACTAAAAATGTATCATACCGCAAAAAGGGAATACTAAAGGTGGAGATATAAAGAAAGATGTTGAGAATTTGACTCCCAATGTCATTTTTCAAAAAGTTAAGGTTGAGCATCGAGGATGCAGAGTTCTTAGGTCTCGGTCCCTCGGTGGAAATGGGAAGATCATGATGGATTTTTTTGCTTCCACTTTTGAGTGGTTATGAAGTGATATAGGTGATTGTGGATAGATTGTGAGAATCGGAGTCAATTTCTACACATGGAAAAATAGTGACTTAGTTGAGAAGTTGGAGTTGTATATACAAAAGAGAGATTGTACGACTTCCACGGATGACCAATGAAGGCCACCACCGGAACATTGGAAGTTATGCTTTGAAGGCTTGTGTGTTGGAGAGTTTAAAGGAAGTTAGGAAGACATTTACCATTAATGGAGTTTTCCTACAATAATAGTTATCATCTGACAGCGATGGCGCCTTATAAAGGTGTATGGAAGGAGATGTGGGGGTTTGCATTCATTATGTTGGGATGAGAAGGGGAGAGAAAATTTTTAGGTTCATAAATTGTTCGGGCTACTTGAGATAATGTTAAAGTTATGTCAGAGTGATAGATTAAATATAGCTGAAAATTGTGAAAAAGTTATGTTGATGATAACTTGAGGAGAGATTTGGAATTTTAGGTGGGGGATCGGGTATTTTATGAGGATCACCACAGGAAGGGTGTTGGTGTTTGTCTGTCGAAAGGAAGTTAAGTCCTCTACATATGGGACTTTTATGAAATTATAAAAAAAATAATTGGAGGTAGTCTTGATTGAGATTTATACTGAATTGGCGAGGAATACATGACATATTTTTACATTTCTACAATAGCCGAAAGGTATATGACGATTCTTCACGCATGTATTCAGAGATCCTTGGGTTGAATTGAAAGAAGATTTGGCGATATGAAGAAAATGGGGTACAAATTGTTGTCGAAATGATTAGGATCTTTGAAACAAAGTGATTCCTTTAGTAAAGAAGGTGTTGTGGATGAATCACGGTGAGAGGCGACATGAGAATTTAAATTTAGGGCGAATTTTTATAAGGAAGGGAGTATGAAACAAATATGCTGTTGATCATTATAATAGTAGTTGATGAGCTGATTTGAGGTCTAATGATAGAAGCGAGGGTGGATTAAATTTAGACGCTACGCGGACATCATTTGGGCATGAAGTGAGAAATTGTCGAAAATTGTAGCCGAGATTGCTTACTAATGAATAGTGATTTTTTTCTTATTTTATTCGGATGGAGGGGTTGCAAAGGGATTTTAAGAAAATTTCGGTTCTATGACTTTGAATGATATTTAGAAGATAATGAGAGTTTAAGTGAATAGTGATTTTGGCGAAATTTGGAGCTGCTTGTGGGAGGTACTGAAGTGAAACATCTGAGAAAGGTGCAGGAATAAATCATAAGATTATGGCTGAAATAAAGTGAAGCAGTCGGTGGATAGTTTCGGATTGATCCGACGTGGTCGGGTAATATCGCTAGTAAGGGTTCAGATTTTAATGATTTTAAATCGATTTAGAGGTGATTTCGAGCACGAGGGATTCCTTTGTGAAGGATTTAGTTAAAATATTTTAATGGTCAAATTTAAATATAGGCGACCATAGAATATTTTGACATATATAATCGATACTCAAAAGCCGATGTGACCCGGCGAGATAAAATACAACATAATGGAGATATTTAATTGTACTAACTAATCAAAATCTTTCTTAATGGCTGAGAACATGATTTAAATAATGAGGTAAATGACAGTCTCATGGAATGGACCCGATGAGAAGCTTGGATAAAGAGTAAATTCACTTTTTAAACCAGCTTGATGATATTTTGTTATACTTTGAATAATAATATTTTAAAATAAATTACAGGGTTTAAGTGCTCAAAGGGATCCTGTGCTCATAGGAGAGGAAAGAAAGGAGAAAGAGAGAGAAAGAAAGGGAAGAAAGGAGAAAGAGGAAGAGAAAGAGAGAAGTATCAAGTTCAGGGAGGTGAGTTTTCTTTGTTTTCGAGCACCGAAGTGATCTTCAGTGGTAGTCGAGGGAGAGGGAGCCCGAAGAAACTCGAGAAACAAGTAAGTTTTCATGGTGGGAAGGGTTACGGTTGATGTTTTCCATGTTTAATGTCTTAAGTGATGGTATGGATGTTAAATTTACAGGCATTTGAGTTTAATGGTGTGAATTTAATATCAATTGAAAACCATGTGTGGTTTAGATTAGGGTTTTGACAAAATCAAGTGATAGGGTTAGGGTTTGATAATTGGTGTGTGTGTGTTATGTTGAAATGGGTATAATGCATCAAAAGATTTAAGTGTTTAGAGTGAAAAGAAAAATGGAAGAGAAACACATTTTAAATTGATTTGGAGCATGATCTGTTTAAAATGTCCTGTTTTCTGTTTTGACCAGTTTGGTATTGTGGCCATAACTTGCTCAATTTTGATCTATTTGAGTGATTTAAGTGGCTATAAAGAAATAGACTTGAAGAACAAAACTTAAGAAGAATGTATCATAAATTCTACAGTCCTAAGTAGCCTAAATCAGCTGAAAGTGGGGATATGTAAAGCCAATTATAGTTGAGTTTTTGAACATGAATTAGCACACAGGTTATTTTGGACGTGCAAAAGTGGTTTAGGGTGCTCAGGAATTGGGTGATTCAATTGGAATGAACCCTTAACACTTTAGATTTAAATGAGTATAAGGACATAGTGTCAAGGAAATAACCAAGTCTGAACCTCAGGAAAAATGAGTAGCCTTTCTAAACTGTTACTAGAAAAATCGGTAAAATGACTGGTGTTGGCATGAAAATGCCATAACTTTAATTTGGATATTGATCAGATTGGTTTGATTCCAATTCCTAGAGTAAAATAGTTCCTAGAGGAATAGGAATATAGGAATGAGTGTTTATGGTGGATTAAATGGAAATTATGGTTAATGGCTTTGTTGATTTTCTTGGAAAAGGTGAAAAGGGTATCGGACGGAGCAGGGAACTCAACGGGAAGCAAAAGCGGGTTGAGCGGTGAGCGTAGTGAAAATGATATTTTGAAGGCTAGTTTTTAAAAGTGATAGTTTTAATGTTAAACTGAAAGTTGGCTGCAAATTTTATATGTAATCAGCCCAAGGTATATGAAATGTTTTATATTGCATTGTTTTATCTTGCATGATACATATATATTTATATGTGTATTAAATATGTATGCATATGTTAAGGTATTATGAAAGTTTAAAAATGTTTTAAAGTATGCATATGTGTTTTAATGATAAAGTAAAGGATTTAAATGTGTTATAAATGTATTTGAAGAAATATTTTCTTGATGGTTACCGTACCTATGTTCATTGCTGGCCCGATATCGTGCAGAAGTACTTTAAAGCGTGTAAGGATTAAGAGGGTAAGGATTATAGGTTACTAAGCGAGAGGAAATAGATTGGCTCTAGAGTACTCCATCGCCCACGTGATAAAGTACTATGGCTGGAACCCTATGCAAGCGTGGAGTTTCTCTCCCTTGTGCGTGGTAGGTTATCGGCGGAATGTGGCTTTGTCCCTCACGTCCGGTGCCGAGCGTTCGGTGTGTTTATTCACAGGTTCCATGGGAAAAGAATGAAAAGAAAGAAAGCTAAGGCATAAATGCTTAAAGCATAAGCCGGATTTTTAATGCATAGTAATTTTATGGAAAGAAAGTTTGAGCATAAATTCTTAAAGCATAAATGGATTTTAAATGCATAAGTATTTATTGAAAGAAGTTTAAGGTATAAATGTTTAAAGCATGAAAATGATTTTAATGAGTATCTGAGTATTTATGAAGAAAGTTTAAAGGCATAAATGTTTAATGTATAAATGGATTTTTAATTGTATAAGTATGTATTATTTGATATGTACTGAAAATGTTATATAAATGAAAATGTACACGCGAGCTCGTTTGCTTTCTCATTCTTTTCGATATGTTCAGCATTTTACGGATTCAGAGGCAGTGGCGATAGAGTATATCTTTGTCGTGGTCGAGCCATCGAGAGCAGCGATACACGTGTATAAATAGCTTGCATATTTATATGTCAAATAATTTGTCATGCCATATGCATATGGATATATTTTACAAAGGAACTACTTGGCGGTCGACATGTCTGACCCGAGCCAGACTTTAAAGCGTGCATGGAATTGAAGAAGTTTGAATGTTTTGATGATTGAAATGAATAAACCTGTGTATAATTTTATATATTGTGTTGATTGAGGAGTTGTGGACGAGGAGTCTACAATGAAAGGATGAAATTTGAAGATTTGAAGTGTTTTTAAATGCTTATCAGAGTATTTGTAATTTGGGGAAAGTCAGAAAAAGCAGGAAACTCTGGCCAATTTTTTACGAAAAATCCCGAGTGTTTGAAAATGAAAAAGAAAAGAATTTTATCTTAAGCTTCCGCATTATTTTTTCTAAAGATATGTTAAGAATTGTAAAGGGGTTCGCTCCATGGATTTGTTGTTGTTTGAGGAAATGTTTCTATATCCGTGGGTCGCAGGGAGGATCCCCTCGGGTTCATGAGGTTAACTTTGGGTTTGGGATCATTCAAACCATTTTCAAGCAAACAAGCGAAAATGGTTTAAATTGTAAACCATTTTCAAAGAACAAGCAAGCAAGAATGTTTTGTGAAAAGCAATGAGGCCTTCCACTAGTTCTAGCCAGCGAAGAGTCGGTATTAAAATGCGATGCTTGTGGCGGTGGTGTTAGGATCTCATACATGCATTCTGGTTTGATTAGACTTAGGACTATATCATGCATTTAAAGGAGGCGAAGTGACAAATATGAGGGAGTATATAAGGGTTATGAGCTCTAACTAGAATTATGGTGATGCGGATCAATTCCACCATATTCCGGAAAAAGTGATGCGGGACCCGAGGTCCTTCCCACTGACTATTACGGTGCGCCCGGAGCTTAAAGTGTTCTTGCAGAAGTCTGATGGCAGAAACCAGACTCCGGTGGTTTGTCTATTTTATAAGCATAATATGCAGTTTGAAAAATCAGCCATTGGTTCCCGATCGCCAGGCTTGGAGAGTTTTAAGCAACCGATTGACCAGCTCAGTTTAGTTCCAACAGTAATCGGTTGACAACCCGGCTGGACCCAAGCAAGCGGTTGAGCCCGGAGCTCAGTTTTATTTTCAGAAGAATATGCAGTTGAGCCCTAGGCTCCGTTTTTATGAAAAAGTTTTGAGAAACTTTCCGCAAGGTTTGTGAAAGGTTTTTAGAAACTTTTCAAACAAGATAAAAGCAGCAAAAATTTGAAGTTTTTATAAACTTCTATGGCTTAACCAAATAAGAGTTTTATAAGCTTTAAAGAAAGAAAACTAAAAGCAATAATTTAAGAAAAGTTTTGAGAAACTTTAAAAACTTTAAATGACAAAAGCAAGTAAAAACACGGAAAATGGTGTAAAAGAAAGTTTCTGATTTTGAGATGTTTTAGGAAAGAAAAACATTTTTATAAACGTACACTCTTGAGCTCGTTTAGCTCTATTTATTTTGTATTTTAAAAACTATTTTCAGAATGCATGAAGGTATTATTGGTCACTCGGACCATTGGAGTAGATTAAATCAATGACATATCGATCTTGAATTAAGAATATTGTGTGAAATACTTTTTGAAGCTTTGTATAATAATGGAGCATATGTATGTACATAGAGTAGTTTGTGAGAATGTTGGTATCTTCCGGTTGCCGTATTTTTGGATATAGTGTAAATTGGATGTATCACAGGAGTTGGGACATGTCCTATATCTGTTTGTTATCTTCCTTGAGAGGCTACTCATCATAAGTTTAGAAAAGAAAAAATTTTTTTATAGGAGGTTTAGCAATAAGGCTTAGCTTCACGGGAGTTTTCTAGATAATTCAGAGTACTTAATTTGGGGATTTCTTTGGAGTGGTAGAAAACCGCGCCCGCCTTGGAAGGGGGTGGGGTGTGTCGAATTATCGAGACGAGGTTGTATAATACACTAACTTAAGGCCTAAGGAGATATGATACTACCCTGTGAGGTGGTATCGAGCATAAGTATTAGCGACCATGCATGTTGAGCACCAAGTCACATACCTGTATATCGAGTGATTGATATTAAATAGTTGATTTTAGGATAATTCACGGCTGTCGGGGAAGAGGGACGTGAGAGGTCGATCTGGAGAGGGTGCTTCAGGAGGTGTCGGCGTCCTGAAGTACACAGTGAGAGATGAGCCGCTGGATTTGGTTCCTACCGCCTCCCATGAATCGACCTCGGTGGTGGTCGGCTGGACATGCAGGCCACGGGGGGAGGAGCTCAGTGCCGAGTTATTTGGCTGAGCAGTGGCCTGGTGTCTGATAGTGGCTTGCAGCCATAGCGTGCGACCGTCGGTAGCAACCTCCCGCAGCCCTGGGGTTCACGGAAGAACACAGGAGTCAAATAGAATCTCTGGCCCGGGCGCGAGCAATATGGCACGGAGTGGTGATCCGAGGAAGCGACGGTTATGGTTGGACCGGGGTAAACAGGTTCTGAGTTATGAAATTTTTGCCTGAACAGAGTCTTGTTTTGGTTTTACGGGTGGAAAATGGGGCTAAGGATTGGTGGGAGTAAAAAGTATCTAATGGAATAACATGGGATACATTCCACGAGTTCAGCGATAAGTTCTTTCCTCATAGTCACGAGTTAAAGAATTGAGGAGTTCTTCAAATTAGAGCGAGAAGAACATGTCGGTGTCGAGAATATGAGAAGAGGTTCTCGAGAACTAGTTAGTTGGTTCCATACATTCAGCAGGATGGGGGAGATCTGAAATGCAAGGTTTTTATCGGGGAGGCTACGGTATAGGATCGAGTGCATTTATCGGTGGTCTCATGAGAATAGATTTAGGGACTTAGTAGAGGCCGCTGCGAGAGTTGAGCAAAGCTACGGCTGATGTATCGGAGTGAGCGGGAAAGTAAGAGTAAGAGGAGTGGACGGGCACGTCCCAATGGCTTCAGGGACAGTAAAGCAGAAGAAAAGCAAAAGCGAGGTTATAGAGGCCGGTGCGGGTCGAGGAGCTATCTCTGTCGAGGATCGGTGGGAGCTTTGATTCTTCTTGATGCTTCCCAGTATTCCTCGGGTTTGTCATATGTGTATATATGTGCCTATGACACTGTGGGAGTGTAGAGATTCAAGACGGTGTTTCCATCAGGGCCATGAAGTGCCATTTTATTAGGGAGGTCTCAACTGACAGAAGTGAGACATCGCGGGCCTAGCTACCACTCCTGGCACGCAGATGAGCACACAAAAGTCGACCCGGGGAGAGGTTTCCTGCCAGAAGACAAATGGCTAGTGGAGGTGGCCGGCAGAGAGGCAAAGGCCCTGCAGTGGATACGCATTGCAGCCTTGCACTTAGGCTGAGAGTATATGCCGCGGACTCAAGATGCGGATGCGTACCCGGCGTGGTCACGTATTATTTATCCTGAGCATGATGCATATACCTTAGTAGACCTGTGGAGCTACGCATTTATTTCAGATCCAAACCATTCTAGATCAAGCTTCCGATAGAGACTCCACCCATTAGAGGGTCAGATGAGAGCTCTCTCCAAATTGATCCGCGAATCGCGTACGTATAGTCGAGGTAGTAGAGTTCCTGATTGGGGACAAGGAGTTCCCACGGGATTCAGCTTTAGATATGAGGACTTGATGTGGTTCTCTAGAGGATTGGTCATCTCGCCATGTAGCCATTAGATTGTTATAAAAAGGAAGTAAAGTTGCATAAGCCAGGGAAATTGGAGGTAAAGTTCAGAGGAATACGTAGAGAGTTATTTTCCTGTATGATCTCCGCCATGACAGCACAGAGAATGCTGCGTAAAGGTTGTTAGGGTTATCTAGCTTATGTGGTGGAGACCGGGAAGCCGAGGGACTATATCGATGAGATCTCCAGCGCAGCTGTAGAGAGTTCCTAGATGTGTTCCCGGATGATATTACAGGATTACCACCAGAAAGAGAGGTGGAGTCACTATTGATTTGATCCCAGGGATTGAGCCCATTTCCATTCCTCCTTATAGGATGGCTCCTGCAGAGTTGAGAGAGCTTAAGGCTCCGCCAAGAAATGTTAAGTAAGTGGATTCATCTCGATCGAGCATATCCCCATAGGGAGCTCCAGTTCTGTTCGTGAAAAAGAAAGATGGGAGTTTGCGGTTATATAGATTACGGTGCAAACAATTGTAGTTACCATCCGCAATCAGTATCCACTCCCTAGAATTGATGAGTTATTTGATCAACTCCAAGGGTCTCGAGTATACTCCAAAATAGACTTGAGGGTGCAGGAGGGTGATGTTCCTAAGACTGCATTCAGGACACACTACGACATTATTAGTTTCTGGTGATGCCGTTTATTTGACTAATGTTCCTATAAATGTTTATGGATTTGATGAACCGAGTATTCCAACCGTATTTGGATAGGTTCATCATAGTTTTTATTGATGATATCCTAGTGTATTCAGGTAGTTCAGAGGAACATTCCGAGCACCTGAGGATTGTGTTGCAGACCCTAAGGGAGCCGACATAGCCATGCCAAGTTGAGCAAGTGCCAGGTTTGGCTTGACAGGGTGGCATTCCTAGGTCATGTTATTTCGCTTGAGGGGTGAGTGTGGGATTCCGAAAATGTGGGGCAAGCAAATTAGAAACCACCAAAGAATGTGTCGCAGGTCGAGCTTCCTTGGTTTAGCAGATATTACTGTGAAGTTTGTTGAGGGGTTCTCCAAGATAGCAACCCCACTGACCAAGCTGACAAGGAAAGATGTTAAGTATGACTGGGTAGATGCTTGTCAAAAGAGTTTTGAGGAGTTGAAAGATAGATTGACTTCAGCTCCAGTTCTAGCTTTACCCAATGGGAGAGATGGATTTGGTGGGTTTATAAAGGATGCTTCCGGTGCAAGGCCTTGGTTGTGTTTTGATGTAGGATGATAGGGTGATTGCATATGCCTCAAGACAAATACTAAAGAAGCATGAGGAATTACCCTACACAATAACCTCTAGAGCTAGCAACAATGCGGTTTGCACTAAAAAATATGGAGACATTATTTATATGGTGTTCCTTGTAGGATCTTTACAGATCACAAAAGTCTTCAATATATTTTCACCCAAAAGGGTTAAACCTGAGGCAAAGAAGATGGCTTGAGTTGATTAAAGACTACGAAATTTACTATCGAAAGTACCATTTAGGAAAGCTTAATGTCGTATGCATGCCTTGAGTAGGCAACCAGAGAGTTCTTTGTCTCACATGAGATCAGGTTATCTTCCACTATTGGTGGATCTGAGAGCTTTAGGGGTGATATTGGAGGTTGAGGATTCAGGAGCCTTGGTGGCCACGTTTCATGTTAGACCGCTTCTAGTGGACCAGATTCTAGCAGGGCAGTCACTAGATCCACAAATGATTAAGCTTAAGGAAGAGATAGAAAAAGGAAAGAAAGCGGAGTTTTAGATTAGAGATGATGGTATGATAGTGAAAGGGCAGAGAATGTGTGTGCTAGAATATGGCGAACTGAAGAGAGACATAATGGAAGAAGCACATTCATCTGCGTATGCTATGCATCCAGGCAGTACTAAGATGTACAGAACTTTGAAAGAATATTACTGGTGGAATGGGATGCAGAAAGAGATTAAAGCTGCGCAGTACCTAATCACTAACAGGTGAAGGCAGAGCATCAGAGGCCCGCGGGGAAGATACAACATTCTCATTCCGCAAAGGTGGAAATGGGAAAAGATTACTATGGATTTTGTTACAGGTCTTCCACGGACTCAGAGGCAACATGATGCAATATGGGTGATAGTAGATCGATTAACAAAGTTTGCTCATTTCCTACCGCTATCAACGAGGACTTTAGAAAAGCCGCTGTTGTATGTAGATAAGATAGCGAGACTTCATGGCCCCGCTTCGAGAAGCTCAGACGTAGACCCCAGTTCACATCCAGGTTTTGGCCTAGTTTGCAAACAGCCTTTAAGTACTGGCCATTTCAACACAAAGATTTCATCCTCGACGGATGGTCGTACCGAGGACTATTCAGACGCTAGAGGATATGCCGAGAGCTTCAGGTGATGGAATTCAAAGGAAGTCGATACTCACTTAGCGCACGTGAGTTTGCCTACAACAACGCTATCAAGCCAAGATAGATATGGCTCCATTTGAGGCGTTGTATGGCAGAAATGGGGACTCCGGAAGGTGCTGGGATGAAGCTAAGAGAGAAGACTAATAGCCCCCGAATTAGCATGCATCACTTCAGAGAAAGTGAAAAGTTGTTCGTGGATAACTTGAAGATAGCAAGAGATAGACAATAAAGTTATGTGGACAACCGTCAGAGAGACTTTGTAATTCGAGATAGGTGACCAAGTCTTTGGAAGATTTCACCTTGGAAAAGGTGTGTCGAGATTTGGGAACGAGGGGAAGTAATCGAGGTATATCGACCTTATGAAATCAGGAGCAAAGTAGGGCCGTGAGTTTACAAGTTGAAGTTACTCCCGTAGTTATCATGATTCGATGATACATTCCATGTATCGATGTTGAGGAAATATATCCCGATCCTTCACATGTATTG
The DNA here is from genome assembly GCA_016808115.1 of Tetrastigma voinierianum. Classification (NCBI taxonomy): domain Eukaryota; kingdom Viridiplantae; phylum Streptophyta; class Magnoliopsida; order Vitales; family Vitaceae; genus Tetrastigma; species Tetrastigma voinierianum. The sequence goes on along the minus strand of JAEQBH010005224.1, from coordinate 29,159 downwards.
AGAGAGCAAATTATCAGTAGCTAAAGGAAATCTTGACTTATGGAAGAATCAAGAGAGTGGAGGCAGCCACTGGGAGCCAGAGGCCTATGTCGCTTTCTGCGACTCTCACTTATTTTCCTGATATATTTTGCTTCCTTTCTTTGAGTTTAGCTTATTCATTTCGAGGACGAAATGTTCCTAAGGAGGGGAGGATTTTGTAACACCTCGTCCCGAGAGAGTGCAAGATATGATACCGTATGGTGTATAAGAGTACCAAGTGTCACATAGTAGTATTTTTTGGAGATGAAATTAGGAAATTATAAATTTTGGAACCCGGAATTTGGTACTTAAAACAAGGGTACAATTGTCATTTAGCAAAAAGGATATGTAAGGCTAAGTTAGAGATGGGCCACAATACAATTTCAAAAGTTGGAATTGCAATATTTAAATGCTTGAGGACAAATTTACAATTAAGGAAAGTTGAGGGGTGAAAGTATAATTAATGGAAGTTTAAATAGTAAATTAATAATAATTAATTGTCATAATAATCTGTGAAGTCTCGAAATTCTCTAGAGCTCTGACGACGAAACTGACCGCGCCGTTAAGTCTGCCCTCACAAATCTGCAGACCTAAAAAGTTTCGCAATTCCGAGACAATCGACATTTTACTACCTCAGCGATGGGTTTAGAGTGAAACCAAACCGAGATTTTAGAAAATCTCAAAATTGCAAGTATATAAAGAATATTCATTTAGATAAAGGAAAATTGAAACTGACAAAATAAATTGTTTCGGGGTTGAAACAGACAGAGAAAGAAAAAGTGGACATGTGGGTCCCAACATAACAAAAAAAAAAGAAAAGATAATTTAAACATTAAAAGTCAGCGTGGTGTATGGACTGACTGAGAGAGCGTCTGTGCAGAGAGTTTTTGTTTTTTTTTCTTCTTTTAGTTCTTTCTCAGATTTACGAAAATCCGACCGTCGGATTTCGTCGGGATAAACACGAAAAGTGCTCTACGCGACGAGCTACGTGAGTACTAAAAACATGATTTCACCGAGAATTGTAACATGCGAAAAACCTAAATTTTTAGTTTTTCTCGCATCTACGCTCATTCTGCTGGGTCAGAATTTTCGGACCAAAGTTTGCTACCTATACGCGACGAGCTACTGACACCAAAATCTTGGCTTTTTTGTCAAGGCAAGAGGTGGAAATTTTCCTACTTATTATTTCGAGCCTAAAGGCTATATAATGGCTTCTAAATATTCTTAGGAGACCATAAATTTAGTCCCAAAATTTTTGGGATCGAGTTTAGGAATTTTGTGGAATTTTTAGGAAATTTTGGACTATTTTCTACACCGTCGACTTTCGACTGCTGACGCTTTTAAGAAAAATTTTCAGGATTTTATTCAACAGTTCTACGTAATTTTCGAAATATTTTTGGGTGTTTTTAGACTATAAGTGGAAAGTCCCTTTAGTCTAGAATCTAGCCATATGCCCTGACTGGTACTGGGGGCCCACATATTTCTGCCCAAAATTTAATTGTAAGACGTTATTTAAATTGCCATAAGGCCGACAAGGTGGTGGATCTAATACATCGAGCGTAGGCTAAAAGCAAAGGCTGGATAAGGTGGAACTGTGCTCAAGTTGGGCAAGCAAAGAGGTGAGCGTTTAAACTCATTTTCCAAATACTAACAGATATTATTATTATTATTATTATAAACTGTTTTGCACTAGTATTTCATGGTTTTGAGTTCAAACCATTTTCAAGAAGCAAGCAATGAATTAGAAAGCAACCAAATGGTTTTGAGTTAAAACCATTTTTGGTGCAAGTAAGTAAATGGTTTCTAAATTGTAAACCATCTTTCAAAGAAGTAAGTAAATGGTTTTGAATAATTAAACTATTTTTGCTAAAGCAAGCAAATGGTTTTAAATTGTAAAACCATTTTCAAAGAGCAAGCAAAGAATGTTTAGAAAAACAGCTTCTAGTTCTAAGCAAGAAAACCTGGCCGTAGGTATTCAGATAGGCACAAAGTGTGTTAGATCTCATACATGCATTTTAGTTTGCCTGCCTGCAAACTTAGGACATAAGACAAGTATTTAAAGGAGACCGTGACACGTACAGAGTATATAAGGCTATGAGCTCCTAACTAAATTATGGTGATGCGCATCAATTCCACCACTTCATATTCACCGAAAGGCGCGGACCCTGTGTCCTTCCACCCGCACGGGTCGCTCTGTGCTTCCGTGGTTCACTAGGGTACAAGTAGGCAAAATAGGCCTCTAAAGGGTTGATATTTTATAAGCATAATATACGCTTTGAAAAATCAACCATTGGTTCCCTGCCGCCTGTGCCCGGAGAGTTTTAAAGCAAACGGCTGGAGCCAAGCCCCGCTTAGATTTCAAAACGATCGGTCGTCGCAAGCCCCGTGATTTTAAAAGCAAACGGTTGAGCCCAGGCTCCCGCTTTTATTTTCAAAGAATGCGGTTGAGCCTAGGCTCTGCTTTTATGAAAAAAGTTTTGAGAAACTTTTAGTGCTAAAAAGGTTTGTAGAAAGGTTTAAGAAACTTTTCAAACAAGATAAAGAAAGCAAGTTAAAAAGAAACGAGAAGTTTTATAAACTTCAAGCAGCAAAACAATAAGAGTTTTATAAGCTTTTAAAGAAAAGCAAAGCAAGTAAGCTAAGAAAAGTTTTAGAAATTTTTAAAAGCAAGTGCTGTGCTAAAGTAAAGCTTCCGAAAATAATTGTAAAAGAAAGTTTGATGGGCTTTGAGATGTTTTCCGAAAAGAAAAACATTTTATAAAACATACACCATCGAGCTCATTTAGCTCATTATTTTGTATTTTGTAAACTATTTTCCAGTAATGACACTCGACGCCGGAGCAGATTAGATTCTCCGACATTTATATCAAGGTCAGAATTAAGAATATTGTAAGGAAATATTGAACTTGTATAATGGAGCATATGTGGCGTACATAGAGTAGTTTTATGAGAAACGTGTTATATGCCGGTTACAGGCTTTGATATAGCAAATTGGATGTATACAGAGTTGACATGTCCTATATGCAAATGTTATGTCGGGCCAAATTTTATAAAATCATAAGTTTAGAAAATAAAATTTTTTATAGGAGGCCTTAGCAAGCAACACGCCGCTCACATGAGTTTCTAAATGCCAGAGGGACGCCGGATTTCGAGCTGCCTGCACGCCCGCCACTGAAGGGGGGGTGGGGTGTGTCGTCCCAACTCCGCCTGACACTTAAACCAACCAACCATAGCCGGGCGCCCGAGAGGAAATGCTCAACCAGGTCCTTAACTCCAAAGAACTATCCTACCATAATCCAGCTCCTGGCGCCCGAGAGGCACGCCTCAACCAGGACCTTACTCCTAAGATCCCGAGAGAAACGCCAACCAGTGGAACCTCATATATACAACATAACTGTGATCATAGTCTCGATTATTTACCCAGACACGCGGTCCCTCGACATAACCCATTAGGGTGGTATGTCCTACTATAGTTCCTATTACAAAACATTTCACATACAATGCACAAAGAATATCGCACCTAACAATACACATCACATCCATCATATCATAATCTGCCTCATATGCGTGATATATTTCATAATCACCAAATAATTTTAGTTACCAAAGTAAATACAATTCCAATGATAATAACCATGTCGTGGATGATGGGTGTAGCCTAATGCCATAAATGCTATGCCATGCATGCGCATGATGGGTCGTAAACTATATAATATCAACTCACGAGTACGTCGACCGGGACCGCCCGCCTCGTGCTGTCTCCGGGCGGAGTCGCCGGACAATCTAAGATGGAAAAGACGTTATTGATAAATACATTAAGATTTAAATATACTCTAGACTCGACCGTAAACTCACGTGACTAAACCGACATAGGAATCGCACTTATGTTCTACCGAAAATCTGCCAGAACCTCCCTAAACCGACTTAACTCCCCTCGTAAAACAGGTCCGTGACCGATAGAAATACATTTCTAATATCCATTAATCATCCAATGCCGAGTCAAGCCACAACTACGTGATAAATCCACGGCTCGACGTTTAACTAACACAAAGTCAACACCGCGATGGGCAATACAATTGATACAATTTATAGCTTCGATCAATTCATTATATTTATACATGGATAACTCCGATATAATTAAATACGCGAATCAAAAATCAACGCTAGCTCTAATTACATAGGATAAGAGTAAACACAACATCGTGACTTACAGATATATATTTTAAGTTACATCCTTTCAAAACACAAACATGAGCAATTAAACGATAAATAAGGCATTTTCAATATTAAAATAAATCTTACGAACAATTAAAATACGAATATCGCACACTTATACAATTAGAGCTCGCACGCGTTTTTAGGCTATAGATTCTTTACCGAAGCTCGAATGCGAAAACCGATTGCATCGTCGGAATCACGGAACGGAGACGAACATTCTGTCCAGAGGTTCGCCGCCGCCGACGGTGGCCGGAAAAATTCAACTTCGTCGGAAATTAAATCCGAGGGTACCTAAGCGTAGATCGGGATTAGGGGAGCCCAAAAACAATTTTTGCATAATTTTTAGACGCTTTAAAAACAACCAAACGATAAAAATGTAATTTTCTTCTTAAGCTGACATTCTAGAAATCACTACGATTAAAGCTTGAAATGCGAATCATACTCTCCCTAAGGTTTTTTGGGGGTCCCGGTTCGAAAATGGCCTTGTTTGCCCGAACTCGTACATTGCCGAGGCGAGTAGCCACGAAGGCGCGAGAGTGACGCGCCACCGCGAGAGGAGGAAGGAACGGCGGCTGCGCCTGTCGAGAGGAAGCTTGCCGGCGTCGAGAAGGGGTGGCGCGCTGACCGCGGGCTCAGCGACGGACGGAGGTTAGTCACGTGAGAAGAAGAGAAGAGGACGGCGCGGATTCCGCGAGAGCGGCAATTTGCGGCGCAGATCAGAGCAAGGCAGCGGTGTCGGCGATGGGAGCTGCCTTTTCTCCGGCGTCGGATGTACGGACGGCGGGTCGAGACTACCGGGACGGCTACCGCAGATCTCGCGCCGTGGAGGTTCGGGAGAGAGAAGGGTCTTTGTGCTTTGTAGTTTTTGCCCCCCTTTCCATTTTACCCTTAGTCAATTTTAAATTAATACTTTAACAAATCAAATACATATTAAACAATTATGGAAATAATTTAAATGGTCAAATTTACTTGCATAATTGAAATATCACAACTTTCAAAAAAATTAAAAAAAAACAATTACACAAAATAGCACTACATATATTAATAATAAAGTTCCAAATATTTATAATATTTTTCAACATTAGAATATTTTGAAATAGTTTCTAATACAAATTAAAAATATAAAAATGAATTTTTTTAAAAAAATAGATATCGGTCACAAATCGTCAAGCAAGTCTGCTAGAAAATCAGACGGTTCGTGTTTCCGCCACTATTTTGTGACGGAATAAAATTCCGCCACAAAAGTTGTGACGATTTATAATTCCGCCACAAATTTGTGACCGATTTAGATGTATTAATAAATATTAAAAATTGCCTTTTATATTTGAAATTAATTGTATTATAAAAAATTTAAAAATATTGAAAAAGAATATTATTGAAGGACCCCAAACGATTAATCCTACGAACTTAGGGGGACCTTCGCACTCCAATGATATGAAACTTTTCTCAAAACCATCAAATAAAATCCATGGAGCGAACCCCTTACAATCCTTAACATATCTTTAGAAAATAATGCGAAGCGCGGGTAAATTTTTTTTTCTTTTTCTTTTTCCAAATGTTAGATTTTCGTAAAATCACAGAGTTTCTGCTTGCCGGACTTTCCCAAATTTACAAAACCTCACAAAAACATTTAAAAAACACTTATAATCTTCCAATTTTCAACTTCCTTGTTAGGACTCCTTGTCCACAACTCTCAATCAACACAATATATACACATATACAATTCATTTCAATTATCAAAACATTTCAAACTTTCTTCAATTCTTCTATGCATTTTTTTAATCAAAAGACTGGCTTGAGTCGATTTGCCGACCGCCTAAGTAGTTCTCTTTCAAAATATATCCATATATGCATATATACATGACAAAGTATTCGACATATAAAATAATATGCAAACTCGTTTATACAATGAAGTTCACATGCATCGCTCTCAATGGCCCGACTCCACCTACGTGAGGTCCTCTCTATCGGCGCACTGCTCCGGTCCCGAAAATGTTTTGAAAACACATGGAAAAGAATGAGCCAAAAGAGCCCAAAGAGTGTACATTTTTAAGATAACATTTTCGCAGATATATCAAAGTAATACATACTTATACATTAAAAAAATCCATTTATGCCTTAAGACAACAGATATATCAAAGTAATACATACTTATACAATTAAAATCAATTTATGCTTTAAACATTTATACTTAAACTTTATTTCTTTCCTTATAATACATACTTATACACCAAAATCCATTTATGCCTTAAACTTTCTTTCTTTCTTTCTTTCTTCCTTCCGATGGAATCCAGGAAATAAACACAATCGAATAGCTTTCTGCAATCGACGGTGAGGGACAAATACATTCAGTCATAACCACTACGCCGGCGGGAGAAACCCCACGCTTGCATAGGGTTCCTATAGCACCTATCACGTGTAAGGATATTACTCTGTGACACCCACCTCCTCAGTTAGCAACCTATAACTTTACCTCTAAATCCTTACACGCTTAAGGTACCTCGACCGATATCACCATAATACTATATATGGTTAGGTAACCATCAAGAAACATTTATCAAAAATATATTTATAAATCCATTTAAATCCTTTACTTTATCATGAAACTCATATATATATATGCAAATATACATATGCATTCTTCACACATTTTTAAACTTTCTTCATAATGCCTTAACATGGCGCATACACTTAATATAAATATATATCTATTGATGCAAGATAAACATGTACATTAAAATTTTCATTTACATCAAAACTTTTCATTTAGGCAATATAAACATTTACATTAAACTTTTCATTTTAACATCAAAATCATTCACTTTTAAAACTCAATTTGCAAAACATCATTTTTACACCTTCACCGCTCAACTTGTTGCTTCTGCCGAATTAAGCTCTGGTCCGGACAATCTTTTCACCTTTTCAAGAAAAACCACAACTAACCATTAACCATAACTTCCATTTAACCCATCATACACATTCATTTTCACCCAACCACATCACATTCACTTAAATCCCATGTAATCCATAATAAAAAACAGATCAAGGCAAGACTAAATTACCTTTTTCTTTACAAATGACCTAAGGCCATCAATTCAAATCATTTTCTTTTTCCTCTATGAATCTATTTTACTTAGAAATTGAATCATTCCAATTGACTCTTCCAAATTCAAGTGATGCATTTTTCATGTCAAATTAGGTCATTTTACCGATTTTACACTCTGGGATCGTTTGACATATCCATTTTTTTTCCAGGGTCTTAACTTCATATTTGACATTATCTTTGTACTATTTAAAAGTTATGTGCTAAGGGTTCTTCAAATTGAATCACCCAAATCGGAGCAATCGAAACTCACTTTACGCCCAAATAACGCTAATCTATGTTCAAACTGAACTGCACTGGGCTTACATGATCCTACTTTGAGTGAATTTTTAGGCCACTTGTAATCAGAATTTGACGATGCCTATTTCTATATGTATGATTTTCCTTGAAGTATATTTTAACCAGCAACTTGAATCACTAAAATCGGATCATAAATGAGCAAGTTATGGTCAAAATACGAAAATTGGTCGAAAATGTAAAAACAGTGGCATTGCATCGAGACTGCCGCTTAGAAAATGACCGAACGGGTTTTCTGCATTTTTTTTTCCACATTTCATCCAATTCAACTCTATAACTATATACACTAAAACCATTTCATTTTCATCTTGACATCTCTATTTTACACAATTCATCTTTTCATTACATGTGTATTCAAAAACTTTTCCTCGAATTATTTCCAACACTCAAATATGGGTTATAACCTATACACAAAGATTTGCTAGGTTTTGTTCTTAAACCCTAACTCAATTTCCTTCCATTTAACCATGAATCCAACAACAAAGGAGGATTCCATAATTATCTTGTTCCTCAGGGGTTTAACCAACCTTAATTTCAAGAAATCTAAGTTTAGGATACCATTCTATAAAAACCCCAGATTTAGAGAGATAAGATAATCATCATACAAACCCAAAACCATGCCAAATCTCATAGAACCCATAATCAAGGTTAGTTTCCATACCTTATTTGACTTCCCTCCTCTCTCTTCTCTTCTTCTTCTTCCTCCTCTTCTCTTCTTTCCCTTCACGCTTGTTCTCCTCCCCAAAATGAGACCAATTTTGGTCTTTAAACCCATGTTTTCGCTAAGGGCCTTGTTCGGCCTTCCAAAACTCATTTTTTTGGGTTGATTTTCTCTACTGCATCTTGGTCCCCATTTCTCTTTCTATTTCTATTCCAACTTTCTCTAATTGCCTTGAATCCCATAACTTCTTCTATTTACATTTCCTTTTTAAACATTTCATATATTAACCCCTAGTCTTTTACCTTTTATGACCACTAGTTCCTCAAGTGGTAAATTACATATTTACCCTTGGCTTTATTATAAATTCCGGGTCTCTCGTTTTATAATTTCCTAATTTCCTCTCCAGGATATTACAATGTAACACTTAGTGTCAGATACTTCTACAAAGATCATGTGTACGCACACTCTCTCTGACTCCAGGCGTTACAAAATCCTCCCTCCTTATAAAAATTTCGTCCTCGAAATTAAAACATTAATACCTAAAGAGATGGGGATAATGCCTCTTCATCTGCTCCTCATGCTCGCATGTAGTTTCCTCTACTGTATGACTCCTCCACAATACCTTCACCAGCGGAATAGTCTTGTTGCGCAAAACTTGCTCTCGACTTGCCCAGATTTGCACCGGGGTTCCTCTTTCGTATGTTAGTTCTCCTCAGCTTCCACCGGTTGCCTGGCCAATACATGTGAAGGGTTTGCATGTACTTGCGGAGCATAGAAACATGGAAAACATCGTGAACTGGATCAGGTAAGATGGCAACCCAACGATATGCCACTTCTCCAATCCTCTCAACACCAGATGGCCCAATATACCGCTGACCTCGATTTCACGTTTCCCAAATCTAAGACGCCCTTCCATGGGGAAATCCACAAATACCATATCCCCACTCAACTCTAGGTCCTACGCGATTGTTGCATAACTTCTTCTGGTCGGTTCAGGCAATTTTTCGCCTATCCCTTATAACTTTGATCTTATCACAAGTCACTTGAACAATTTCCTGACCTTACTAATTTCCTTTCACCTACCTCGCCCCAAACAGACCGAGTTCGACTTCTTCGTCCATAAAGAGCCTCATAAGGGGTCATACCATCGACTCCGATAATCAAGTATTGTATGCAACCCATCGCAGTGTTCCTTTAAGGTACGATACATCTTTGTACTTCCCGATGCATAGCATGTTGAGGAAACGTGGGCTTTCTCCATAATATCTCTCCTCACATCACCTACATCCTGCATACACATAACCTCTCGGCCCCAGACCACGGTACCATCCTCTCACGACAACTCCTCGCTAAATTCAGACTCTACTTCACCTCTCAACTTTATTATCTGTGGATCCCAACTGAAGCTCTCTAATCCTCGTCTATCAATACAGACGCATGAATGTGGCTAACAAAGGTTCTCGAATCCGCCGGGCTCAGCCTCATACCCAAGGACCTCAATTTATGAGTCGAGGAAGATGCACGCACTTCGCGCGATATGGAACTCATGGGTCTCCTACTAAGAGCATCTTTCTACCACGCTCGCTTCTTTCCGTGATGATATTCAATGGTACATTCAAAATCCTTGATCAATTCAATCCATCTCCTTTGTCTCATGTTCAGTTCCTTCTGTGTAAATAGATACTGCAAGCTCTTATGATCCTTAAAAATCCTACAGGCACTCCATATAAGTAATGCCTCCATATCCACAAGGCAATTACTACGGCTACTAGCTCAAGGTCGTGTGTAGGATAATTCTGTTCATGCTTCTTCAATTGCTTCAGAAGCATATGCAATTACTTTGTTTATTCTCAGATTAATACACAACCGGGAATTCTACCTAAAGGGCATCACACAGACTCGCAAACCATCCCGCCTGATGGAAGTGTAAGTACTAGAACTGAGGTCAATCTCTTTTTCAGTTCATCGAAACTCTGGTGACAAGCCTCTGACCATAAAAACGGTTCCTCTTTCCTTGTCAATCTAGTCAAAGGTGAGGCTATCTTCGAAAATCCCTCAACTAACTTACGGTAATGCCCTGCCAAACCCAGAAAACTCCTTATCTCTGTAACACTCGTAGGGGTTTCCACCAATATAGTCAATCTTTCCTGCCATGGATCCACTGAGACCCCCTCTGGCAGTAAATTATGTGTGCCCCAAAAAAAGGCGCACACCGCTGCTTCAAACAGACACTAACTAAGTTTCCGCATATAACCGAGGCACTCCTCAATGTTTGCGTATCCATCTCGCGCTTTCAGATAAAGTTCTTCACGCCCGAATAGATCAATATATCGCCAATAAACACGATAACAACCGATTCCAAGTAAAGCCTAAAAATCCTGCTCATGAGATCCATAAATGTGGCCGGGTATCTGTGAAGTCCAAATGGCCCGACTAGAAACTCAAAATGCCCGCATCAGGTTCACGCCGTCTGGGAACATCCTCATCACAAGCCTCAACTTATCCAATTCACTTCCAATTAAATCAATACGTGAAGCCTTAAATCAAGCCATTAGCATCCTTAAAGTGAAAAACCCATATGCCCCTTCAATCTTAAAAAAAAATTACATTTATATCTTAATCAATTCTTCTTCTGGAAAACATTAATTTAACACATCCCATTACTAGGCATTTAATCACTTCCAATTGATTAAAATAAATGGAAACTCAACTTTTCCATACTTCTCCTAGGTGGTCAACCTACATGTCACACATTCATAATTATTTTTCCAATTTCTCCCGCTTTCTTTCAACAAATTATTTTTGATAATTCATCCAATGTCATTGATTTACTTAAACTAAATCAAACCAATGCATTTCCAATTAAACCTTTTCTTGGCCTAACCCTCTCATCTCATATTCTATTCAAGTTTTAATTCCATTAATTCCATTAATTCCTTAAAGCATTTCAAGTAATGTCATTAAATCAATTAAAACCAATCAAACAACATCACTTCCATTTACATCAAAAGTTAACCTAAATTGACAATCCTTATAATATCATTCTTTATTTTCAATTTCTTAGCGAAATCAACCTAGAATCATGTCAATTTAATAGCTAAAGCCTTAATATAACTCAATTGAAGGTTTAGATAAATAATCCATAAACCCCCTAATTGCTTATCGGAACCCCTCGAACTCCACAAGATCCACCCGTTTCTTCCTTGGATCGTGGCGTAGCCTCGGGATTTCAACCCATGCTCCTCTCATCTTAATCGCGGCTTCTACCACCAAGCAGACCGGGCGCGTATCGTCGATGCTAATCGTGGTCCAAATCTCGACTAAACCTACAAGAAACCTCTTCAAGCCATGATATGGACCTTTGAGTTTTTTTTTTTTCATTTTATCTTTATCATCGGGATCTCAAACTCTTTCCAAGCAATGAAAGATACACACTAACTTCTTACGACTCAGGGCATTCAAATAAGGACCTCATATCCTACAATTTATTGTGCAAGATCATGTATAAGATCATGCATTTTATATGTTAATCTATCATTAGAATCGTCTTCTTCAAATTTTTTTCTTCAACAATCATCTCACACTCGATTTCCGAATATTTCCATCTATTCCCAATTGCTCATCCCTCGTTTGAACCCTCGTAGAACATTATCATTTCCATGTTGAAGTAGTAATGCATTTTCATTCGGATTTAATAGACTTACTCGACAAGTCTAATTTACATTACATTAATATTCCTCCTAAGGTGTTGATGATGAGTGGGACTCTTCTACACATGGCTATAATTTCTTTTCCAACTTTTATGATCTTTTCACTCACACTATTCTCCTATCCTCCAAATGTAATCTTTGAAATTAAAGTCCAAGACTCCTTTTTGCCTAGACCTTCCAACTCAAAAGATCTGTATATTATTTGGCAAAATGAAACCTCAGATGTGGGCGGTGGTACTAATGCCTCGTGATTTCCTACAAGGTCGGCCTCAACGACGCATTTTCTCAGGAACTCAAAAATTTCATATGTCATGTAATGCATATATGATTTAAACTGTACAAATAATTTTATGAAATTTTAAAATAAAACATTAAACAATCATATGAAAATCAAATTTTCAAATCTTATAACATTTTCAAAACCGTGGCTCTGATACCACGTTGAAGGACCCCGACCCGGATTAACCTCATGAACCCGAGGGATTTTCCCATGACTCCAAACTGACATGTAAACTTTTCCCTCAAACCATCAAACAAAATCCACGGAGCGAACCCCTTACAATCCTACACACAGAAAATAATGCGGAAGCTATGGTAAATTTTTTTTTCTTTTCTTCAAATGCTTAGATTTTTCAAAATCGTCAAACAGTTTCTCTCGTTTTCTGATTTCCCAAATTTACAAAACCTCGCGAAACATTTAAAAACACTTATAATCTTCCAATTTCAACTTCCTTGTTAGGACTCTGTCCACAACTCAATCAACACAATATATACACATATACATAAATTCATTTCCACTATCAAAGATTTCAAACTTTTCTTCAATTCTATGCATTTTTTAATCAAAAGATTAGGCTTGAGTCGTATTTAAGCCGGAATCATTTCAAGTAGTTCCCTTTCAAAATATATCCATATATGCATATATACATGACAAAGTATTCGGAGCATGAAAATATGCAAATCAAGCGAGTACAATGAAGTTCACATGCATCGTTCTCAATGGCTCGACTCACCGCACAGAGGGTCTCCTCTATCGCGCATCTGCCTCGGTCCCAAATGTTTTCAAACACATAAAAGAATGAGCTAAAAGAGCCTGAGTGTACATTTTTAAGATAACATTTTCAGTATATAATAAAGTACATACTTATACATTAAAATCCATTTATGCCTTATGTAACACCCTGTCTCCGAGAGAACAGATATATGACATCAGAGGCAGATAAGAAGATTCGTGTCACATTGTAGTATTTGGGAGATGAAATTAGGAAATTATAAATTTTGGAACCCGGAATTTGGTACTTTAAACAAGGGTACATTGTCATTTACCAAAAAGGATATGTAAGGCATAATTAAGTTAGAGACGGGCCATAGTAGGAATTTCAAAGTCGATTTGCACATTTAAATGCTGATATCAAATTTACAAGGAAAGCTGAGGGTGAAAGTATAATTAATGGAAGTTTAAATAGTAAATTAATAATAAATTGCCGTATCACCAGCAAGTTCAAAATTTCTAGATCTTGACGACTAAACGAATCACACAGCAGTTCGTCTCATGGAATCTAGTGACCTGGGAAAGTTTTCGCGACCAGATACTAATATTTTACTTAATTTCTAGCGACGAAGTTTAGAGCTGGAATCTAAACCTGATTTTAGAAAATCTCGAAAATGGCAAATACTTAAAGAATATTCACCATGATAGCGAAATTGAAACCGACAAAATAAACGTTTTCGCTAAACTTATCAAGAACAATAAAGGGACATGTGGGTCCCACATCAGGAAAAAAAAAAAAAAAAAAATTTAAAAGCAAACTGAAGTAGGCAGAGACGAAATTCACAGAGGCGTGGAGAGAGGATGTATTTTAGTTTTTTTTTCTTCTTTTTATTTCTTTCTCAGATTTACAAAATCAATCATTTATTTTGTCGATAAACACTCCGAAGTGCTCTACGCGATGAGGGCTACGCGTGAGTACCAAAAACACGGGATTTCACCGAGAATTCAGGTAAATATGCGAAAAACCCAAATTTTTAGTTTTTCTCGTGATCTACGCTATTCTAGTACTAAAGTTGCTCTATGCGACGAGGCTACGCGTGGACACCAAAATCTTGGCTTTCGTCAAGACTGAAAGGTAGGAAATTTTCCTACTTGTGTTATTTGGAGCCTAAAGACTATATAATTAGCTTGGGGTATTCTTAGAGGCCATAATTCGGTCCCGAAATTTTTAGGCTGAGTTTAGGAGTACAGGAAATTTTAGGAAATTTTGGGACATTGTACTGAGTGAAGTCAGGGTTGAATTGAATTTGTTTTTAGGCAGTTTTGGTTAAAATTTCGAGTTTATTCGAGACCGATTCAGACGAATTTTGAAATGTTTTTGGGTGTTTTTAGACTATATGGAAAGTCCCTTTAGTCTAGAATCTATCATATGCACAGTAAATGGCATTTGTGGCCCATATTTTACGAAAATTTAATTGTAGCACAAAGTGTGGAATTGCTTGGTTGTCTTGGCGTGTGTGTGATCTAATACATCGAGTGTAGGCTAAAAGCAAAGGCGGGAAAGTTGTGGAGCGTACTTTCGAGTTTAGCAAGCAAAGAGGTGGAGTGTTCTAAACTCATTTTCCAAATGTAGTGTATTATTATTATTATTATAAAAATTTGTTTTTGCCTTTGGTATTTCATGGGTTTGAGTTCAAACCATCTTTCAAAATAGCCAAGTAAGTAAATGGTTTGAATGATTGCCATTTCAAATAACGAAGCAAATGATTTTTGAGTTAAACCATTTTGAAAATAAGTAAATGGTTTCTAAATTGTAAACCATCTTTAAACAGCAAAGTAAGTAAATGGTTTTGAATAATTAACCATTTTTCAAACTAACAAGCAAATGGTTTTAAATTGTAAAACCATTTTCAAAAAAACAAGCAAGCGACAAAGAATGTTTGTGAAAAGCAGGCCTTCCACTAGTTCTAAGAAAACGGTCGGAAGGTATTAAAATGCGTGCACGTTGGTGTTAGGATCTCATACATGCATTTTAGTTTTGCCTGGTAAATGACATTAGGACACATCATGCATTTAAAGGAGGCAGGTGGCACGTACGCTAGTATATAAGGTTATGATCTAACTACATATGGTGATATGTGACCGGGTCGATTCCACCATATTCACGGGAAAAAAGGTGATGCGGACCCGGGTCTTCCACGACACGATCGCGAACTTCCGTGTTCCTTTAGGGTATAATGGCAAAAAATAGGCCTCCGGTGGTTGATGTTTTATAAGCATAATATCTGATTTTGAAAAATCAACCATATTGGTTCCCGGTCGCGAGGCTTAGGAGGATTTAAAGCAAACGGTTGGTGAGCTCCACGTTTATTTTCAAGAATCTTGGTTGAGCCCGGGCTCCCGTTTTTCTGAAAAGTTTTGAAACTTTTAAAGCGGTTTGTGAAGGTTTTAGAGAAACTTTTGAAACTGAAGATAAAAGAAAGCAAAGCAAAGAAATTTGAGAAGTTTTATAAACTTCTAAGCAAAATAATAGAGTTTTATAAACTTTTGAAAAGCAAAGCAAAGTAAGCGAAGCAGTGAAAAGTTTAGAAACTTTTAAAAGCAATAACCGCAAGCAAGCAACAAAAGAAAAATTTTAGAAACTTGAAAAGCAAGAAAAACACGGAAAATAATTGTAAAAGAGAGTTTTACATTTTGAGGATGTTTTCGGAAAAGCAAAAGCGTTTTATAAGCATACACTCGAGCTCGTTTAGCTCATTATTTTGTATTTTAAGCTATTTTTAGAATGCAATGCGCAAGGCATTTGGAGCACTAATAGGGTTTGTCACGACATTGGCTACAAGTGCTGTTAGTAAGAATATTATGTAGAAAATACTTTGAATATGTATAATGGAACATATGTATGTCACGTAGAGTAGTTTTTGTGAGAATGTGTTGGTATCATGGTTGCCATATTTTGGATATAGTGTAAATTGGATATACGAGTTTGGGACATGTCTATATCACCGGCTGTTATCTTTTGCCGAAATTTTATAAAATCATAAGTTTAGAAAGAAAAATTTTTATAGGGGGTTTCCCAGCAAGCAATAAACCGGCTTCACGAGGAGTTTCTAGTCGTTAGAGGAGTAGCAGTGCAGGGATTTCCCATGGAGTCGTGGCACGCCCGCCACTGGAAGGGGGTGGGGGTGTGTCAACATGGTATCAGAGCATAAGTATTGGCAACCATGCATGTTCAAACTTAGAGTACATACATATGAAGTGAATTCAAAGTATTAAACGGTTGATTTTTGGTAATTACAGCACTATGTCAGGAAGAGGACGTAGAGGTCGTCCTAGGAGAAATATTCCAGAGGTGTCCGAGCGTCCTGAAGTACCTGTGAGAGATGAGCACGTAGTTGGTTCCACTACCGCCTCTATGAATCCGGCCTCGGTAGGTTGGGAATTTGGACCGACTGGAGCCCACCGGAGGAGACTCGAGTGCAGTGGTATTCTGACGGAAGCCGGTGGCCTGGTGCTCGGATGGTAGCCATAGCGACCGTCGGCGATCGCAACCTCCGCAACCCTAGAGAGGGTTGCAGGAAAAGTGGGGAGGAATCAATAGAGAGGAAGTACGAAGGCTGGGGCAAGCCGTATAATGACAGTGCGATCTAAAGGCGGCAGTTATGGTTGGACCGGTAAACAAGGTTTACGGAGTTATAGAGTTTGCACGAATGAGCAAGAGTCTTGTTTTCAGATTTTACGATGGAAAACGGGGCTAGAGATTGGTGGGATGCGTGAGGAGGTATCCTAATGGAATACTATGGGACCAATTTCAACGAGTTCAACGATAAGTTCTTTCCTCATAGTCACAAGGATATTGGGAGTTCTTTGGAATTAGAAAGAACATGTCGATTATTAGAATACTGAGAAGAGGTTCAGAACTAATTAGATTTGTTCCATATATTGTTGATGAAGTCTTGAGTGCAAGGTTTTTATCGGGGACTACGGCCACGAGGTTAGAGTGAATTTAATGGTAAGTTTCGAAATAGATTTAGGGACTTAGTGGGACGCTCGAGAGTTGAGCAAAGCACTGACTGGCTATGTGTCGGAGTAGGCGGGAAAGTAAGGTAAGAGGAGTGCACGGGCACTTCCCGACAAGCTTCCGGAGACCGATGCAGGTAGAAGAGGAACAAGGGTAGAGGTTGCCGGCCAGAGGTGCGGGTCGAGGCTATCTACTGGTGAGAGATCAGTGGGGCCACGATTGCTAGCGGTGGCACCAGTATTCCTCGTATGTCATATATGTCAGAGACGACACCATGGGGAATGTAAGGGGTCGGTATAGGGTGTTTCCACTTGTGGCAGGAAGGCCATTTCATTTAAAGGTGCCCTCGGTGCAGTTAGTGCGGAGACATGAGTGGCGGTCTAGCTGCCCCGGTGCAGGTGGCGCCCACAGTGCGTCGGGGAGGTTTCCTAGCGAGGAAGGGGCCAACCACGGCCAGCGGTGGGGCAGGCGTGGTAGAAGATTAGAGCGTGCCAGGGATCTGAATGAGCCTCCTTTTCAGGCTAGAGTATATCAGTGACTCAGGCACGATGCGGGGGATCACGGCTCACGGGATGTGGTCAGTATTATTTCTATCCTGGGCATAGTGCATATACATTATTAGACCCGGGAGCTACGCGCATTCCATTTTACATCCAACATTTCTTAGATCGTTTCGAGATGAGAGCCCTGACCATTAGAATTCGTCAAGGAAGTTCTACCTTCGGTGGAGATCAGATTGCGCAGACAGTGTTGGAGATAGTAGAGTTAAGTTGGGGGCGGGAGTTTCAATGGATCTTAGTAACTAGATAGAGGGACTTTGATGTGGTTCATTTATGGATTGGCTATCTGCGCCATAGAGCCACATTGGGTGTTATAAAAGGAAGTAAGTTCGTAGGCCGGAAATTGGAGGGGTTAAGTTCGGGGGAATATGTAGGGTGTCTTTCGGTATGATCCTGCTGCCTGCATGACCAGTATGAGGAGATGCTGCGTAAGAGTTGTCGAGGGTTATCTAGCTTATGTCGTGGAAACGGGTAGGAGGAGACTCGGTGGATGAGATTCCGGTGTTTAGAGAGTTCCGAGATGTATTTCAGGATGATATTGCGGAGTTTACTCCGAAGAGAGGTGGAGTTCACCATTGATTTGATCCAGGGTGACCCACATTTCCATTTCCTCCTTATAGGATGGCTCCTGCGAGTTAGAGAGGCTTAAGGCTCGAGTTGGAAAAGATTGATAAGTAAAGATTCATTGATAGAGCATATCCAGCGGGAGGCTCCAGTTCTCTTCGTGAAAAAGAAAGATGGGAGTTTCTGTTTGTGTATAGATTGAACATTTGAACAAAGTTACCATCATAATCGATATCAATCCCCCAGGATCGATGAGTTGATACGATCGACTCCGAGGGTCCCAGTGTACTCGAAGATAGACTTGAGGTCGGGGTATCCTTCGGATGAGAGTGCGGAGAGTGATGTACCTAAAATGCGTCGGAATACCTTCACGGACATTATGGAGTTTTGGTAATGCCGTTTGGTTTATTCATTCTCCAGCGACGTTTATCGTTTGATGGTAGAATTATTCATTAGTATTTGGATAGGTTCGTCATAGTTTTTATTAATTGATATCTAATTGGTCGGGTAGTTGGAGGAACGTTAGGCACTGAGGATTGTATTGCAGCAGGACTATAAAGGGAGGCGCTGATTTATATGCCAAGTTGAGCAAGTGTCGGTTTTGAAACAATGAGGTAGCATTCCTAGGTCATGTGATTTGGTGATGGGGTGAGTGGATCCCAAAAATAAACGGTGGTAAATTGAAACACCAAAGAATGTGTCGGAGGTCGAGGAGCTTCCTTGGTTTACTTGAGATTTACCTCGGAAGTTTGTTGAGGGGTTCTCCGGGATAACAGCCCGACTAGGCGTGAGGAAAAGATGTCGAGTATGATTGGGTTGATGCACAGTCGGCGGGGAAGGAGTTTGAGGAGTTGGAAGGGTAGGTGGCTTGGCTCCAGGTTACAACTTTACCGTCGAAAAGATGGACTTATGGTTTATAAGTAGTGCTTCAGGCAAGGCCTTGAGATTTATGTTTGATCGAGAATGATAGGGTGATTGCATATGCCTCAAAAGCGGCTAAAAAACATGGGAGATTACCTACACGACTTAGAAGCACGTGATCGTGTTTGCTTCTGAAGATATGGGACATTACTTATATGGTGTTCCTTGGGGATCTTTCTGAGATCATAAAGTCTTTAATATATTTCACCCAGAGAAAAGGTGAAGCACGAGGCAAAGAAGATGGCAGGTTGATTAAGGGACTATTTATGCGATAAAATTTATCAGGAAAAGATAATGTCGTAGCAGTTGCGCAGTAGGCGACCGAGAGAGTTCTTCTTCTCGTGAGACTCAGTTTATCTTAAACATTGGTGGATACGAGGCTTTGGGGTGAAATATTGGAGGTTAGGTTCGGGGGAGCCTTGTTGTACGTTTCATGTTAGAGCGCTCCTAGTTGATTCATGAAATGATGGGGATCCCACGGATAGTTAAGCTTAAGGAAGAGATAGAAAAGGAAGAAACGAGAGTTTCCGTCGGGGCTTGATGGCATGATAGTGAAAGAATGAGGAGAATGTGTGCCCAGTGCTCGTGATGAAGAGACATTATAGGAAGGAAACACATTCATGCGTATCATGCATCAGGGTGAATGCAAAGTCTTATAGAACTTTGAAAATTTATTCTTTGGTGGAATGGGATGAAGAAAGAGGTCTGGTTTCGTTTCTAGGTGCCTAGCTTGTCCGGTGAGGATCAATTGTCGAGAGGCCGAAAAGGTGGGGAGATACGGGTTACTCACTGTTCTGAGTGTGGAAATGGGAGAGATCATATGGATTTTGTAGGGTCTTACGGTTTCAAAGAAACATGATCTTATATGGGTGATGATTGATGGGTTAGCCCAATCTGCTCATTTCTGATTAATATTGAGGATTATTGGAAAAGTATGACAGTTAATATGTGGATGAGATAGTGAGACTTCATGGGGTTCCAGTTTTGATAGTTTGGTCGAGACCCGGAGTTCCTATAGGTTTTGCTTTGGTTACAAAGCAGGCGTTGGAAATTTTCGCCTACACTTGACCACGACGCTTTCTCCTCGGGACGGGATGGCGGTCAGAGAGGACTATTCAGAGCGTTTAGAGGATATGCGGGGAAACGTGTGATGGAATTGAAAATTGGGATACTCACTTGGCACTAATGGAGTTCCCTGCTGTGACTATCAACCCGATTATAAAATGGCTCCATTGAAATGCTGTGTGGCAGAGGAAATGTAGGACTCAGGTGTCTTTGGGATGAGGATTGATGAAGAACTCTGTAGTAGGTCTGAACTAGTACGGATCACTTCGAGAGAAAGTGAAGGTGTTAGTGATAACTTGAAGATAGCAAGAGATGAGCAGAGAAAGAAAGTTATGCGGACAGCGATCGTAAGAGACTTACAATTCGAGATAGGTGACCCGAGTCTTTTGAAGATTTCACACTTGGAAAGGTGTGTTGAGATTTGGAAGCTTGAGAGCTTAGTCAGAGATATAGGACCTTAGGATTATGAGCAAAGTAGGGCCGAGTAGCTTGGTTGAAGTTACCAGGTTATCAAAGTTTGCGGTACATTCCATGTATCGATGTTGAGAAATATCCCAGTCCTTCAAATGTATTGAGGCGACGGTGCGATTAAAGGAAGAATTTGACTTATGAGGGGATACATGCGGATTGTAGATCCTTGAGGCAGGTGTTGAGAAGAAAAGTGATTCCATGAGTTCAAGTCTTAGCGGGAGAATCCTTGAGAAGGAGGCGGCTACTTGGGGCCGAGGAGGCTGAGATGCAGCGTCGATGCCCTCACTTATTTTCAGGATGAGGTGTTTTCGTTTCTTTCTTTTGGGTTTAGTTTTATTCATTTAGGACTGAAATGTTCCTGGAGGGAGGATTTTGTAACACCCAGATCCCGAGAGGTGTACGTACATGTCTTGTGGGGGTGTATAAGAGTACCCAAGTGTCTGTGCTTAGTATTTTGGAGATGAAGTAGGAAATTATAAATTTTGGAACCGATTTGGTACTTAAAAACAAGGGTGCAATTGTCATTTACCAAAGGATATGTAAGGCACCAATTAAGAGTTAGAGATGGGCCATGGTAGGAATTTCAAAGTTGGATTTGCAATATTTAAATGCTTGAGGACAAATTTACAATTAAGGAAAGTTGAGGGTGAGTATAATTAATGGAAGTTTAAATAGTAAATTAATAATAATAAATTCGCAGGAGAATAATTCGGGAAGTGCAAGAAAATTCTCTAGATCTCGGATGTGGCTTGACTGCTCGTTAAGTTCGTCTCATGAGAAATCCCAGTGACCTAGAAAGTTTTGTTTATTCCAGGGATAGTCGGAATGTTTAATTCAGGCGACGAGTTTAGAGTGAAGACACAGAAGCCTTAGGGATTTTAGAAAAGATCTCGAAAGTAAGCGAATGCCAAAGTATTCAATTATGATATAAAGAAATTGGCTAGGGACAAAATAAATTGTTTCGGGACTGAAACGGACCAAAAAGTGGAATAAAGGGACATGTGGGTCCCACATCGGGGAAAAAAAAAAAAAAGTTTTCAAAGCAAGGCGAAGTAGGCGAGGCGAATTCACGAGGCGTGGAGAGAGGATGTATTTTAGTTTTTCTTCTTTTATTTCTTTCACCAGTTTACAAAAATCGACGAATGGGATTTTGTCGGGATAAACACGGGAAAAGTGCTCACTGCGATGAGGGCTACGCGTGAGTGCACACCAAAAACACGGGATTTCAGGAATTCGAATTAAATATCGAAAACCCAATTTTTAGTTTTCTACCGGATCTACGCTATTCTAATTAGTGCACTTTTGGGACCAGGTGGGTAAAGTTACTCACATCTGTGAGGGCTACACGTGGACACCAAAATCTGGCTTTTAGGTCAAACTCGAGAAGAAATTGGAAATTTTTCCTACTTGTGTTATTCGAATTTAAAGGCCTTATAATGGCTTGAATATTCTTAGAGCCATAAATTCAGTCCCAAATTTTTAGAGGCGGAGTTTAGGAATTTTTAGGAAATTTTAGGAAATTTTGGGACTATTTTCGGACAGTCCGGGTTGAATTTCGGGACTGTTTTTAGACAGTTTTGGTTAAAATTTCAGGATTTTATTCAGACAGTCCGGACAGAATTTTCAGAAATGTTTTTGGGTGTTTTTAGACTATATGGAAAGTCCCTTTAGTCTAGAATCTAGCCATATGCCTGTAAATGGCATTTGTAGTATATTTTACGAAAATTTTAATTGTAGCACAAAGTGTACAAATTGTAGTTGTCTTCGACGTGTGTGATCTAATACATCGGTGTATAGGCTAAAAGCAAAGCGGGAAAGTTGTGGGCTTGTGCTCCAAGTTTAGCAAGCAAAGGGTGGAGTGTTCTAAACTCATTTTCCAAATACTAGTGTATTATTATTATTATAAATGTTTTTCTTGTTTTGGTATTTCGTGGTTTGAGACTAAACCATCTTTGAAACAAGAGTAAGTAAATGGTTTTGAATAATTAAAGCCATTTTCAAGCAAGCAAGCAAATGGTTTGAGTTAAACCATTTTTTGAAAAAGAAGTAGAAGTAAATGGTTCTAAATTGTAAACCATCTTTCAAACAAGCAAGTAAGTAAATGGTTTGAATAATTAAGCCATTTTCAAACTAACAAGCGAAATGGTTTCAGTGTAAAACCCATTTCAAAAACAAACAGAAGAAAAGCAAGCAAAGAATGTTTGTGAAACGGGCTTCCTAGTTCTAAGCAAGAAAACGGGGTGAGGAGAATTATTCGTACGTGCAGTGGTGTTAGGATCTCATACATGCACATTTAGTTTTGCACAGTGGAGGCAAACGTGGGATATAATAATAATTTAAAAGGAGGCGAGTAGCGCGTCACGAGGGTATATAAGGTTATGAGCTCTAACTACATATGGTGATTGAAGGATCCCGACCCGGATTAACCTCCCTTGAACTGGGGACCTCAGGCACTCAATGGATATAGAAACTTTTCCTTAAAAGCGGTCGAATAAAATCCATGGGCGAACCTTCTGATCAACTTAACATATCTTTAGAAAATAATGCGGAAGCGAAGTGATAAATTTTTTTTTTTTTCTTTTTCTTTTGTTTTTCAAACACTTGTATTTTTTTCAGAAAAATTGGCCAGAGTTTCCTCTGTTTTTCGGACTTTCCCAAATTTACAAAACCTGCGAAAACATTTAAAAACACTTCTAATCTTTCCATCCCTCAACTGACTGGTTTTGGGACTCTCGTCACAACAAGAAAATCAAACCTGGCATATATACATATATACATTTGACTATTTCCAATCATCAAAACATTTGAACTTCTTTAAAATCCATACATTTATTTTATCAAAAGATTGGAGAAGCGAAATGGGACTTAGCGGGTACTTTACGTACCTCGTCCACCCGAGGATCAAAGCCAGCATCAAGTTCCTTTCAACTTTATACTTATACATATATCCATAACAAAATGTCCAAACATATACAGGTATGGAAAATTATACAATGAAATCCACGGTGTCGTCTCCTTGATGGCTCGACTCAGCACCCAGGGACATCTACGTGCACCTATCTCGAGTCTGAAAATGTTTTTTTGAAACATAGGGAAAAGAAAGAATGAGCTAAAGGAGCCCGGTGAGTGTATTTTCATTAAAATAACATTTTCAGTATATCCCAAAATAATACATACTTATACAATTAAAATCCATTTTATACCTTAAACATTTATGCCTTAAAACTTTTCTTTCAATAAATACTTATGCATTTAAAATCCATTTTATACTTCAAGTATTTGTACCGTAAACTTTCTTTCTTTATTTCTTTCTTTCTCTCTTTCTTTCTTTCTTTCTTTCCTTTTTTCTTTCTTTACGATGGAACCAGAGGAATAAACACAGAGCAGTTTAAGTGCGACGGTGAGGACGGTCACATTCCAGTCCGCAACGCTACAGCTGCGGAGAAACTCACGCTTTGCATGGGTTCAGTCCTTACTTTATCACGTGTAAGGATATTACTCTAGACACTATTTCCCCCTCGATTTAGTAACCTACTGCTTTACCCTCTAAGTCCTTACAAGCTTAAAAGTACTTCGGCCGATGTCAGTACTTACCCAGTCATATAGGGTTTAGGGTAACCATCGAGTAAAACATTTCCAAAAAATACATTTATAAATACATTTAAATCCTTTACTATCATTCAAAAACACATATGCATTCTTTAAACATTTTTAAACTTTCATAATGCCTTAACATATGCATACATATTTAATACACATATAAATATAGGCATTGATGCAAGATAAAACTAATGCAAGATAAAACATTTCCATATGCCTTAACATTTACATAAAAATTTACATTAAACTTTCCAGTTTAACATTAAAACCATTCACTTTTAAAAACTCAATTCTCAAAATATCATTTTCACTCACGAGTTCACCTTTCGATCCATTGCTTCCGTTGAGTTCTAGGTTCCGTCCCGATAGTCCTTTTCACCTTTTCCAAAGAAAATCACAATTACATGCTCATAATTTCCATTTTAATCCACCATAAACCTCATTTCTATTCTTATTCCTCTAGGAATCTATTTTACTTAGGAATTGGAATCAAAATCCAGTCAGTCATCAAACTAAAGTTATGGCATTTCATGCCAACTAGTCATTCTGGAATTTTTCTAGTGACAGTTTGTATTACTCATTTTTCCAAGGTCTTGACTTCATATTTTGACACTATGTCCTTATACTCATTTTAAAGCTAAGGTGCTAAGGGTTCTCTTCAATTGGAATCACCCAATTCGAGCACCGAAACTCACTTTACGTCAAATAACCAGGGCTAAAATCTATGTTTCAAAACTGAACCAAGATTTGACACTTTTATGGTCCTACTTTGGTGAATATTTAGGCCATAGGATCAGAATTGTAATACCTTCTTCTTAAGTTTGTTTCTCCTTCAAGTCTATTTTACGTAGCCACTTAAATCACTCCAAATCGGATCAAAATTGAGACAGGATTATGTTGAAATCTAAAACTGGTCAAAACAGAAAACAGGACATTTCCTGTACCGAGACTGCTGCTAAAAATTATTAAAAATGTGTTTCTCTTCATTTTCTTTCATAACACTTAAAATCTGATGCATTATACCCATTTCAAGCTAACACACAATTCACTATCAAACCTAACCCTTACTCACTTGATTTATCAAAACCCTAACCCTAAACAGCTTTCTCAATTGATCTTAAATTCAGCACCATTCAAACCTTCATCTATGATTTAACATCCATACCAGAATTTAGACATTAAACATGAAGAAAACATCAAACCTAACTCCCCACCATGAAAACTTACTTGTTCTTGAGTTTCTTTGGCTCCTCTCATGAGTTACCACTTGAAGATCATGATAGAAGCGAAAGAGCATAAAATTCCTGCCTCTACCACTTTCTTCTTTCTCTTCCTTTCTCCTTTCTTCCTTTCTTTTCTCTCTTTTCTTCCCTCTCCTTTCTCTCCTCTGGGTTCTCCTCCTTTTGAGCCAACAATCTAAAATTTAGATTTTGCTTCACACTTGATAATTGCCTTTCCACGAAATTTCCCTTGAACCAAAAGAAGCTCATTGGTCCATTCTAATGAATCACAAATCCATTAACCTATTATTTTATTCATAACTTAGTCATTAAGAAAGGTTTTAATTTGGCTCTCACAAAATATATATCCCTTATAAGCAGTTTTATCGGTTTCACCTTATCTTGCTTTTATCTTGGAGTTAAATGTCAAAAATATTCTATGGTCGTCCTAAGCTAAATTGACCATGAAGTATTTTAATTAAATCCTTCCACCAGTGAATTTAGAGGGCTCTGAAATCACGAATCGGATTTAAATCATCAAAATCGGTAATCCAGGATAATAAGTATTATTAGAATTACGTTAGGATCACTGGAAACTATCCAAACGGACTCCGTTCCACTTTTATTTCAGTTTTCGTTTAGTCTTTATGATATATTACGGACATTTCGTATTTTGGCCCAATTTAGAAAAATTTCCAACGCGGGCCCGAATTTTCAGTCCGGAATCACTATTAAGCAAATCTCCTATTCTCTTCTAAATATGAGTTCAAAGTCATAGGAGCTGAAATTTCTTACAAATTCCTTTGCAAACCCCTCCATTCGGATATAATAAGAAAAATCATTTATTCCTTAGGGCATTCGATTTACAATTTTACAAATTCACTTCATGTCGAATGACGTCAGGAGCATTCTAAATTCTAATCTACCCTCGTTTCTATCATTTGGACCTCTGTCGGTTCAAAAACTACTATTATAACATTCAATCGGGTTAGGGTTTACAATCACCTCCTTATAAAAATTCGTCATAAATTAAAAGCGTTAAATACTGCATCAAAGAGATGGGAATAATGCCTCTTCATACGCTCCTCATTGTGCTCCATAGCTTCCACTCCTACCGTATGACTCCTCATGATACCTTCGCGTGGAATAGTCTTATTCTGTGAACACTCGACAGTGAGGATCGCCTTTGGTTCCTCTTAGGTATGTCAAATTCTCACAATATTTCCACTTGGTTTGCTCTGTCCCAATACATGTGAAGGGTCTGAGTATGTACTTGCGAAGCATAGAAACTTATGGAAAACATACGTGAATCTGTCCCGAGTCGGTCATGGCTCAATCGATGCCACCTCTCGATCCACTCAGCGATGTCTGTATGGCCCGATATATCGTGGACTCGACTTCCCACGTTTCCCAAATCTTAATGCCCTTCCATGAAATCCTCGAAAATACCATATCCTACCTCGAACTCTAGGTCCCTACGGCGATTGTCATATGCTTTTTGTCGGTCTTGTACGATTTTAGGTCACATCCCTTATAACTTTGGTCATATCATAGTCACTTGAACAAATTTAGGACCTACTAATTTCCCCTTTCACCTACCTCGTCAAATGGCCCGGAGTTCGACATTTCCGTCCATAAAGAGCCGCAGGGGCCATCTCATCTGGTCACGATATTTATTGTGTATGCGAACTCCATCGGGGTAGATGGGTGTCTGACTCCCTCTAAACTCCGAACACATGCCTAAGCATATCCTCTAAAGTGCGTATAGTCCTCGGATTGGCCATCAATGCATTGGATGAAAGCCGTCTAAAATGCGGGTTTAGTGCCAAGGGCATTCTACATGCTTGGTAGAAACCGTGAGAGTAAACACAGGATCACAATAGGAAACAATGGAAATGGCGTACCAATAGGTCGATAATCTCTCTAACGATATAATTAGACTGACTTATCGATGAATCACTATTCATGATAGGTAGGAAATGGGCTGATTTAGTCAGTCATCTGCAATCACCCATATATCGTATCATAGCCATTAAACTAGCGTGGAAGTCCCTTCAAAATCCATAGTGATTCTCTCCCATTTCCGCCCGAGGTCGGAGTAGCCAAATGTGAATCCTGAATAGTGTTAAACTCTTTTTCTTGAGCATGTGAGACATGCGGAGCCGAACTCTGTGATATCCTGCTTCCATACCTTTCCACCGGTAGTGTTCCTTTAGGGTATGATACATCTTTGTGCTTCAGGATGCATAGCATAAAGCGAGAGGAATGGGCTTCCTCCATAATCTCTCTCTTCCACATCTTTACCTCACAGTACCTGTGACCTCACGTCCCATGACCATTATCCTCTCAGTAATAAATCCCTCGTTGCCGACTACCGCCACCTTTTAACTTCACTATCTGTGGATCCTGAATCTGAAGCTCTCTAATCCTGTCTATCAATACAGGACGTACATGGAATGTAGCTAACAGTGCTCCTGAATACAGTGAGTTCAGTATCACACTTGAGGACCTCAATTCTGAGTCGAGGGAAGATGCACGGCCCTCACGTGCGATAGAGAACTCATGGGTCTTCTACTAAGAGCATACGCTACCCGTTCGCCTTTCGGGATGATATTCAATGGTACATTCATAATCCTTGATCGATTCGATCCATCTTCTACGTCATGTTGGTTTCATACTGCGTAAACGAATCGCAAGCTCTTATGATCGTAAAAAAATCCTACAAGGCACTCCCATATAAGTAATGCCTCCATATCAGCAAGGCAAATACTAATTTGCTAAGCTGAGTCGTGTGTAGGATAATTACATTCATGCTTCTTCAATTGCTAGAGCATATGCAATCACCTTGTCATTACGCATTAATACACAACTTTAAGCCCAATGCAGAGGCATCATATTCTGCTATGAAAACCATCACATGTGGAAGTGTAAGTCGCGGAGGCGAGGTCGATCTCCTTTTCGAGTTCCTTGAGCTCTTCGGAATGACCTGACCATAAAAGCGGTTCCTCTTTCCTCGTCGATTCTAGTCAAGGTGCGGCTATCTTGAAAATCCCTCAACAAACTTTACGGTATACCACGCGAGCCAGAGAAAAACTCCGCATCTGCGTAACACTCGTAGGAGGTTTCCAATTCGATTATAACCGACTCTTGGATCCATGACACCCCCTCTGCGAGGAAACTATGTGTATTTGAAAAGGCGACAACGGCCGGGGCGCGAGCACTTACTAAGGTTGCTTATACTCAACCGATGTTCCCTTGATGTTTGTAGAATTGTCTCAGTGCTGCATCATTTCTTCTCCCTTTACCAAAATGATCGATTATATCGTCGATAAACAGATATGGCCCGAGTCTAAGTAAGACTGAAAATCATTCATGAGACTCCCGCCAAGCGTTTGCAGGGCATTCGTGAAGTCAAATGGCATGACTAGAAACTCAAAATGCCGTACCGTGTTACGAATCTTTGTCTTGAACATCCTCATCATGAACTCTCAGCGATGATAGCGACTTTCAGTCGATCTTGGAGAATACCTTGCTCCACATGGCGATCAAAGAGATCATCAATCCTCGGAAGAGGATGCGATTACGATATTGTTACCTTATTCAACTCTACGTAATCAATACATAATCGCGCTATACAGATCCTTCTTCTTCACAATCATGGGGTGCTCCCCGAGGAGATGTGCTCGATGCAGCCCAGACACTTATTGACCATTTCTTCCATACGCACCTTAAGTTCTTT